>OX276373.1:64450523-64771688 GCA_946251855.1 Alsophila aescularia
ACAGCAGCAAAAACTTTATACTACTGTTCAGTCAGGTGTCTCAACTACTACACCACAGCAGCAAAAACTTTATACTACTGTTCAGTCAGGTGTCTCAACTACTACACCACAGCGGCAAAAACTTTATACTACTGTTCAGTCAGGTGTCTCAACTACTACACCACAGCAGCAAAAACTTTATACTACTGTTCAGTCAGGTGTCTCAACTACTACACCACAGCGGCAAAAACTTTATACTACTGTTCAGTCAGGTGTCTCAACTACTACACCACAGCGGCAAAAACTTTATACTACTGTTCAGTCAGGTGTCTCAACTACTACACCACAGCAGCAAAAACTTTATACTACTGTTCAGTCAGGTGTCTCAACTACTACACCACAGCAGCAAAAACTTTATACTACTGTTCAGTCAGGTGTCTCAACTACTACACCACAGCAGCAAAAACTTTATACTACTGTTCAGTCAGGTGTCTCAACTACTACACCACAGCCGCAAAAACTTTATACTACTGTTCAGTCAGGTGTCTCAACTACTACACCACAGCGGCAAAAACTTTATACTACTGTTCAGTCAGGTGTCTCAACTACTACACCACAGCGGCAAAAACTTTATACTACTGTTCAGTCAGGTGTCTCAACTACTACACCACAGCGGCAAAAAACTTTATACTACTGTTCAGTCAGGTGTCTCAACTACTACACCACAGCGGCAAAAACTTTATACTACTGTTCAGTCAGGTGTCTCAACTACTACACCACAGCAGCAAAAACTTTATACTACTGTTCAGTCAGGTGTCTCAACTACTACACCACAGCAGCAAAAACTTTATACTACTGTTCAGTCAGGTGTCTCAACTACTACACCACAGCAGCAAAAACTTTATACTACTGTTCAGTCAGGTGTCTCAACTACTACACCACAGCAGCAAAAACTTTATACTACTGTTCAGTCAGGTGTCTCAACTACTACACCACAGCGGCAAAAACTTTATACTACTGTTCAGTCAGGTGTCTCAACTACTACACCACAGCAGCAAAAACTTTATACTACTGTTCAGTCAGGTGTCTCAACTACTACACCACAGCAGCAAAAACTTTATACTACTGTTCAGTCAGGTGTCTCAACTACTACACCACAGCAGCAAAAACTTTATACTACTGTTCAGTCAGGTGTCTCAACTACTACACCACAGCAGCAAAAACTTTATACTACTGTTCAGTCAGGTGTCTCAACTACTACACCACAGCCGCAAAAACTTTATACTACTGTTCAGTCAGGTGTCTCAACTACTACACCACAGCAGCAAAAACTTTATACTACTGTTCAGTCAGGTGTCTCAACTACTACACCACAGCAGCAAAAACTTTATACTACTGTTCAGTCAGGTGTCTCAACTACTACACCACAGCGGCAAAAACTTTATACTACTGTTCAGTCAGGTGTCTCAACTACTACACCACAGCAGCAAAAACTTTATACTACTGTTCAGTCAGGTGTCTCAACTACTACACCACAGCAGCAAAAAACTTTATACTACTGTTCAGTCAGGTGTCTCAACTACTACACCACAGCAGCAAAAACTTTATACTACTGTTCAGTCAGGTGTCTCAACTACTACACCACAGCAGCAAAAACTTTATACTACTGTTCAGTCAGGTGTCTCAACTACTACACCACAGCAGCAAAAACTTTATACTACTGTTCAGTCAGGTGTCTCAACTACTACACCACAGCAGCAAAAACTTTATACTACTGTTCAGTCAGGTGTCTCAACTACTACACCACAGCAGCAAAAACTTTATACTACTGTTCAGTCAGGTGTCTCAACTACTACACCACAGCAGCAAAAACTTTATACTACTGTTCAGTCAGGTGTCTCAACTACTACACCACAGCAGCAAAAACTTTATACTACTGTTCAGTCAGGTGTCTCAACTACTACACCACAGCAGCAAAAACTTTATACTACTGTTCAGTCAGGTGTCTCAACTACTACACCACAGCAGCAAAAACTTTATACTACTGTTCAGTCAGGTGTCTCAACTACTACACCACAGCAGCAAAAACTTTATACTACTGTTCAGTCAGGTGTCTCAACTACTACACCACAGCAGCAAAAACTTTATACTACTGTTCAGTCAGGTGTCTCAACTACTACACCACAGCAGCAAAAACTTTATACTACTGTTCAGTCAGGTGTCTCAACTACTACACCACAGCAGCAAAAACTTTATACTACTGTTCAGTCAGGTGTCTCAACTACTACACCACAGCGCAAAAACTTTATACTACTGTTCATTCAGGTGTCTCAACTACTACACCACAGCAGCAAAAACTTTATACTACTGTTCAGTCAGGTGTCTCAACTACTACACCACAGCAGCAAAAACTTTATACTACTGTTCAGTCAGGTGTCTCAACTACTACACCACAGCAGCAAAAACTTTATACTACTGTTCAGTCAGGTGTCTCAACTACTACACCACAGCAGCAAAAACTTTATACTACTGTTCAGTCAGGTGTCTCAACTACTACACCACAGCAGCAAAAACTTTATACTACTGTTCAGTCAGGTGTCTCAACTACTACACCACAGCAGCAAACAATTTATACTACTGTTCAGTCAGGTGTCTCAACTACTACACCACAGCAGCAAACAATTTATACTACTGTTCAGTCAGGTGTCTCAACTACTACACCACAGCAGCAAAAACTTTATACTACTGTTCAGTCAGGTGTCTCAACTACTACACCACAGCAGCAAACAATTTATACTACTGTTCAGTCAGGTGTCTCAACTACTACACCACAGCAGCAAAAACTTTATACTACTGTTCAGTCAGGTGTCTCAACTACTACACCACAGCAGCAAAAACTTTATACTACTGTTCAGTCAGGTGTCTCAACTACTACACCACAGCAGCAAACAATTTATACTACTGTTCAGTCAGGTGTCTCAACTACTACACCACAGCAGCAAACAATTTATACTACTGTTCAGTCAGGTGTCTCAACTACTACACCACAGCAGCAAACAATTTATACTACTGTTCAGTCAGGTGTCTCAACTACTACACCACAGCAGCAAACAATTTATACTACTGTTCAGTCAGATGTCTCAACTACTACACCACAGCGGCAAAAACTTTATACTACTGTTCAGTCAGGTGTCTCAACTACTACACCACAGCGGCAAAAACTTTATACTACTGTTCAGTCAGGTGTCTCAACTACTACACCACAGCAGCAAAAACTTTATACTACTGTTCAGTCAGGTGTCTCAACTACTACACCACAGCAGCAAAAACTTTATACTACTGTTCAGTCAGGTGTCTCAACTACTACACCACAGCAGCAAAAACTTTATACTACTGTTCAGTCAGGTGTCTCAACTACTACACCACAGCAGCAAACACTTCATACTACTGTTCAGTCAGGTGTCTCAACTACTACACCACAGCAGCAAAAACTTTATACTACTGTTCAGTCAGGTGTCTCAACTACTACACCACAGCAGCAAAAACTTTATACTACTGTTCAGTCAGGTGTCTCAACTACTACACCACAGCAGCAAAAACTTTATACTACTGTTCAGTCAGGTGTCTCAACTACTACACCACAGCAGCAAAAACTTTATACTACTGTTCAGTCAGGTGTCTCAACTACTACACCACAGCAGCAAAAACTTTATACTACTGTTCAGTCAGGTGTCTCAACTACTACACCACAGCAGCAAAAACTTTATACTACTGTTCAGTCAGGTGTCTCAACTACTACACCACAGCAGCAAAAACTTTATACTACTGTTCAGTCAGGTGTCTCAACTACTACACCACAGCAGCAAAAACTTTATACTACTGTTCAGTCAGGTGTCTCAACTACTACACCACAGCGGCAAAAACTTTATACTACTGTTCAGTCAGGTGTCTCAACTACTACACCACAGCAGCAAAAACTTTATACTACTGTTCAGTCAGGTGTCTCAACTACTACACCACAGCAGCAAAAACTTTATACTACTGTTCAGTCAGGTGTCTCAACTACTACACCACAGCAGCAAACACTTCATACTACTGTTCAGTCAGGTGTCTCAACTACTACACCACAGCAGCAAAAACTTTATACTACTGTTCAGTCAGGTGTCTCAACTACTACACCACAGCAGCAAAAACTTTATACTACTGTTCAGTCAGGTGTCTCAACTACTACACCACAGCAGCAAAAACTTTATACTACTGTTCAGTCAGGTGTCTCAACTACTACACCACAGCAGCAAAAACTTTATACTACTGTTCAGTCAGGTGTCTCAACTACTACACCACAGCAGCAAAAACTTTATACTACTGTTCAGTCAGGTGTCTCAACTACTACACCACAGCAGCAAAAACTTTATACTACTGTTCAGTCAGGTGTCTCAACTACTACACCACAGCAGCAAAAACTTTATACTACTGTTCAGTCAGGTGTCTCAACTACTACACCACAGCAGCAAAAACTTTATACTACTGTTCAGTCAGGTGTCTCAACTACTACACCACAGCGGCAAAAACTTTATACTACTGTTCAGTCAGGTGTCTCAACTACTACACCACAGCAGCAAAAACTTTATACTACTGTTCAGTCAGGTGTCTCAACTACTACACCACAGCAGCAAAAACTTTATACTACTGTTCAGTCAGGTGTCTCAACTACTACACCACAGCAGCAAAAACTTTATACTACTGTTCAGTCAGGTGTCTCAACTACTACACCACAGCAGCAAAAACTTTATACTACTGTTCAGTCAGGTGTCTCAACTACTACACCACAGCAGCAAACAATTTATACTACTGTTCAGTC
Source organism: Alsophila aescularia (assembly GCA_946251855.1). Taxonomy (NCBI): domain Eukaryota; kingdom Metazoa; phylum Arthropoda; class Insecta; order Lepidoptera; family Geometridae; genus Alsophila; species Alsophila aescularia. The sequence continues at coordinate 64,455,364 of OX276373.1, forward strand.
AGGTGTCTCAACTACTACACCACAGCGGCAAAAACTTTATACTACTGTTCAGTCAGGTGTCTCAACTACTACACCACAGCAGCAAAAACTTTATACTACTGTTCAGTCAGGTGTCTCAACTACTACACCACAGCAGCAAACAATTTATACTACTGTTCAGTCAGGTGTCTCAACTACTACACCACAGCGGCAAAAATTTTATACTACTGTTCAGTCAGGTGTCTCAACTACTACACCACAGCAGCAAAAACTTTATACTACTGTTCGGTCAGGTGTCTCAACTACTACACCACAGCAGCAAAAACTTTATACTACCGTTCAGTCAGGTGTCTCAACTACTACACCACAGCAGCAAACAATTTATACTACTGTTCAGTCAGGTGTCTCAACTACTACACCACAGCGGCAAAAACTTTATACTACTGTTCAGTCAGGTGTCTCAACTACTACACCACAGCAGCAAAAACTTTATACTACTGTTCAGTCAGGTGTCTCAACTACTACACCACAGCAGCAAAAACTTTATACTACTGTTCAGTCAGGTGTCTCAACTACTACACCACAGCAGCAAAAACTTTATACTACTGTTCAGTCAGGTGTATCAACTACTACACCACAGCAGCAAAAACTTTATACTACTGTTCAGTCAGGTGTCTCAACTACTACACCACAGCAGCAAAAACTTTATACTACTGTTCAGTCAGGTGTCTCAACTACTACACCACAGCAGCAAACAATTTATACTACTGTTCAGTCAGGTGTCTCAACTACTACACCACAGCAGCAAAAACTTTATACTACTGTTCAGTCAGGTGTCTCAACTACTACACCACAGCAGCAAAAACTTTATACTACTGTTCAGTCAGGTGTCTCAACTACTACACCACAGCAGCAAAAACTTTATACTACTGTTCAGTCAGGTGTCTCAACTACTACACCACAGCAGCAAAAACTTTATACTACTGTTCAGTCAGGTGTCTCAACTACTACACCACAGCAGCAAAAACTTTATACTACTGTTCAGTCAGGTGTCTCAACTACTACACCACAGCAGCAAAAACTTTATACTACTGTTCAGTCAGGTGTCTCAACTACTACACCACAGCAGCAAAAACTTTATACTACTGTTCAGTCAGGTGTCTCAACTACTACACCACAGCGGCAAAAACTTTATACTACTGTTCATTCAGGTGTCTCAACTACTACACCACAGCAGCAAAAACTTTATACTACTGTTCAGTCAGGTGTCTCAACTACTACACCACAGCAGCAAAAACTTTATACTACTGTTCAGTCAGGTGTCTCAACTACTACACCACAGCGGCAAAAACTTTATACTACTGTTCAGTCAGGTGTCTCAACTACTACACCACAGCAGCAAAAACTTTATACTACTGTTCAGTCAGGTGTCTCAACTACTACACCACAGCAGCAAAAACTTTATACTACTGTTCAGTCAGGTGTCTCAACTACTACACCACAGCAGCAAACAATTTATACTACTGTTCAGTCAGGTGTCTCAACTACTACACCACAGCAGCAAACAATTTATACTACTGTTCAGTCAGGTGTCTCAACTACTACACCACAGCAGCAAAAACTTTATACTACTGTTCAGTCAGGTGTCTCAACTACTACACCACAGCAGCAAACAATTTATACTACTGTTCAGTCAGGTGTCTCAACTACTACACCACAGCAGCAAAAACTTTATACTACTGTTCAGTCAGGTGTCTCAACTACTACACCACAGCAGCAAAAACTTTATACTACTGTTCAGTCAGGTGTCTCAACTACTACACCACAGCAGCAAACAATTTATACTACTGTTCAGTCAGGTGTCTCAACTACTACACCACAGCAGCAAACAATTTATACTACTGTTCAGTCAGGTGTCTCAACTACTACACCACAGCAGCAAACAATTTATACTACTGTTCAGTCAGGTGTCTCAACTACTACACCACAGCAGCAAACAATTTATACTACTGTTCAGTCAGATGTCTCAACTACTACACCACAGCGGCAAAAACTTTATACTACTGTTCAGTCAGGTGTCTCAACTACTACACCACAGCGGCAAAAACTTTATACTACTGTTCAGTCAGGTGTCTCAACTACTACACCACAGCAGCAAAAACTTTATACTACTGTTCAGTCAGGTGTCTCAACTACTACACCACAGCAGCAAAAACTTTATACTACTGTTCAGTCAGGTGTCTCAACTACTACACCACAGCAGCAAAAACTTTATACTACTGTTCAGTCAGGTGTCTCAACTACTACACCACAGCAGCAAACACTTCATACTACTGTTCAGTCAGGTGTCTCAACTACTACACCACAGCAGCAAAAACTTTATACTACTGTTCAGTCAGGTGTCTCAACTACTACACCACAGCAGCAAAAACTTTATACTACTGTTCAGTCAGGTGTCTCAACTACTACACCACAGCAGCAAAAACTTTATACTACTGTTCAGTCAGGTGTCTCAACTACTACACCACAGCAGCAAAAACTTTATACTACTGTTCAGTCAGGTGTCTCAACTACTACACCACAGCAGCAAAAACTTTATACTACTGTTCAGTCAGGTGTCTCAACTACTACACCACAGCAGCAAAAACTTTATACTACTGTTCAGTCAGGTGTCTCAACTACTACACCACAGCAGCAAAAACTTTATACTACTGTTCAGTCAGGTGTCTCAACTACTACACCACAGCAGCAAAAACTTTATACTACTGTTCAGTCAGGTGTCTCAACTACTACACCACAGCGGCAAAAACTTTATACTACTGTTCAGTCAGGTGTCTCAACTACTACACCACAGCAGCAAAAACTTTATACTACTGTTCAGTCAGGTGTCTCAACTACTACACCACAGCAGCAAAAACTTTATACTACTGTTCAGTCAGGTGTCTCAACTACTACACCACAGCAGCAAACACTTCATACTACTGTTCAGTCAGGTGTCTCAACTACTACACCACAGCAGCAAAAACTTTATACTACTGTTCAGTCAGGTGTCTCAACTACTACACCACAGCAGCAAAAACTTTATACTACTGTTCAGTCAGGTGTCTCAACTACTACACCACAGCAGCAAAAACTTTATACTACTGTTCAGTCAGGTGTCTCAACTACTACACCACAGCAGCAAAAACTTTATACTACTGTTCAGTCAGGTGTCTCAACTACTACACCACAGCAGCAAAAACTTTATACTACTGTTCAGTCAGGTGTCTCAACTACTACACCACAGCAGCAAAAACTTTATACTACTGTTCAGTCAGGTGTCTCAACTACTACACCACAGCAGCAAAAACTTTATACTACTGTTCAGTCAGGTGTCTCAACTACTACACCACAGCAGCAAAAACTTTATACTACTGTTCAGTCAGGTGTCTCAACTACTACACCACAGCGGCAAAAACTTTATACTACTGTTCAGTCAGGTGTCTCAACTACTACACCACAGCAGCAAAAACTTTATACTACTGTTCAGTCAGGTGTCTCAACTACTACACCACAGCAGCAAAAACTTTATACTACTGTTCAGTCAGGTGTCTCAACTACTACACCACAGCAGCAAAAACTTTATACTACTGTTCAGTCAGGTGTCTCAACTACTACACCACAGCAGCAAAAACTTTATACTACTGTTCAGTCAGGTGTCTCAGGTGGTATTTTTAATATGTGCTTTTTGACCACAGCAGCAAAAAGCACATATTAAAAATAAATTAACTCCCCCTCCTCCCGCCCCCGATTATAGCTGTAATGCTGTAAAATATAGTTTAGGAGTTAGGATGACACAGATATAGACCCACGGATAAATACAATGATACATACCCTAAGCTTATAACACCTCTTTCTTAGCGAGTTCGGGGGTTAAAAAGGCTAAATATGTTTCGATCACCGTTCGTTTTGCATGTTTTAAACATGAAAGTTAAATTTAACCTCGGAAAAGCGACTATATTCCGTGGGGTATCCACACCAATATATAAAAATGAAAACGTTTGTTTGTTTATTTGGGGAGTTTAAACGCGATAACGGCTGGACGGATTTAGATGAAATTTGGAATGGAGATAGCTTATACCCTGGAATAGCATATAGGACTTTTCATCATAATCATCATCATCCCTCAAGCGTGTGAATCCGCGGGGCACAGCTAGTATGTCACAAACACCACACTTCAGGATACAAATGTGAACACATTTTGTTTGTATTGAAATCTTCTATCGATTTATTAAGGTTCGATCAGCGGCAGCGACAACGCGGATTTTTCAAAATGGCGGACTTTTACTATGCCACAAACGTTGGAAGCCCTTTAAAATCAAGGAGATACTTTAGATCAATCAATTATGGATGGCGTATAAGCTTGCTTGTCGTATAAGATAGTGACTACATCAGGTGGCATATAAAGATGCCATTTTACCTGGTGAGGAACTGACTGGAGACCCTGGATCCTGACTCCAAATGGTTCGCGACCACCTCAGCAAGTGCCGCTATGAACGTAGGGTGGTCGTTCGGTGTTGCCGCTCTCTCTATTTGGACTACGCCGGCCTGTAAACAATCAACTTATTTCAATACACTATATTGGAATTCTTGACACGTCTTTTTTTGGTGGCGGACTAGGCGTTTGACCACGATCTCACCAGGGCCTGGATTCTGTATGACCACTCACACCAATTCCACGCGAATTCCACGCCGATTCCACGTCACCTGCGTGGAACCACGAACAAATTCCAAGCAGGCGGCGTGGAATTGGCGTCTTAAAATTAGAGAATTAGGCCCCTGATGGAATGCGATGTGGTCGAAGCTACACCTTCGACCACACATCGCTTTCCACGCTTGCCTAGTAGATACCTATTCACTCTTGACTTGAACACACCTGGGTTATATTTTACCGGAAACACTGACGAGGGCAGGGCATTCCACTCCTGTGTTGTTTTTGTCTACACTATAACTATCTTAAAAGCTAAAAAACACGCCCTACCAAAAAATAATTTATGCTAATAGATTAAATATTGTTGGAATGTGCTCATCAAGGCCATCAATTTGATAACCATATTGCAAAATTAGAGAAAAAAATACTCTTTTGATTTTGGAGCTATACTACAAAAAAACTGTAATTTTTCAATAAAAAAATATAGTGTAGGTAAGGATGGATGTAAGGATTCTAACGATTATACGTCTAACCCCCATTCCTATAAAAATTAAACGTTTACATTTTTTCAACGTCAACGACAGTAAGCGAAACGGTTCGTTTTAACATATAATAACCAGCCCTAAATCTGTTCAGGCTAGGTTCAGGCATTTAAAAGTTATAGTGGAATAAAGAAACTACAAATACATGCAAACAAACATACATGAATCCTAAAAAAAATACACTCCTTTTTTTGGGTAGTCGTGTAATAAAGAGGAAAGTTTTTTTTTCCATGTTTGTATTTTTGTCTGTTTGTTGGTAATGGATAAAGCTATATAGCCTATAGAAACTATATAGAAAGCTACATTATCAGCGAGTAACATGAGCAGTATATTATTTTTCAAAAAGTTAGATGTCCCTCCGAAAATTGCAAAAATATAACCCAAGTTAGTAAAAATACAGGGCGGAATCACAGAATACCTAATAATACACGGAGTGACATGTTGCCATGGAAACGAAATAATAACAAGTCTAGTACGTGAGTTAGTAATGCAGTTGTCTATGGTCAAAAAACACTACGCTCGTTGCTGACAAAGATTTTGAGTTAACGCGTAATATTTTTAGAAGTTACGAGGTCTAAAAATGCCGCGGTGTGGGCGCTACCCGAGCAAAGCCGGAGCGAGTCACTAGTAATAAAATAATTGTAGCCACGGCATTGCCCGCGTGGTCTTCTTAAAAATAGCATAAGTGTTAATACAAAAAGATCATATACTGTACAAAATACCTAATTAAATTTCGTTTTTCCGATACATTGTTTTTTATCGATTGCACGGCTTCTTCGAAATTATCGGATTAGGATACCGAGCACATCAGTTTTTAAGTCAAACTCTAAGCTATCAAACAGTGAAAAATGCATCGCGATCGGTCCAGTAGTATTTGCGTCTTGCTCGAACAGACAAATCAACAGACAAGACTTAAAAAAAACTTGTTCTGTAACTTATATAGACCATAGAGCATTTTTTTTAATTATCTTATTTGGCGCTTTGCCGCGTGTTTGTGTAAGAGGGTGTGTTTGTATCACAGATTACCCCTCTATAGATTCCGCATCATTGAATTATTGTACGGATTCGAGTTCACAAATTATGGAGGAAAGCACAGGTCGCGGGGAACGCGACTGCGCCGTGATTAGCCTATTCAAGGTCGCACTCACAAACTACAAAGAAGATACGGGTCGCACTAGAAATGTACTGATATAGTGATGGGACTGCAAAAAATATTCTTCCCCACTTTTACTAGCTTTGAGTTTTGATTGTTTGCCTAAAATGGGTAGGTAGGTACTATCTTTCTATCTATATCACCCTACATCAAGCTACTGTTGGGCCTCCTCATGTGCACGCCTCTATTTCCACTCCTGCGCCAAGTGGATGTGGAGGTGGCGGAATGGTGGCCAAAAGAAGGGCTTAGTTTAAGAGTCAGACCACCTGCACGATGGTCAGACGACGTCATCAAAGTGGCAGAATGGCAGTGAGTAGGTACTAAAAAAACAAAATGTATAATTAAGGATATTATTTAATGTATTTATTTATGAAAAAAAGGCACCTCGCCAAAATCTATATAACCGTATGTCTTCTCTACTTTTCTCAATTTTCATTTCGTCGAAAACAATACAGCAACAAATAGGCTTGTCTATGCTGTCTTGAATTTCAAAGCTTCAAAAGCTTCTTTCGTAAATCGTTTACATCTAAAAGCAATCAAGTACCTACCTATTAACCACACTTCAAGCTTTAACCGTATTCCGTGATAGTTTGTTATTCTTACGAAAACAACATAACTTTTGTGATACGGTTTTCTAAATAATTAGGTTGAAATATCGATATGTACCAACATGAGAATATTTTATGATATCCCAACACTAGCTTACACGTGCTCTTGTTAGACAGGGATAACTATTGTACTTAGCGTAATGAGTGAAAGAGACTTTTCAAAAAGACATCAACACGTGCTTATTTTTCCATGACGCTCATGACCTGTGGAACCAGTATAAACTGAAATCCGCTTGGCTCGTAGTATATCAGAAAAATATACAAAATTACTTACCGGTGAAACGTTATGCCAACTTTTTGATAATTTGACGTTTTGGCTGACTTTCCACACCATTTTAATGCACAGCAAACCTTTAAAAATTTTGTTTTTTCGATTAAATTCGCAATAAACTAGCACTCTCGCACGGGTCGAGAGTTTGGTCGAGAGTTTGGTCGAGACTGAAGTCGTGTCTCAAAGCGAGCCTGTTCATACTAGCTAAAGCAAGTATGTGTTGTGTGCGTCTGATGCCTTGTAACCGGTATCTATAGGGGGTAATCTGTGGTTTGTATGCACGGGTGTGTACTGTGTATGTGTGTGTATAAAATGTTGTAGTTACCTCTTTAGCGACGTCTTGGCAGTATTCGATGTCCAGCTCGTGCAGCGTCTCGATGTGCTCGTTGACGAACGCTATGGGCACCAGGATCATGTGGGTGTGCCCTTTCTTCGCGTACAACTGACAATTAACACAAATAAAAATTGTATATGGTCTCAAGTTTTTTATGATTTATCATTAACGCCTACTTAGCGAGAACATCTACACTAATATTATAGAGAGGGGAAAGATTTGATTGTTTGTTTGCTAACAAACTAAAAAAAACACCCATTTTTAAAAATTCTTTCACCTAAAGAAAGCTAAATTATCAGCGAGTAACACTAGCAGGGTTTAATTAAAAATAATAGATTTCCCTTCGAAAATTGCAATAATGAAAACAGAGGTATTAAATTTTGCAAAAATTCTCGATTACTTTGTATCACAAACCAAAGAGTTATAAATACACAAACTAAGAAGGAGATACGGGTCTTGGCATATGGAACGTTGCCATGAAAACGAAATCACGGAACATCTAATAATTATTGACGTAGGAAATCCTCTATGCTAATAATACACGAAATAGTAACCGTAATTCAACCTCCTTGCGTTAAACAGAATAATACTAAAGACGAAATGGTACGTGAGTATAAACATTTTGTGTAAGGAATTGTTGTTGTTCTATTTGTCCAAATAAAGTACCTACTAATTTTATCTTTCTATATATCTACCCGTGCTTAGCCGGGGCGGGTCGCTAGTATCTAATAATTTGCTAAAGGAAACATTCCGCATCATTCATGCCTCGCGCGGCACATGCCTTTAACAAATTCGGCTACTGTGACACTGCATCATTATCCAAAATTTTCCCTCAGTTTCTTAATCCATATTACAGCGACGGTAACGCCATCTATTGGTTTGCTGAACTGACCAACCGAACACGGCTAATATCGCAATTAACTTCGTGTCGTAAAGATAACGCCTCCCATATGTAATGTTTTTTTATGATTTAGCATTAAGGCCTGCTTGACGAGAAAATACCGAATAACTTCCTAAATATTTTGGATCATACGGTCGAATTGGTTAAAAAGGCATGTGCCGCGAAGAGGTATGGATTGTGCGGGTTCGAATCCCGTCCGAGATACACATTTTTCCTTTAGAAAATTATGAGTTACATGGTCTCAATCATTGTTTTTCTTTTATACTCTTTTTCACTTGTATTCTAAAAGATCATCACTCACTCCTGAACTTGATAGTAATCAGTGTTGAGCTACACTCGAAACACTTCCAAAACCCGCTTTTCACCCCTAATTCAAGCTTCATCGTCTTCATCATCAACCTATGCTAGTCCACTGCTGGACGTAAGCCTCTCCCAGTGAACGGTCTTGAGCCCGATCTTTGGCTCTTCTCGTCCAGTCGCTGCCAGCTGTCTTTCGCAAGTCGTCACTCCACCTGGCCGGCGGGCGTCCCACGCTTACCCCTTAAACATGTTCAATAAATCCAAAATCACGCTCATTAGCTCTACTCCACTTCTCAAACACCACTAAAACTCACTACCAAAACAATCTAATAAACTCAACACACTCTTTTCCTACCAAATTAGGCTCACTTCCAAACACACCCTTATTCTCGTCCGACACACACACTAATTCTCACCCAAAATACACACAATCACTCTTATCTCTTTAACCACGCTCACTATCGCCATAGATAAATAATAGAAGATTATTTATCAAGACATCGCGAGGCAGCCTGCTCACCTTGATGGCATCGTCTGTGTAGGGCTGAAGCCACGGCAGGGGGCCAACTTTGGACTGCCACACGAGCCGGTGGGGGTTCGGTACCTGCAAAAATAGTGAAACTAAATAAAAATAACTACATCATCAAATTAAGAGAAAAAACAAGACTGCCCTGACAAAAAACGAATTATTGAACTAAAAGTAGCCTGTCAATCTGGATGACGTAAGTATTCTAACGATACCCCATTTATCAAATTCTGTTCAGGCATTTAAAAGTTATGGTGGAATAAAGAAACTCACATACATACATGAACCCTGAAAACATTACACTCCTTTTTTGGGCAGTCATGTAACCACGTTTTGTCTTTACAATGTCACACATGTATGCCTATATATGTATGTATGTAATTATATGTATAGAAAGTTTGCGAAAGCTCCCCTTTTTTTCCTCGGTTATTTCTAATAAGATAGAAGACATACGAGTATTACGATTTTATTATCTCATATATCTATGTATACTTATAATAAAGCAGGAAGTAACAAAAAGTCTGCAAGGACGATAATTTAAAACAAGTATAATTATTTTTTGACAAAAACGTGAACAACCGACTCCATACGCTCATACGAAATATTCTCATTATTGGAACTGGTTAAAAAACTACTGAACCGATTTTGATAACATTTCGATGGGACCAATCTCAAAGCATATCCTTGCAAACAAAAAATAATTTTCGTAATCGGTTCATAAATCACCGAGTTATGAGGGAACAAAGGGTAATTAAAATAAGCTACTGAACATGAATAAGCCAAATGTACTTTTTGTAATCTTTTTATACTGTCAATAAATATTATAATTTGTTGTATATTTAATTATTTAATACAACTTTAAAAAAGTGTTTGTTTGTTTGTCCGCGCATCGCGTAAAAACTACTGGTACGATTGCGATGCGGTTTTCACTGGTGGATAGCTTAGGTTATGACATAATCTTCATGATCTTCTTTTTTCGCTTTAAAATGGTGCCATCTGCCGAAATACTAAATTAAAAAAAAAAACTATGTTACTCGGGGGGATGTAATGTTATTACGTCTAATGGCCGGTTCCTATATCTTAAAACGAACCGTTTTCGCTTACTGTCCGTCCGTCAGCTTTTGACACAAACGCCAAACAAAAAATCGTCAAACAGTAACGAGACGTTGGAAAAACGAATCGTTTCATTTTTTATAAATCTGTTCAGGCATTTAAAAGTTATGGTGGAATAAAGAAACTCAGATACAAACATACATAAGTACGTACATACATACATGAATGGTAAAAAAAATACACTCGTTGTTTTGGGCAGTCGTGTAAAAACTATCTGACGGCTAAACGAAATTTGGTATCATCATCATCATCAGCCTATATCTGTCCACTGCTGGACGTAGGCCTCTTCTAATGCACGCCACTGAGCTCGGTCTTCAGCTCTCCTCATCCATTCTCTTGCAGTCACTTTTCGCAGGTCGTCACTCTACCTGGCCACAGGGCGTCCTACACCTAGAACTAAACGTGGTCTCCATGTGAAGTATCTATACCACTCAATAGAGTTTGTATAAATACTGCGCCTAAGTCTATGGTTGGTTGCTAGGCGATATGAAGTTTATAATATGATGTCTGTGTGAGAAAAAATATCTTTTAAAAATAGTACTTGTATTTTCTACTACATTAAATTAAAACAGCTTTACTAGTTCACGCACACGCTTTCACTCGTAATCTCCTTAATATTTCTTTAGATGGTAGCAGAGCGATAAAAAGTTACGATATTAAGTGAGTACCTCTGTCCATGTAATAAAAATGTCGAGCACCAAAATCGACCCTCTTTCAAGAGAAAACTACGACACATGGGTCATACAGGCTGAAGCTGTTCTAGTACGTCAAAAATTGTGGAAATACATCGTGAATGATACTGCTGCGGATGACATAGAAGGAGACAGACAGGCAAGATCTGAACTGATCCTTATAATCGCTCCTTCTGAGCTAAAGCTAATTAAAAACTGCAAAACTGCAAAAGCATTATGGAATAAATTGAAAGATACTTATGCCAGTAAGGGACCTGCACGAAAGGCATCCCTATTAAAGCAACTAATCCTAACAAAACTAGAAGGACACGACGTAAGTGAACATCTTAATACGTTTATGGATATAGTTGACAAATTGGCAGATATGGACATACCTATCAACGAGGATTTATTAACAATCATGATGCTGTACAGTCTCTCACCTAAATATGAGAATTTCAGAGTCGCAATTGAATCGCGTGACACTCTTCCGAAGCCAGAGGAGCTTAAAACCAAAATAATCGAAGAATGTGAAGCACGACATAACAAAAGTTTAGTAAATAACAACAAACCTGAAACTTATACTCAAGAAGAAGCGTTATACACCGTGAGTAAGATTTGCAAACAAAGAGGTAACATCTTTAAACACAAGAATCACAAAATATGGACAAACTGCTGGAAGAAAAACAATGAGAAACCTCACAAAGGTAATAACGGTTCTCATAAAAACAATTTTGCTACGCAGTGCCTCCTCACACATAACGAAAAGCCTGAAAACAGCATATGGGTCTTGGACAGTGGATGTACATCTCATATGACTTACCAACGAGACTTATTTAAGACCATAGAGAGAACATCAAAAAAGTTGAACTTCGCAACTGAAGAACACACTGCAGAGATTGAAGGAAAATGCACAGTCTCCTTTTTATCGAAAAATGGTAATGGTAGTGCGCTTACACACTTACAAGACACACTCTACGTACCTAGTCTTTGCACCAACTTACAGTCAGTCAGCAGAATGACAGATGCCGGCTGTTCTGTACTCTTCACCAAGAACAAAGCGACGGTCAAAAATCCAAAAGCTGGAATCACTCTCACTGCTTTTAAACAAGAAGATGGTCTTTATTACATCAAACCTGATAAACATGAGCGCAATAACCGGGCCAAAGATAATGATGACATGGTTCCAACCACTACAAAGAAAGCGACCTCATCAAACATCAGCGACTGGCACAGAAAACTTGGTCACATGAACGCCAAACATATGAAACTTGCACTCAAAAACGAGAACTTACGTGGCTTGAACTTTGATGTTACTGAAACCTTGGCTGAGTGTGAAGCCTGCATCCAAGCAAAACTGCATCGCGTTCCTGCCCCTCGAGAGAAAACTACACAACGAACAACAGAACGCTTAGAAATTGTTCATAGTAACGTATGTGGACCTATTCAAACGCCAACAGTAGGCGGAAATAAATACTTCGTTACTTTTATAGATGACTATAGCAGATACAGTCGAGTTTATATGATTAAGAACAAGACCGAAGTACTAGAGAAGTTCAAAGAGTTCAAAGAGCTATCTGAAACTCAAACTGGGAAAAGAATTTCATTTTTAGTCAGATAACGGTTCTGAATACGTCAATAAAGAGTTTGATGCTTACCTAAAACGTTGCGGGATACAGCCAAGGCTCACCGCACTCTATAACCCGAATCAAAACGGAGTTGCTGAGAGGAAAACCGTACCCTCGTGGAGAAAGCGAGAGCAATGATGATTGATGCACATGCACCATTAAAACTTTGGGGCGCAGCAGTGTTCACTGCAAACTACCTATCAAACAGGAGCATTAATAGCGCCATTCAAAACCAAACGCCATTTGAACGATGGATTGGCAGAAAGCCATGTATTAATCATTTGTACGTGTTTGGTTGCAAGACTTTTGTTCTAAAGAAAGGCACCAACGGTCACAAATTTGCACCAAAGGCAATTCCTGGCATGTTTGCGGGATATTCTGAAACGAGCAAAGCTTTTAGAATCTTCATTCCCACGAAGAACAGTATTGTTACTTCAAAAGCTATTCGGGTGATGAAGAACATGTTCTATGATGAACAAAATAAAAATGACCTCTCGGGACTTTTCAACGGTCTAGAGTATCAACAACCAAAGCAAATGTCATCGGAACAAACACCACGCAAGCAAGTGGCTATTACGTTTGACGATAAAACAGATGGAGAATCAGATAATATTCAGCACAGTGACTCAAACACAGATGATAAAGACGACAATGGAACGTTGCAACGAACTACTATAGAGAGCACTGTTCAACGAATTGAACCAGAAAATAATGGAAGCGACTATGAATCTCTTTCCGGTTTATCCAATGATGTCGATGATGATGATGATGAACCTGGTCATAATGCTGATGCTGAAGAAAACGTTATTCAAACAAGATCTTTGAGAGATAGGTCTAATATCACAGCTCCTAAGCGTTATGATGATTTTATTTTGGCTGCTGTTGAAGAAATCGAAAATTTTCACAAGCCAAAAGAACCTATTACTTTCAAAGAAGCGATAGAATCTACTGTAAAAGATAAATGGCAAGAAGCTATGAAAAATGAAATGTCATCTTTGAATGAAAGTGAAACCTGGGATCTGGTTGATCTACCTAAAGGACGAAAAGCCCTGCCTTGTAAATGGGTATATAAAATAAAAATGAATCCTGATGGTTCCGTTGAAAGGTATAAAGCCAGAATGGTTATCAAGGGCTACTCTCGAGAACCTGGAGTGGATTTTGATAAAACGTTCAGTCCAGTGGTTCGTCTGAGCACTGTACGAGCACTTCTTGCCATAGCTGCGAGAGAAAATCTTAAACTATGTCAGTTTAATGTGTCAACCGCATTCCTTAACGCCACGTTGGAGGAAGATATCTATATGAAACAGCCTAATGGCTTTCACGATGGCACAAAACGAGTCTGCAAGCTAAAACGCAGCCTTTATGGATTGAAGCAAGTACCGCTTTGCTGGAACACCTGCATTGCCTACTTCTTGAAGAAATCTGATTTTCAACAGAGCGAAGCGGATCCATGCTTGTATGTTCGAGTCAAAGGGCAATCTAAAGTCTTTATTGGTCTTTACGTTGACGACGGACTTGTAGCGTACAACACAACCAAAGCAGGAGACGAGTTCGTCAACAAATTAAAACAAAGATTCAAGATCACTACCAAACCTGACTCATACTTCCTTGGATTGGAAATTAACATGCGCAAAGACAAGACCATTACTTTAAGTCAAAAGGCCTACATAAATAAAGTTCTAGAAAAATATGGAATGTCCAATTGCAAACCAGCACCAACGCCCATCATTAAAGAAAATGAGATGGCAGAGGAAGATAATGTGAACATGAATTTCCCGTACAGACAAGCCGTGGGTGCTTTGGCATATTTGTCAGTTGGCACAAGACCTGATATTTCATATGCTGTAGGTGTCATCTAGAAACCTCGGAGCACCTACTAAGAAAGACGTCATGTTGGTCAAACGCATCTTTCGATACTTGAAAGGAACCCAACAGAAAGGTCTGACCTTTACGAATAAGGCGCCTCCATACTTGGTCTGCTACAGTGACTCAGATCATGCAGGAGATCAGACTACTGGAAGATCGACATCTGGAATGGTGAGTTTATTCTCTGGAGCTGCTATTAGCTGGAGAAGCCAGAAACAAACAACAGTCTCCATCTCTTCGACCGAAGCGAAGATTATAGCAGCTAGTAAGTCTGCGCAAGAGATTTTATGGTTGAATAGCCTACTGAATAATTTGATCAACACAGAAAAATCGGTGTTAAACCTAGACAATGAATCAACTATAAAACTTGCACACAATCCAAAGTATGAATACCATAAACGAACAAAGCACATCAAGCTGAAACATTTCTTTGTTCGTGAATGTGTAAGCGACGGAGATTTTCAAGTCCAGCATGTCCTATCAGAGTTGCAGTTGGCCGACATGCTGACTAAGCCACTATTTGGCCCTAGACTGCTAGATTTGAGTTCCAGAATGGGACAGATGAATTTAACTATACATTCTTAAAAATGTGCTAGGATGTGAAGTATCTATACCACTCAATAGAGTTTGTATAAATACTGCGCCTAAGTCTATGGTTGGTTGCTAGGCGATATGAAGTTTATAATATGTTGTCTGTGTGAGAAAAAAATATCTTTTAAAAATAGTACTTGTATTTTCTACTACATTAAATTAAAACAGCTTTACTAGTAAACGCACACGCATTCACTCGTAATCTCCTTAATATTTCTTTAGACTCCACACGAGAACTCGTCTACCCCAACGGTTATCGGTTCTTCGGGAAATGTGACCAGCGTAATGCCACTTTAGCATGCTTATCCTTTGAGGTATGTCTATATCTTCATTACGAATCTTGTCCTTCAGAGAAACACCAAGCATAGCTCTCTCCATAGCTCGCTGAGCGAGGTTAAATTTGTGACTAGTTTGACCGGGAGTGTCCACGTTTTGGCTCCGTTGGTCATGACTGGTAGGACGCACTGATTGAAGACTTTTGTCTTCAGGTACTGGGTATATGGACGATGAGAAGACTTGACGAAGCTTGCCGAATGCTGCCCAACCCAGCTAAATTCTTTTGTTGGCTTCCCCTTCTCAAAGTTGTTCTTACCTAATTTCCCAAGGTAAACATATTGTTGGACAACTTCAAGAGGTACTTCATTGACTGCAATCGGTTCCGGATCAATAAGATCTTAAACATGATCTTGGTCTTGAAAAAGTAACGAGACGTTGGAAAAACGACTCGTTTCATTTTTATAGGAATGGGGGGTTAGACTGCTGGTTTTTTACTTGGACTTCGATGTATCGCCAGTCCACTTGACAACGCTGCAAAGACTTCAGAACCGCCCAGGTTTCAACGGAGTAAAGGCCTTCTCATAGTCCACAAAAGCAAGACATAGGTGCTGGTTATACTCTTCAGACTTCTGTATAACCTGACTCACTGTGTGTATGTGGTCTATGGTGCTAAATCCTCCGGGAAACCCAGCCTGTTCAGGAGGCTGGAATTCGTCAGGTCTTCTTGCGAGACGATTTGATACGACCCACGAAAACAAATAGTAGACGTGGCTCAAGAGTGAAACAGGTAGTTCTTTAAAACGTTTGAAATGTGGTATTTTTTACTTTATATGTACTTTTGGTCCTGGAATAATACGCTTACATTCAACCCACTGACATGACCACGCGGACACAACTACTAGTTAAAAAAGAACCTGGTTCATATTTTCGGCTACGGGATTTGCAAAGAGCATGTGTCGCGCAGGATGATGCGATATCGATTCCTGCCTGTAATACAGAATTTCTCCTTTAGAATAAATACAAATATCGGTACCTTAAGCTGTAGCATTGTGGCCGCCACAGTTGCCGCCACTTCGTGCGGATATGTATCTCCTCTGGATACGGCCTGAAAGGAGAAGGAAAAACATAAATTATATAGCGTTCCAAGTAGATATTATGCCGGGGTAGAAAGTATAAAGTGTTACAAGTAGACATTATGCCAGGGTAGAATGTATAAAGTGTTCCAAGTAGACATTATGCCGTGGTAGAATATATAATGTGTTCCAAGTAGGCATTATGCGGGGATAAAGAGTTTCAGATAGACAATATGCCAAGGTAAAAAGTATAAAGTGTTCCAAGTAGACATTGTGCAGGGGTAGAATGTTCCAGGTAGACACTAAGCCGGGGCAGAAAGTATAGTGTTCCAAGTAGACATCATACCGGGGTAGAATGTAGTATTCTAAGTAGACATTATGACGGGGTATAAAGTATAGTGTTCCAAGTAGACATTATGCCGGGGTATAAAGTATAGTGTTCCAAGTAGACATTATGCCGGGGTATAAAGTATAGTGTTCCAAGTAGACATTTTGCCGGTGTAGATAGTGATAGTATAGTGTTCCAAGTAGACATCACGCCGGGGTAGAATGTATAGTGTTCCAAGTAGACATCACGCCGGGGTAGAATGTATAGTGTTCCAAGTAGACATTATGCCAGCGTAGAAAGCATAGTGTTCCAAGTAGACTTCATGCCGGGGTCGAAAGTGTAGTGTTCCAAGTAGACATTATGCAGGAGTAGAAAGTATAGTATACCAAGTAGAAATTATATATTATGCCGGGGTAGAAAGTATAAACTGTTACAAGTAGAAATTATGCCAGGGTAGAATCTATAAAGTGTTCCAAGTAGACAATATGCCAAGGTAAAAAGTATAAAGTGTTCCAAGTAGACATTGTACCGGGGTAGAATGTGTAGAATGTTCCAGGTAGACATTATGCCGGGGTATAAAGTATAGTGTTCCAAGTAGACATTATGCCGGGGTATAAAGTATAGTGTTCCAAGTAGACATTTTGCCGGTGTAGATAGTGATAGTATAGTGTTCCAAGTAGACATCACGCCGGGGTAGAATGTATAGTGTTCCAAGTAGACATCACGCCGGGGTAGAATGTATAGTGTTCCAAGTAGACATTATGCCAGCGTAGAAAGCATAGTGTTCCAAGTAGACTTCATGCCGGGGTCGAAAGTGTAGTGTTCCAAGTAGACATTATGCAGGAGTAGAAAGTATAGTATACCAAGTAGAAATTATATATTATGCCGAGGTAGAAAGTATAAACTGTTACAAGTAGAAATTATGCCAGGGTAGAATCTATAAAGTGTTCCAAGTAGACAATATGCCAAGGTAAAAAGTATAAAGTGTTCCAAGTAGACATTGTACCGGGGTGGAATGTGTAGAATGTTCCAGGTAGACATTAAGCCAGGGCAGAAAGTATAGTGTTCCAAGTAGACATCATACCGGGGTAGAATGTAGTATTTATGTTCTAAGTAGTCATTATGACGGGGTATAAAGTATAGTGTTCCAAGTAGACATTATGCGGGGGTATAAAGTATAGTGTTCCAAGTAGACATTTTGCCGGTGTAGATAGTGATAGTATAGTGTTCCAAGTAGACTTCATGCCGGGCTAGAAGGTGTAGTGTTCCAAGTAGACATTATGCAGGAGTAGAAGGTGTAGTGTTCCAAGTAGACATTATGCAGGAGAAGAAAGTATAGTATACCAAGTAGAAATTATGCCGGGGTAGAAAGTAAAAAAAACTCTAAGCTCTTCCTCATTATGCACACTTTTTGCCATGTTTTTTAATGTCGACTAATTTACCTTTAGCGGCAGACTGTGCGCAGTGAACAGTATGAGGGTGGAGTCGCGTTTCTCTGCCGGCATCGCGTTCAGTTTGTCCTGGATGCGCAGCGCGAACGTTTTGGCTAGCAGCTGCGACGTCGCCCAGCGCTCTATCAGGCTGAACTTTATGTGGCTGGGTGGGGGTCTGGAAATATACAGTTTATAATAATAATAATAATATGATGATTAACTTCTGGCGTGGTATTTGGTCGGTGCCCGTTGAACATACGGAGGGTGACTGGATGAGTGTTGTCCAACATGCATGTGAGTCAATCGAAACCATGGGATCGGTGTCTATCAGCCCCATAGACGTTAGTTGTGCAATTCGTACGGCTCCGAACTGGAAAAGTCCTGGACCGGATGGATTGCACAACTTCTGGATAAAGTGGATTCGATGCTCACATCCATGTTTGGCAATACAATTTCAGGAAGCCCTTGAGCTTGGTTCTCTTCCCAGTTTCATGACAACTGGCTTCACCTCCTTGCTCCATAAGTCCGGTAGCACCGCGGAAGCTAAAAATTATAGACCCATTACATGCTTGCCAACTATGTACAAGCTCCTTACATCCATTCTGAGAACAAAAATGTATTCGCATATTGTTACGAACAATATTTTGGCCCTCGCTCAGAATGGATGTAGGGTTGGGTCCCGTGGTACTAAAGAGCTCCTCCTCATAGACACTACCATTTGCCAACAAGTCCGGCGGAACAGAGGGATCCTTTCTACTGCCTGGATTGACTACAAGAAGGCCTATGATTCAGTGCCTCATTCATGGCTAGAGAGGATCTTAGAGTTGTATAACATCGATGCAACTCTGAGATCTTTCTTAGGTGCGTGTATGAGGCAGTGGACCACAGTTCTTCGTCAACCAGCTGGTGGAGACAGCCTTTATTGTTCGCAGGACTTTATAAGGATAGAGCGAGGCATATTTCAGGGTGACAGTTTGAGTCCTTTGTGGTTTTGCCTAGCACTGAATCCTCTCAGCACTTTGTTGAAGGATTCAGGGTTAGGCTATCGGCTACGGAGAGAGGGCGAGATCATTTCTCATCTGCTGTACATGGATGACCTCAAGTTGTTTGCACTGAAACATCCAGACTTGATGGAGTTACTGAAAATCACAGAAGTTTTCAGTAAAGCCATCAACATGGAGTTCGGTGTGGACAAATGTGCGGTCATGCATGTGCAGCGGGGGAAAGTTGTAAATTCTATGAATTTGCAGATTTCTGAGACAATGACACTCAAATCTCTCTCTGAGACCGAGAACTACAAATACCTTGGTATGTCACAATCGTTGGGTATCATGGACAGGGATATTAAGCAATCGGTGAAGGAGCGCTTCTTCTGCCGCCTGACCAAAGTACTTAACAGTCTTTTGTCAGGTGGAAATAAGACGCGTGCCTTCAATGGTTGGGTGATGCCCTTGCTCATATACTCTTTTGGCATACTAAAGTGGACTCAAACTGAGCTTGACGCCTTGGATAAGAGAGTCCGTCAACTGCTTACGTCACATCGTATGTTACACCCGCGCTCGTCTGTTATGAGATTGTACATACCACGGAAGTGGGGGGGTCGTGGCTTTTTAAATGCCAAGAACCTCCACAACCGTGAAGTGTGCAGTCTCAGGGAGTAGTTCCTAAACACCGAGTGTGGGTTGCATCGTGATGTGGTGGCAGTTGATAAGACTCTCACACCGCTCTCCTTGGCAAACGAGAATTGGCGCAAACCATCGGTGTTGAGTACCGATGACCGCAAGGACGTATGGAAGGGCAAGGAGCTGCACGGGCGGTTCTATCGGGCCTTAACAGGGCCTGATGTGAACTTGCTCGCGTCGGTGAACTGGCTACGCTTTGGTGACCTCTTTGGGGAAACTGAGGGTTTTGTCTGTGCAATTGCGGACGAAGTTATCAAGACGAATAACTACCGGAAATATATTATGAAGGACGGTACGGTCGACATTTGTCGGGCATGCCGCCGTCCCGGGGAGTCCCTCAGGCAT
Source organism: Alsophila aescularia (assembly GCA_946251855.1). NCBI lineage: Eukaryota > Metazoa > Arthropoda > Insecta > Lepidoptera > Geometridae > Alsophila > Alsophila aescularia. The sequence continues at coordinate 64,475,674 of OX276373.1, forward strand.
ATAATTTCCGGCTGTTCTCATCTTGCTAACGGAGAGTACTTGCACAGACACAACCAAGTAGCCAGGATCATCCATCAGCAAATTGCCCTTCGGTATGACCTTGTCGAGTCTGAGGTGCCGTACTATAAGTACGTACCGGCGCCAGTTCTCGAAAATGGTCGTGCATTGCTCTATTGGGACCGCTCTATCATCACGGACAGGACTATTGTTGCCAATAAGCCTGACATTGTGCTGGTAGACCGGTCCCAACGCCGGGCAGTGCTCGTCGACATCACCATTCCACACGATGAGAACCTCGTGAAGGCCGAAAAGGACAAGCTCAGCAAGTACCTTGACTTGGCTCATGAGGTGACCGCCATGTGGAATGTTGACTCGACGATCATTGTCCCGATAGTTGTTTCGGCGAACGGCCTTATAGCGAAGAGCCTCGACCAACATCTTAAGAGGCTCTCGCTAGATGGTTGGATTAAGGCAGTACTCCTTGACACGGCGCGTATAGTCAGGAGGTTCCTCACTCTGCAGCCCTAGCCACCGGTAGTTTGGGCCCTGCTCCGCTACCGTTGGTACCCTAGGTTTAGGTTTTTTATAATATTTTTATCTGCTTTTATTTAAAGAAATATTGTAAAAAAATTAAATTTAAGATAAAAAGATAAATAAAGAGAATAATAATATAATAACAGGAAATAATACTACTGCTTTTTTTGCTATAGCAGTTTTATTTCATTATATTACATTTATTACTTCAAAATTAACATAACTTCGGACCCCTATCCCGCAGGAACCCTTAATAAGTATTTTAGAAATAAGATCTATCCTCATTTTTAACCTATCATATCAACTATGGCTGTGCCAAGTTGCGTCAAAATCCGTCCACTAATTTCAGTGTGATACGTGTTCTTTTAAATAACTTTCTAACCCTATCCTGCGGGACCCTTTAATTTTACGGGATGAAAAGTATCCAATGTCCTACCTCGTAGTATGAACTCAAATCATACCAAGTTACATTTTAATTAATTCAGTAGTTTCGGCGTGATGCGTGGCCATGATACAGATAGAGACACAATAAACAAAAATAATAATACAGTTTTGGCTTCAGTATCGATTATAATGTGCGCCCCCAACTCTCCCCGAAACCTAAATATCTTCAATGTACAGAATTGGACCTGTTACAGTTTTATTATAAGTAAGTATAGAATAGATCAGCTAGCGAATCGCATGGCCGTTCACGATTTTTTGTTTGATTACAATTTAACGAATTACGAATCGGTTTACAATCTAACGGTGACGGTGACATATATAATCAAAATTCGTTCAGCCGTATCAGCACTGAGTGGTAACAAACATACATACAAATTTACGCATTTATAAGGGTGGTTTCTAGGTTCTGTGGACATACAACACGCATCACATGGCGGTGACCGAATGACCATAGACTAAAAAGTTCAGCATTTTCAGCGTCATTTCTAAAACTATCTATACTCGGCCCAATATCCACAGAGTTCCAAGTTTCACGATTATTTAAATTACTCCAAAATCATTGAAAATACTCTTAACTCTTTAGTCTGTGGTCAATAGGTCACCGTCGTGTGATGCGTGTTGATGTATGGCGGCCCGCAGTGCAGACAGTCCGTAGAGCTGTGAAACCACCCTTAGCCCTTAAGAGACGGTTCAATACAACTGTGCGTGTTATAAGATCAAGCTTATGTCATCAGGTCAGATCTCATGTATATCAACAATTGTACGTACGAAATGATAGGCCCATTACGATAAAATGATGTAGGTATTACATTTTTCATTTGGCGTCGGAAAATTATTCTAATATCGTAATCAACAGCCCAAAATTATTCTAATATCGTAATCAACAGCCCAAAATTATTCTAATATCGTAATCAACAGCCCAAAATTATTCTAATATCGTAATCAACAGCCCAAAATTATTCTAATATCGTAATCAACAGCCCAAAATTATTCTAATATCGTAATCAACAGCCCAAAATTATTCTAATATCGTAATCAACAGCCCAAAATTATTCTAATATCGTAATCAACAGCCCAAAATTATTCTAATATCGTAATCAACAGCCCAAAATTATTCTAATATCGTAATCAACAGCCCAAAATTACCCGCAATCCAAATTCAAAAGTAATAATTTCGCCGAAGTTTATCTGCCGGTCCGAAAGGAGCAGAATAGTAGGTCAAAGATGGGATGGTGTCATCCTTCATATCAAATCTATCTATGTCAAGGAAGTTCTATGTACTTGCGTACAACTGGAACGACTTCTTCAAAGTAAAAACGGGGTATCGATTATTTGACCTTGAAAACGAATTAAAAAGAAAAAGAGACAAGGAAGTTAACGGAAGCCGTTATTGTCTCTTTCTTATTTATGGTGCCAATCTCAAGTGACAGCAAGTTTATTTTATAGTGTGTGCGAAAAATGTGAAACGTTGTACGTGAGAGAAAGAGACTTCCCGCTTTCGTGAACGTTTCGGTACGACCACTTTTGTACTTTAGATTTCATTCCAGTTGTACGTAAGTACATATGACTTCCTTGATCTATGTATACTTATAATAGCAGTCAGTAAAAAAAAGTATATACAATGAAGATAAATAAAAAAATGATCTAGGTGACATAAAATAAGCTACTGAACAAGCATAAATCTGTTTATAAAATCGCGTATTTCTATCTGTTTGGACGTTTGTTCGGGCATCACGTAAAAACTATACTGGGCCGATTAAAAAGCGGTTTTTAATGTAGAATAATTTAATGTAGCTTAAGTTTGACTTAAAATCTGGTATACTTAATATCTCAATCCGAAGAATAGAAACCGAATAATCGTTAAAATATTTTTTACGGCTGAAGGAACTTTGATCTAATTTGAATTTTGGTATTTTAGGTCTTGGAATAACACGTAGGGTACTTTTCAATCAGAGAAATTACCACGCGGGCAAAGCCGCGTGCACAGACATACATAAGTATGATATAATAAAGCAGTAAGTAACATCAAGTGTAATTGTAATGATAATAAAAAAATAGCTCTAGGGGACTTAAAAGCTAATGAACACGAATATAACACATTGTAAAATGGTGTTTGTGTTTTCGCATTTGGTAAAATCTTTTGGACTGTGAGGAATGCGATTTTCTCTGTTGGATAGTTTAGGATTTGAGTTAAATCTGCTTGAGGGTGGTAGCTAGACCGGGGGATACTAGTGTCTTATTACCAAAATTCGTTCGACTTCGTCACCGGTTTCTATTGACTTCCTGACCTTTCCCTATTGACTTTCTGACATGCATTTATTGACTTCCTGACCTTTCCCTATTGACTTTCTGACATGCATTTATTGACTTCCTGACCTGTTTCTATAGAAGTCAGCGATGGCATTCAAACTAGAACCGGTGGTAGCACAGCTGTATTGTGGATACTGGGAGAAAATCACCGCTCTCTCTACACCGTCCCTAAAAGAAGAAAAAAGAAAATTAAAATAAATAAATGAGACGTCGCGGGTCTCCCCAGATGTGAAACATCGAATATCGCCGAGCTGAGGCGGAAAGAGCAGACGAGCCACAAGCGGCGCGTCTCCACGCCAAGAGTCGGCCTTACTCCCGTACCGCGCCATTAGATGTTTCACATCAAAAAAAAATAGGGTTTTTTACAAGCTTTTGTTTCTTTATTTTTCAAAATTCACAACTGTTACTTATCACACAATACACAACCAAAAAAAAGAGTGTGTAACGACCTCCACAATGTTAAGCGGGATCCCGCGTCGGAGGAGCTCACTGTAAACTGGTGATCTCTACAAAAAATAGGCGCCGTCAAGCGTAAGTTGAAGTTGGCACAACGTGCGGCCAGAATTTTGCTGGTTTCCTCCGACGCGAGAGGGAGCCCGCTTAACGGTGCGGTGGGCCTTAATTCTATTCTATATCACGATGTATGTTTAGGTTTAATTTTGCAAGCTTATAATGGACGACTTCCTCTTTATCAAGTTGAGGTTTTTTATAAACTTACACAGAGTGAAACCAAACTAACACAGACATTGAGAACATTAACCTCTCTATTCTAATACTTTGGGCAAAGAAAATACAATACGCGAAAAGATGCGACACGCTTGTGTTCTCATAAAAGCGCTCGCGGCTATGTGTGGATGAGACGAACGGCGCGCGGCAGTTGCGCGGGGCGCGCGGTGTGTGGAATCAGCGCGTTCTACGCACTAAGGACTCGCCGAAACAAGGCACGCGGTACATGGCAGTGTCACCGGTGTGCTCTGGGAGCGTTATACAGAGTGAGACAGAGTATTTACCTCTCGATAGCCTCGAAAGTTTCGTCGGTGAACGGGGGGACGTATCTGAACGCCACGTAGTGCTTATGAGGCGCTGATTCTGGGAGCATCTGGTCTAACGCGTCTGTTAGTAGTTTACCTGAAAATCAATGAGCAGGCGTCAATGATAAACATTGTACGGGAATTATAAAACAAGCGACAATTATTTTATTTGTCGACAAGAGAATTCATTAGTGAGCAACTGAAATGTTATAACGCTTCTAAATAACATTTTTGACCATTGTAAAACTAAGTTGTCCTCGACACTAATAGGGTGACCAACTAAGAGGCACGAACATCTAAATATGACAGAATGGCGCCCACAAACATCACTAGGTTAATTAGGTTGAAACAGCCATTGAAACTATAATTAATCATGTCACCCGAATTAAACTACGTATTTTTCTAAATGTTAAATCACATATTTATTCTCTAAAATTGCTATTTTAGATTTACTGTTGATCGCCAACCTAATAATTTTGAGGGCAACATAGTGTAAAATCACATATTTGCTTAGTCATTGAAATAGTTATTTTTAGATGCTTGTAGACCGCCAACGCCAACCTAGTAATTATGAAGACAACTTAGTTTTACAATACAATTTAATTGAAGATTCATTAATTAGCACTCAAAAGAAAGTACCTTGTAAGTTGGTCCACTTGAGTATGGGTGACCCGCCTCCGATTTCCTGGTACTTTTTCTGCACTTCCTCGGTCCGCCTGCTCGCTATCCACGGGCCGAGCCTGCTCTGCACCGGCAACTGGATCATGTCTCGATCTGTCATTATTCTGTGAAGGTAGCCACCCACCTGGAAAATGTTTAAAACGTATGATAGTAAATTGTTAGTTCTTAGAAATCTATCTACAGATTTACAAACATAATTAAACTGCTTTTCAGTTTTTTTTTTAATAAATAGTTTTAAGTTTGGGGGTAGTAATGAAGTAGTAATGAGAGGTCAAATAGAACAATTTTCTTTTTCTTTTTTTAGGTAAAAAACTAGCATCTCTACTAAGATGGCAGTCAAAAACTTATTAGCAATATTGTTAAGTTTAATATTTTGTAAGTATCCATACCGATATTTAAAAGTGAAATGTTGTATTTTTGTTTGGGGAGCTTTCACGCGATAACGGTTGGACGGATTTTGATGAAATTTGGAATGGAGATAGCTTCTGCCCTATAATAAAACATTGGATACTTTTTATCCCGGAAAATTGTATGTTTTCATGGGAAAACTGGAAAATGTTGATAACTCGCTGTAACGAACGGTTGCCATGGAAATAAAATAACAAGTCTGTCAAAAAACTTCAAGAGCAACCTACTTTTGCATTGGTTTTTAATATCCTAGAAGAACATGATGCTTATTGTCGCGATAAACTGTAGTCCGCGCGGGCGGGAAAGCTAGTTACAGATTAACTGAACCATGCCATGATCTCATTTATTTATTTATTTACACAACTGTAACATTACAGAATCATCCATTGTGTTACATTGATATCTATAGAGACAATTAATTTAAAAAAACAAAGAGAGCAGTCTGCAGTACTGTATAAAATAATATTTTAAATAAACGAATAACAACCGTACAATACAAACAAAACAAGAAATAGTAAGGCTAGGTTAGAGCGCAAAAAATATACCTACTACTGGCTCACTCACAGTACAGAAGACAGCTCTTAAGTAAGGCTAGGTTAGAGCGCAAATCATATACCTACTACTGGCTCACTCACAGTACAGTAGACAGCTCTTAAGTAAGGCTAGGTTAGAGCGCAAATCATATACCTACTACTGGCTCACTCACAGTACAGAAGACAGCTCTTAAGTAAGGCTAGGTTAGAGCGCAAATCATATACCTACTACTGGCTCACTCACAGTACAGAAGACAGCTCTTAAGTAAGGCTAGGTTAGAGCGCAAATCATATACCTACTACTGGCTCACTCACAGTACAGAAGACAGCTCTTAAGTAAGGCTAGGTTAGAGCGCAAATCATATACCTACTACTGGCTCACTCACAGTACAGTAGACAGCTCTTAAGTAAGGCTAGGTTAGAGCGCAAATCATATACCTACTACTGGCTCACTCACAGTACAGAAGACAGCTCTTAAGTAAGGCTAGGTTAGAGCGCAAATCATATACCTACTACTGGCTCACTCACAGTACAGAAGACAGCTCTTAAGACCAGGCTCTGCTTTTTAAAGGTTTTTTTCCATAAATATGCTGGGTCAACCACAAACCTGATAAATGTCAAACTTAACATACCTACATGTTTTTGAGATCTTTATCTCTCTAAGACTAAGTCAAAAACATGATTAAAGAATTTCATTCGATACATTTTCTTATCAAAAATACGTTATTTTCGGTAATATTTACATTTTTCTACTCAAAGGCTTAAGTTTTATCTCTAAAATAAATCTCACAGCAAGAAAATTTAGTTTATTACGCTTAGACAAAATTTACTGAAATTATTAGCCTGCCCATATAATAAATAACTTTTGAGACATACGTCATTTAGTTCCGAGCTAAATTGTATGTTCAAACAGCGCTCGCGAAATTCAACCATGTTACGCAGGCACTTCATTGTTTATTGCGGGTAGCGGGTGGCAGAGTGTACGGGAGGTGGCAGGGGAGTGGGAAAATGTAACCTTGGAGAATGCCCTTAACAACTGTTAGGTCACCATCGCATTGTGCCTGAGATGTGACAAGGGTGCTGAGTGACGTCGCGGGGCAGACGGGGACGGGACTGTTGTCGCGCCGTGCGCCATGCGCGTGCATCGGTGCAAATAAAAGTACGCGCCCACTGCGGAATCTAGACGACTGCCAACATTAAATATTGTGGAACCCTAGTGTGCCTTGCAGAAAACTAGCAAATAACAAATTAAAATTAAAACACTGGACAATTCACACACCAGTGACCTAGCCCCAAAGGATTAGCAAGCTGAAATGGAAATGGGCTGTCCACATTTCTCGAAGGAAAACCGCTGGGCTAGACGTGTCCTAGAGTGGAGACCGCGTCTTGGCAAAGGTAGTGTAGGACGCCCACCGGCCAGGTGACCAGCGAAAGGCCGCCGGCAGAAACTGGATGAGAAGAGCCGATGATCGGGCTCTGTGGCGTTCATTGGGAGAGGCCTATGTCCAGCAGTGGACGAACACAGGCTGATGATGATGATGACCTAGCCCCAAACTAGTATACCCTGTACTATGGGTACAAGACTACGAATAAACTTACATAGATACGAATATTACATCCATGACTCGGAAACATTTCTGCTCATCACACAAATGATTGCAACTTGGGGGACTTCGCAGTTAGCGTCACAGGAAAATGTACACGAACTATCTGTACTTATCCTACGATAAGTACAGATAGTTTGTGTACATTTTGTTGAGAGCATACGTTTTTTCATGAGTGACGATAACACACACACTAACACGTTTACACTTAACTTGATTTAATGTAAAGCATTGAAAGTGAGTGCATTGATTGACCCATTGATTTGCCACCATACAATGGTATAGGTACGAGTAAACTCGAAGTGGCACGTGTCTAAATTACGACGAGAACCAGCCTACGCCTGTGATATCTGTCCTGAAAATCCAGCACTTTGGATTACTAACGGTTTTAAAGTTTACCAAAAAAACTGTCATAAACATAAAAAAAACATGTTTTTTTATCAACCCAGCACTCACATTTAATAAAAATCAAAAAAATAAAACAAAACATGATTTATTTGTTTTTTTTTTTAATAAAACAAAAAAACTGTCATTAACATAAACATCATCACATAACAAAAACATGATTTTTATCAACACAAAATTCTTTTTTTTATTTGTTTTTTTTTTTAATAAAATAGTATAGTATTTTAGGTCTTGGAATAGTACAAAGAATACTTTTAATCTAGAAAAATGACCACGCGTGCGAAGCCGCGGGTACAGCTAGTGTCTCCATAAAGCACTAGGACTAAACTCTTAGCTGGAGGACCACAGATACCAACTACGAGTTTACTCGTAGGAGGCATTCAATGGGTTAATAGAGTTACATACAGCTCATTTAACAAAATCAATCGACGAGTGGTTTGAGAGTCACACACTATTTTTGTTATTTTGTAAAATAAAAAGCGTGTTAATTCAACGCTTCACTTTGAGTCGAGTTGATATTGAAATGTTGAGTCAATATTAGCGACTGTCTTACCTTAGAGATTCCATACAACCTACAGATCAGGGCTTCTCAAACAGTGGGGAGGGCGTGCTATCCCTAACAGTGGGGAGGGCGTGCTATCCCAAAAATAAATAATATTTACCCGACTGGGATATGGGTTTGGGTTGTTAGTATATTTGTATGTTTCTTAGACCCATCATACAGCCTAAACAGCTTGATTGATTTTGACATATGAGGTATCATTGGATTCGTATTGATCACGAGGTTGCTATAGAATATATACCCCTGCTAGTGATGGAAAGGAATGGTTGAATAAAATACCTGATCAGTTGTTTTTGGTCCTCCCATGTTTAGCATAATAATAGCTGTCTTCGGTTTTTTAGCAGCTGTGCTGTATGAAGTCACACGGGCCAGCATTGTTGAGTTTACACGACCTGTATAAGACATGATAGTTATTTCAGAGTTCCATACATAAAGAATCCAACGGAATCTTATCCTCGCCTGCTTGAGGTCACAGGCTTGTAGATCATAAACTTAATAAGATAGACTGGACATTTACACACAAAAAGTTCCTTGGATCAATATGGATAATCATTTTAGTCCTGTCAACAGTCATCAACACAATTTAATTGTTCTAAACAATGAAACTCGTAAATAATGAGCAAATACAAGAGAGACCACAAATTGTATTTTATTATTCATTTACATTGCTTGTGGGGTATCATAGAAAAGAGTAGAGCTGATATAAAGATTTTATATTTTCATATTTGTAATCAACAACATGAGCACCCTAGATGGGCGGCTTCGATCAACTTTTTCCATCAAATACTTAGTGGATAGTGTACAGGACATTTAACTTGATGACTATTAGGAAATTGTAACTTAATAGAATTGGAGTAGAAACTAAAAGCATTCTCTGAGCTATGGTGGAGATGAAAGAATAAATAAAATACCTATCTGATATTTAAAAAGTGTTTGCATTTTTGTCTTCTATGTGATCAGGCATCTTTTAACCGATAAATGAAAAACAGAGGTAAAATTTGATAACTGAAGACTAATAGCTAGGTGTAGATATAGTAGGAACCAATCTTTATGGTGGCTGTGAAGCGCTGCGAGTGCGACTTCGCGCTGGTACAGTAAGGTTCGCAATTATTACAGTATTTTTTACTACCTTCTTTTAGAACATTCTAATAATAATAATAAACACTTTATTACACCAGAATCATGGAACAAATATACAAGAATTTAATTTAATAATAGGTAAAACGGTTGGTCTTATCGCTAAAAGCGATCTCTTCCAGACAAACTTTGAATGGACAGAAATTACGAATTAAAAAAGGACGGTGGTGCAAAACAATACAATAAATCATGCAAAATAAAAATGACTAAGTATACCTACATACATATTTAATAAACTACATAAACCATACTTACTTACATGTCACATTCATATAATGCTATGATTGAAAAAATATATGCGTTAAGCACATACAAATAATGGAATGTTAAAAAAATGTTATACCTATAGCTTCTAGTAGCTAAATTAGCGTCGACACTTAACGCGTTGACCTATTCATTATTTTTAACCAATCATGAAGTTATGTTAACATACGTCAACACAATAATATTAATATCGGAATATATGCTAATCTCGTGTTGGTGGATTGTATTGGTTGGTAACAAACAACTTAAAATAACTAACTAGACTGTACTTGAACAGAATCGCACTCATGTGAGTTGCCGCGAATACTCGCTATTATTCGGTATTCGGCATTACTCGACATTTTTTTGATATTCGTCGAATACCGAATAATAGCTGGTATTATTCGGCATTCGGCGAATAGTCTAAAATAAACTTTTAACGAACAAAATAACGAATGAGTTTAAAATAACCAATTTTTATTATTTTCCTTAATAAAACAATACACAGTATCAATTATTATCTGTAATAATATGTGCCTGTGCCTATCATATTAATGAAATTAAATTAGTTAGGCTTTTTAATTAATATTTAAAATCCAACAGAGGCAGATTGTGGTGCAAAAAAACTATTTTTTCTGCACGTTCGGGAGCAAGTCGGTTTCGCTTTTCCTCATAAACTAAACCTGCCTCGGAAAATAGTCTTTCTGAATAAACAGAAGTATTGTTTAGCAAGCTTACTTAAAGTAGGAAATCTATTCTTATTGGTACTCAAAGCCCACCATTCATATGGGTTTATTTTTCTGTCAGCCTTTGCTAATGCGATGTAGTGGGTGATTTCTTCAGCAGTGGCATTCTTGGGTTGCTCTTCAGTAGGCTGCTCTATAGATGATTCTTCAAGACATGCCCAAAATAGTTTATGAGTTTCTGAATCGACATGCTCACTTTCATTGTCTAAACGAGACCTTTTGGATGCCGTTTCTGGATCCGAATCATCATTTTCGTCATCTAAAGAAAGCGTAAGACCTTCTCTGAACGCAGCTTTACGGATCCGTTCAGCTTGGGTAGCTTCAAAGTAAAAGTCCTTGTAGCGGGGGTCTAAAAATGTCGACAAGTAATATGTCTTCCTGAAGCATAGATCGTCCAAGTTAAAACGGGCTTGCATATTTTCTATTAACGCCTTTCTAAAATCATCAACGTGTGCAGTTTGTTGAATCAGCGCATCTTTCATTAGGTATCTGGTTAATGAAACAGTGCTAGGTATCACATCTGATATAGGTGCATATGTGGAACTCGTGATTTTTGTTATCTCTTCGAAAGGTTTTAAGAGCTTTAACAGATGTTCTATAACCTCCCACTGATCACTGGTCAAATTTTCAAAATTCACGCTCCTTGATTCTGAAATATACACCGAAATTGCTCTTTTTTGCTCAAATACACGCTCCAGTACGTAATATGTTGAGTTCAGGCTAGTTTGAATATCTTGAATCAGTTTATGCTTAGGAAGTCCGAGCTCAGATTGAATACTTTCAAGTTTTGTAAATTCTGAATGATTAAAATGTGTCACTATGCGGCGGGCACTAGTAAGAATTTATTTTATTGGAAAACTGTTATCTAATGCATTATTTATCACCAGCTGGAGAATATGTATGAAGCAACGCTCTGAAGGAAGTAGAGTTTCCTTAACTCCTTTAACCATATTCGCCCCATTATCGTGAACAATCGCTTGAATTTTAGAGATCTGTATGTCCCATTTCGTTACACACTGTAACAGTTCTCTTTTGATATTTTCTGATGTGTGTGATTCAGGAAAATGAGCCATGTTTAGAACGGCATGATTCAGTTTAAAGTTTTCTGATATCCAGTGTCCTGTTAAACTCAGAAATGCAGCATTATTTACAGAAGAAGTCCAAAGATCGGTAGTGAATGCTATAGCTTCAGCCCTTTCTAACTCGTTTTTTAGTTTGCTAACCACTCTCTCATACATGTCTAGAATTATTTTCTCTGTGAAATATGCCCTGCCAGGAAGTGTATTGCGGCAAAGTATTATTAATAAGACGTTTAAAGCCCACATGATGATCGACGATGGAAAGTGGCTTGTTGTCAATAGCAATCATTTCACCAATCAAGTAGTGATATTTTTTTTAAGAGTTCTTTTTTGTTCAAGTAGTTGTTGCAGTGACGGTTGCACCAAAGGCTGAATGGGCAACTGGGTGGATGAGGAAGTACTTGGAGATGATTCTGCAGGAGCATTACGTTGAGCATGACTACTTGAGCTTCCATAAATTTTACCATACTCATCTGGGTGTTTGAATTTCAAATGATTCTGCAAAGCCGTTGTTCCTGCTCTACTTATTTTTACACCACATATATTACATTTTGCACTGTTTTCTTCCTCTTCAAAATGTAGCCAAACATGAGATTTTTTGTCCTGGGTTTGGCATGATTGTTCTTCTTTTTAAGTAACACTTTAACCAATTAAGTATTCAAGTCTTTAATTCAATAGCAATTTTCAAATAAGTATAGAAAGAAAAAATCAAAAACGTCAACCGATGTCGAAAATCAAATTATTAATGCGTGCTGCCTACCCTAAACACAAGCGTATTGATTCAGCGGGAAATCCCCTACAATAGTAACGCACTAAAATACAAAACGGGGTATTCCCCGTAAAATATGTACAAGAAAAGGGTTGCCAGCATTTAAAAATTAAAATACTACATATATATGTAGATATGTATAACATGAAACAGATTTCTTTAACTTTATTGTTTTTTTTTCTCACAACCTTAGAAGAAATTAGAAATATTTTTTTTGTGCCTTATTTATGTTGAATAGTAATGTTAAGTTATTCGACTATTCGCCAAAGTGAATGGCGATTAATCGGTATTCGACTATTCGCTATAACAACTATTCGCGGCAACTCTAGTTCCTACTCTACAAGTAAAAGAAAAAATAATAGTAACCCGCCTGGGGAAAGCAATGTAATTCTTAGTGCAAACTTAATGAACTGATGAGCTCACGATGATGTATTACAATACATACATTTTATTGTGACATTGATGTAATTACAAACTAAATAGGAGGTACGAGATATAATACATAATAAAATTAAATTAATCGTTTTTTTTTATATCTAAGTCTTTATAAAAGAAAACGTCACAACCATGCTAATAAATTTCATAATATTAACAACTATTGAAGCAAGCAGTTAATGGGATTGGAGTGTAAAAAATGCTCTTTGACTTTTGCAGCGATTAATTAGCAAAAAAAACTGTAACGTGTCGGCAGATAAACTTATTTTTTTGTACAAAATTTAGATTATGTAAGGAAAAGTTAGAGTATCTTACCAATAGTTGATAACATTCTGTCTTTGTTATATGTTCTCCTAGGGAGGTGTAATATTGTTCATAGCACAGTACTTCTACTTTAAAATGCAATTTTTAATACGTAAATAATATTAAAAATAATATTTTACGAAATCATCAACACGATATTGCCGGTTTCAGTAAACGAATCACAGACTACAGGATGCTAACTGCTAAGAACGAATGAATCACAAACTACAAAGAAGAGAATGAATGAATGATTCCGTTTAATTCGTTCGATACACCATAGATAATTTCGAGTTTTGAGGTGATAGTATTATCAGCAGTGCGATTACGTAATGTTGATCATATCGGTTTCAAGCCGTCCAATTCATTAGTGCCTTGCAATAATAGAATCGATTTTGCTATGAAAAAAGTGACAATCTGGGCCCTGGGGCCCGACCACAGAACTTGGCTTCAATCACATTGTCACTTTTTTCATAGCAAAATCGACTCTATCGCAAAGCATTAATGAATTTGACGGCTTGAAAACGATATGATCAACACTGCGTAATAGCACTGCAGCAGTGCTACTATCCGATAGTGATCATATAGGATTCAATCCGACAAATTCGTAAATACGTTACGATAGAGTCAAAATTACTATGAAGAAAATCTCAATCTGGTTGAAAAAAGTCCTGTAGTCGGGGTACTGCAGTGCGATTCCGTATCTTGGTTTCAATCAGAGTATCACTTTCTTCATAGCAATTTTGACTCTATCACAACGCACTAATTAATTTAATGGATTGAAACCGATATGACCAACATTGCGTAATAGCCCTGCAGGGCCCCGACCACAGAACTTGGCTTCAATCAAATGTGTTTAGCACTGTTAGTGTTAAACACATTTTGACGTTCGGTTTTGAATCTGCCCTCCGATTTAGAACCTTACAAAAACTCAGCAGCCCGATTACATAACTTGGCTTCAATCGAATTCTCAGTATCGCAACCACTAATGCCTTGCGATAGAGTCGAAATTGCTATAAAAAAAGTGTTAAACCGATTGTAGCCAAGTTCTGTAATTGGGCCACTGTTGTCGATCGATAAGGTATTATTTGTTCTGTGGATTCGGTTTGAAACCGTTCAATTCAATACATTTTTAAGCATTGTCAGTTTAGTTCTCTCATCTTCAAGAGATGCACTTGCGTAACTTTTGGTATATATTCAACTGAACGTAGTAATCGAAAGCAGGTAAAAACTGCGTTTTACCATAAAAATACACAAACCACGAGCCAATCAAACGAATGACAAGTTGTTTGTGTAGTGAAAATTGTTATTTGTATTTTTTTATTATGACATTGGCAGTTTTGACATATTCAGATTTTATTTACCTCTTTATTTAGAGCAGATAAATTAAATCTAAATAAAATGGTGCATTTTCTTTGTATCATTAGCTGTAATTTACAATATAGAATATCAAGAAGGTAGAAAATACTACCAATAAATACTATAAGTAATGAATTTGTTACAAAACTTACACACAACTTGCCATAAACAGGGGAATGCAGAATGTCATACGCGCCAGTAAGCGTAATTCAAAATCTTTGGCCATGCCCGCGGAAGTTACATGTACTTATATATCTTCCTTGGTCTCAAGAACTCATTTGATTTGTCTTGGTGAGTTCTCTGGTTTTATTTAGTATCCAGGGTCTGATAATGGAGCCGGAAGGAAGTCACAGGAAATCAACAACAAAATGATAGTACCCTATCCGTGTTTGGGCTCATTTGTTTTGTCTTGATGAATTCTCTGGTGTTATGTGGTATTCAAGGTCTGATGATAGAGCCGGAAGGTAGTCACAAGAACTGAACACCAATATGATGGATCCCTTTCGAGTTTAAGCTCATTTGGTTTGTCTTGATGAATTCTCTAGTTTTAGTTTTCTGTAGTTTAGTCTTTGGTCGTGGGATCATACACGTCCATTAACCCAGCTCTTGGGGGAGTAGAGTCACCTTCTCTACTCTTCACTTGGGCAATTCCTGTCTGGCGCGTCCACGTCATGGGGGTGGGCATCTTATACTTCAGTAAGCCGAAGTTTGTAGATGGCGAAGTTCAGCAGGGAACCAGTTCTGCGGGGTATAACACAGATCCCTTGCCCAGGGTTACGGGTGAAGACCTCAACGGTGGAGAAGAGCGGAGACAATAGTGTCGGTACGGTCCAACCAGCGGAGGAGGCAAGCCACAGGGGCTTAGTACCTGGATCCTGGTGGAGGGCAGCGGTAGCCATTAGTACTGTGGGGAAGCGCAGGAACCATATGTTCTGAATCGGTTCACTAACAGAATTCTATGGACATTGAGTCTGTAGCACCGCGATGTAGAAAGAAACGGGATACTACTACATTATCTATTCCCACGAGAGTTGAACGATGATTATGCAAGACAATAGGAATGTACGTGTGCCTGACGATCCGCGTAGCGACCGGCGCTCTAGGTTTTACGGGACTGTGAAATTGGATACCGGCCGAGGGGATGTAGGTAACCAGGCATCTCCCAGAAAGGATGCTACTGGGAGACAACTCCAATTGCGCAAGAACACCCTTATAGGCACATGGAAAGTACGAGGATTCCTCGATAAGGGTAAATTACACATCTTGGATCACGAGCTTCAGCGATGCGACACCATAATTACCGGTTTAAGTGAGACTCACTGGAAAAATAGTGGCCATCGTAACTTAGTTAAACATACCATCTATTATTCAGGAGAAAACTCCAGTAGCTACGCTGGAGTGGCAATTGCAATTCCCAAGCAATGGACTAAAGCGGTTCTAGGATATAACCCTATCAGCAACAGAATTATAACAATGTAACTAGGTGCATCTCCCACCCCGTTGAATATAATGCAGGTGTATGCACCTACCAGCGCAGCGAAAGATGAAGACGTAGAAATTTTCTACAATGACATTGAATCTTCAATAGCAACAATACCAAATAGAGAACTGCTGATCATACTTGGCGATTTTAACGCGAAAGTGGGTGACACACGGATGGATGCGGGCTTGCGGAATATTGTAGGCAATTATGGTCTCGGCCAAAGAAATACTCGAGGAGAGAGATTACTCCAATTTGCAGCTGACAATAATCTCACCATTATGAATACAGTATTCCAGCAGCACCCCAGACGGTTGTATACCTGGACGTCGCCCGATGGAAAATACCGGAATCAGATTGACTATATACTTATAAGATCTAGATGGCGAAGCTCAATTGTGAACGCACACACACTGCCTGGAGCTGACTGTCAGTCTGACCATCAACTTCTCGTATGCAACCTTAAACTTAAGTTACGTAACTCCATACTTCGTAAAACTAACAAGAGGCTTGAAATAGTGGATCAAGCGGCTTTTATTAAACAAATGTCAGCCAGTAGCACCACATGGAAGACAAAAGCACTAGACGATGACCCTGGCTCACTCTGGCAATCTGCAAAAGAGCAAATAAAAATGACTATACGCTCAATACAGCCTACCCGAACGAAAGTTAAACACCAACATTGGATGTCGGACGACACCTGGCGCCTCGTAGAGCACCGTCGTGAGATGAAGGACAAGGGTATATCTATTAAGGATTTGAATTTGATGAGTGCACAGATTCAATCTTCTTCCCGCCGAGATAGTAATAACCATCTTAAAAACGTCTGCCTAGAATTGGAAAAAAACGCAGCGCGCAATGAAACAAAAAACTTATTTAAGAAGATTCATAGCATAACTCGTCAATTCAAACCTAAAACCTGGGCTGTCGAGGACTCAAATGGAGTGACTGTAACAGAAATTGAGGATATTGTTGGTGTGTGGAAAGAATATTGCGAACAGCTGTTTACTGATAGCAGCACAATATCATCGTGTAATATTAGTACATTCTCACAAACTGCACGTAATCCATATGGAACCATCTATATTGAAAAATGAAGTTAGAGCCGCAATCGTACACCTAAAGAGGAATAAAGCTGTAGGAGCTGACGACATCCAAATATAAATATTCAAAGCAATGGGCGAATACGGAGTTGATATGCTGCATACTATCTGAAACCGCATCTGGGAAACAGGAAAGTGGCCCTATGACTGGGCACACTCCGTGTTCATACCACTGCACAAGAAGGGATCAACGAAGAAGTGTAACAACTACAGACTTATAGCCTTGATTTCACACGCCAGCAAAGTGCTCCTTCATATCATCAACATCAGACTGCAAGCTTTTCTGAATCCTGAAATAGCCTTGGAGCAAGCAGGATTTGTGAAGAGTCGGGGGACTAGGGAGCAAATTTTAATTCTTCGACAGATAATCGAAAAGTCTAGAGAGTTCAACATCCCACTCCATATCTGCTTTGTGGACTTTCGCAAGGCCTTCGACACCGTGAAATGGCATAAGTTATGGGACGTACTCATTGAAATGGGAGTACCTAACCACCGGAGGACGGAACTGCGACTGTACGGATAGACGACGTCGACTCAAAAATATTTCAAACTCATGCTGGTGTTCGGCAAGGGTGCATACTGTCTCCACTCCTATTCAACATCTATACGGAGTGTATTATGAGAATCTGTTTGGAGGAATGGGACAAAGTAGTTTCAATGGGAGGTCGGAAGATATCCAACATAAGATACGCCGATGATACTACTCTTCTCGCTCAAACAAAAGATGACATGGAACACCTGCTGACACGCCTAGAGACAATAGGCCTCTCCTTCGGACTTGCAATCAACCATGATAAAACTATGATGATGATCGTGGACCGAGCTGAACTAAATCACCCTGACATCCCCATGATTGGCAACTGTGAGGTTGTCCAAAGCTACGTGTACCTCGGCTCCACGATCACGAACACTGGTGGGTGTGAGGACGAAATTAAAAGGAGATGTGCTATCACAAGATCTGCCGTTGATAGGCTAAAAAGAGTCTGGTGTAATCGCAATATAACCAAAGCCACGAAAGTCCGCCTGATGAGAAGTTTAGTGTTCTCAATATTTCTTTATGGCGCAGAAACATGGACGGTTCGCCTGAAAGACCGGTGCAAAATCGATGCACTCGAAATGTGGTGCTGGCGGCGACTGTTGCGGATCTCTTGGACAGCGTTTCGGACTAACGTCTCGATTTTGGAGGAATTAAAAATCAATGAGAGATTATCGTCGACTGTGCAGATACGAATCCTCAAATACTTCGGACACATTGTTCGAAATGAACACTCCATGGAACGATTTGTTGTCCAGGGACAAATGGAAGGCAAGCGGTTACGCGGACGATCACCCACGCGTTAGACAGACTTTATAAAATCTACAACACAAACCTCCATTGTCCAATGTTCCCGAGATGCTGAGGACCGCAACAAATGGAGGCGCATCGCGGGGGCTGTTGTAGCCAAAGAAAATGCATCGTCATCAACCACGACCACTCTGTCAAGAGTGTACGACTGAGAAGGATTCTCTAGTTTTATGTGGTATCCAGTGTCTGTTGATATAGCCGGAAGGTAGTCACAGGAACTCAACAAAAAAATGATGGAACCCCTTCGAGTTTGGGCTCATTAGGTTTGTTTTGATGAGTTCTCTGGTGTTATGTGGTATCCAGGGTCTAATGATGGAGCCGGAAGGTAGTCACAGGAACTCAATAACAAAATGATGGAACCCTTTCGAGTTTCTGCTCTTTTGGTTTGTCTTGGTGAGTTCTCTGGTTTTATGTGGTATCTAGGGATGATGGAGCTGTAAGGTAGTCACAGGAACTTAACAACAAAATGATGGAACCCCTTCGAGTTTGGGCTCATTTGGTTTGTCTTTATGAGTTCTCTGGTGTTATATGGTTTTCAGGGTCTGATGATGGAGCTAAAAGGTAGTAACAGGAACGCAACAACAAAGTAATGGAATATGGTCAAAACTAATAATAAACTCCGATGTTTGCTTAGGCCACCAAAAAAAAAAAAAATATAATAAGTCAACTTCATAATAAAAATGTTATTTTGTAAATAACCACTAAAAATAATAAAATTATTACAATTGAGCCAGAACAGTATCACATTTTCGAAACTACCAACGAATAATAAAGCATAAATACAACATGAGATAAGAAAGAGATTTTTGTAGGCGGTGCCAAACCCAGGCATCATTTAAATCTAATATCTTTACAAAAATAATACATACCTATCTACATACGAAGTAATATGCAGTTGCCTATGACGCTCCTTCATACAAAACTCTAAACGCAGAAGAGACAAAACAAGAGACTCACACGAGCAGATTTTGACTTTCACACGTTCACAAACCGATTGAAACGAATACAGCAATCTAGTAAATGATAAAAAACAATGATGGAATGAATGGATGTTATGTTTGTGTAGATAATTACTTGCCATTTAAGACATTATCTTTTTGAATAAGCTCAACCATATTAATAATTATGG
Source organism: Alsophila aescularia (assembly GCA_946251855.1). Taxonomy (NCBI): domain Eukaryota; kingdom Metazoa; phylum Arthropoda; class Insecta; order Lepidoptera; family Geometridae; genus Alsophila; species Alsophila aescularia. Next base: position 64,495,311 of record OX276373.1, read on the forward strand.
CTTGGCTTGGCACCGCCTTCAAATAACTCTTTCTTATCTTATGTTGTATTTTTGCATTATTATTACGTTGGTTATTTCGAAAAAGTGATACTGTTCTGGCTCAATTGTAATTATTTCATTCATTTTAGTGGTTGTTTACAAAATATATTTTTTATAATGTTTTTTTTCTACTTTTTACTGTCATGTCCAAGACGAATGGTGTCAGCACGTAGACGGGTACTCTACGTGTCAGCAGAATGACGGTGATCGAAATAAATATATATATATATATATATAGCATTCTGCTATTTTGATTATTTTGCTTCAACAAGAATGACAAGAGATGAATACTTTGATGATTGCTTCGCTTTTGTCTGCGGGCCAAACAATATTTTGATCATATAGGTTGCCATTAAGATTTTCACTTAACATGTTCATAATCGGTAAGTGACAACTACAAATTGCAAACTATCGATTGAATTAGCATTAAAGAGGGGCGAAATATGTTACAATACCAATATAGTAATTTATATATTTTTTTCGTTAATTGATGAATATTCCGAGTAAAAGTCTGGCCAACGAAAGCTGTCCACGCATTATTTTCAGAAGTTTTGATAAGCCAATAATTTAAGACTGTCAAAATTCTAATGAGACAACTTGATACTTTTTGACTATTTATAACAAATCGCAATATCTTTCACGGTGTATCTACTTTTCTCTTACCTAATCTCACTAAACCTAGTATAATTGTGATGGACAATGTAAGTTACCATGTGAAACAAGTAAACAAACCCCCTACTATGTCTGATTCTAAAGCTAATCTCTGAATATAGCTTCAAGGGAATAATATTCATTTTGAAGAATATCACACCAAAGCTGAATTAATGTGTTTGGTGAAAAATAATAAACCTGCAGTTGTTTACAAAGCAGAAGTACTTCTAAAAAAACACAGTCATATCCACAATCACGAAATTTTTATGCTGCCACCGTATCATTGCGATCTCCATGCTATTGAGCTTATGGAGTCAAGCGAAGAGAAAAGTAGCAAGCAAAAATATAGGAATACATATACAATATAGAATATAGGGTCTGAAATGCAAAATTTAATATAAGAGTGTTTTCTATCCATATCTGCTGATGACTGGAAGAAGTATACTGATCATGTACTAAATGTGGAAAATCAGTACAAATTAAGGGACCGTATTACTGAAAAGGAACTTGAACCATTCATAATACATCTTGGGGACAGTAGCAGTAGCAGTAATTTTTGGAATCCAATTTCAACTATGACTCATAGCCCCTATGTTTTGTACGGCTAAATTACGAATAGTGATAAGTGCTCATTAATTAAAGTTCTCGACTGTACATAAAATTAAGGATTATTTAATAATAATAAAAAGGCAGAATTAAAAGTACTCTTTTATTTAATATTTTTCATAATACACTCGAAATTTATAGCTCATAAAACATTTAAAAAAAATATTACTTGCTGAATAATAAATAGTAAAAAAATAAAAAAAAATAGTATCAACTCCATTTAAGCAGTGTATAGCCAGCGTTAACAGCTCTTGATTTTTTCAAATTCCCGCCTTTTTCCTTGGACAGCTTTCGTTGGCCAGACTCTAATTGGCCTGGGGGCCAATTCCATAACTTGTTGCAGTCAATATAATATAGTCTTGAATCTGGGATTGCTTAAAATTAGGGTAAAAGTTTTAATATGGCAGCACACCCACCAATGGTTCTATCTCACGGCGCGGTCCTAATCAGGCCATATTCAAAGAGTATATAAATACTACGTAATAATCAATTTTATCGTGCTCTTAGGTGGTCCGATTCAGCGTAAGCGCGCCAACGACAGACTGACGATCACGTGTGATGTCATAGATGACGTCATCATTGTCGCCATATTGAACTTACGGTGATTATGCTCCTGCGTGAAATCGCTGTGAGCCTTATGTAAAATTTGTCATTTCTGCCTCTAAAGAAATATTAAGGAGATTACGAGTGAAAGCGTGTACGTGAACTAGTAAAGCTGTTTTAATTTAATGTAGTAGAAAATACAAGTACTATTTATAGAAGATATTTTTCTCACACAGACAACATATTATAAAATATAAACTTCATATCGCCTAGCAACCAACCATAGACTTAGGCGCAGTATTTATACAAACTCTATTGAGTGGTTTAGATACTTCACACTGCCAAATATCGCCAGCCTTGTGGAAATTGCAATGAGAAAAAAAAACCGCACAAGCCATTAAAAAATAAGTTTAGTTGAGATTATAGAATATAATCACTACATAAGTACATCCCCGTAGCCCCTATATGGTCATTGCTACCTGCGTTCAGAATAATGGAGAAAATTTAAGTCCCTATTAGTGATGAAGGCACCGGGAGGCAGTTCATCCTCCGTTTGACGCTGCTAGACGTCGAACGAGCTAGCATGAGTTCGTTGAACGTTGAACGTTAAATGAGTCAACAAAAATTATCAGCGATCAAAGGCAGGTCCGATTCAAAATCATACTGACAGCACTGTGAGTTGTCAAAATCGCATTGTTTGATTCGGACAGCTGTGATTTCCGTCAACGCCTTTGAGTTTTGAAATTCGATTCGGTCGGACCGCGGCCTCTCAAGTGGCACGACAACTAAGTGTATGTAAGTGTATGCAAGCGCGGATCCAGGGGGGGGGGGGGGGGGGGCTTGGGGGTCATGTTTGTTTTTATGATTTGGAAATGTTATTTTACTTCTACACCGATCGAAATAGCTCAAAATTTCCGTGCTTCGTTCGCTCTTATTTTAGCTTTTTCATAAATGTTTGATTGATTTGTTTTTTTTTCGTTTACTACATTGTTAGATATAGCTGAATATTATAACAATCTCTAATCTCTCGAAAGTTAAAATCATATCAGAGCATATTTTTACATGGTTTGGAATGATATTTTATTTTAAACCGCATTATTTGAATTATTAGTGTTATTCGTATATAATTCAAAAAAATTGCGCTCATTGCGCTCGCGCTTTTGATATTACAATAAATGCATACTTTGTACGAATCGGAGTTTCGTTTTAAAAACCACACTGACAGAAATAACTCAAACTTTTCCCGCTCACTACTCTTGCGCTTATTATGTCCTGAAATTTTATGATTGAAATATCTCTATAAATTAATGGATCCCTAGGGCGCGGTTTCACTCGCCCTACGCGAGTGAAACCGCGGGGAACATCTATAGTATTGTATGATTTTGGAACCCATCCAGGCTGGACATTATGGCTGGTGCGTGACCCCCCCCTGACTCGAAGGCTGGATCCGCCCTTGAGTGTATGTAAGTGTAAGACTATTGGTTTCTCTGTCTACGTTTTGTTCGTTGTCGTTCTATTCAAAAAGTATTGTCTATGCTTTGAATTACCTATTTACCAGCGTTGCCAGAATGTTACTTTTGACCCTCTCATGTTACTTTCATGTTACACGACTAAGAATGTTACTATTACGTAACTTTTACGACTAAAATAATATATATTCAAATTTTATCTAGGAATTAAGAAAAGCGTGTAATGGAACGCACCAAAGGAAGTTTTTGTTCGTCGTGTTGGCGCACTGGATTTTGAGCCATCATCGTCTCGAATTGGACCAATCGCGAATAAGTTGAATTGTTGCTATGAATTGTAGCTATGAATGAATGAAGACTTTTTGACAGAGCGAGCGCGAAGCGCTAGCGAAGCGTCGCCATTTCAGCTTGGGCAAAAATCGTAGAGAGAGTATCAATATAGAGGAGCTCCACGCATATACTGAAAAAAGACAGGTATAAAGTACCAAACATTTTAGGGTTACCCGGTTTGCAAAATAAATACCCTGGCGAGCAAGAATATTTAACTGAAAATTTACATTCAGCCCAATTTATAAAGTTAGTGTAGGTAAAATGATAGTCGATTTTTGAGGTTTTGATTGATAGGACTAAATAATTTTCCTGTTAAAAAAAGGATTTTAATTAAATAAAACATATAATATATTCGGTACAATTCCGCACCAATTACGCCCCAAACTAGGATACCCTGTACTATGGGCACTAGATAACGGATAAACATACATACGAGTAGATACGAATATTAACATCCATAACTCGGAAACAAACATTTCTGCTTATCACACAAATGATTGCATCTTGCAGGGTTCGAACCCGCGACCGTTTGATTACGTATCTAGACACTAGTTCTCTAGCCACTAGACCAAAAAGTGAATTGTGCAAAGTACACGAAAAATATAGATCACACTAATATTATAAATGTGAAAGTTTGTTGGTGTGTGTGTGTGAGAGAGAGAGACAGAGAGAGTTTTAGTATGCCTGATACTCCTTCACACTGAAAGGATTTAGATGAAATTTGGTAGAAGGTAGCTCATACCCTGGATAAACACATAGGCTACTTATTATCCCAACAAAAAAAACAGTTCATGTAGGAAATCGGGAAACCACGGGGTGCTGCTAGTGTAATCATGAAGGGCTGACTACACAGTATAGAATTAACTTACTCAATTGTAGGTACAGAACTGATTCGTAATAACATCTTCTTTTCTATTTTTCTGAAATATTTTGATTCAAAAATGTTTTGAGCATATACATGAGGACATTGTTGGAAGCCAGTTAGTGCGACCTATTACACTGTCCCATAACTTTCTTATAGTTAGAATTTTAGGAAATCTGGAAAAACTTGAAAAGGGATAAAATTAGAAAATTGATAAATATAATTAATTTTATACAATTTAATGTAAAATTTTATATTTTGGTTGATTTTTTACACATAGCGCCATGTAACCCCAGACTAAGCAATGCCTTTACTATGGGAACTAGATAACCGGTATCGGTGATCTATACTTTTTATTTTGTAAACACATACTTATTATACATCAAAATACCCACACACAGAACAAACAACAATAATTATTTTACGTTACATACTTAAAATTACCCAGTATCTGAGGATAAAAAAAAAGAAAAAAAAGGTATCCCTAAAATCGGATTAACCCTACGAAATGTAATAGTATCTGTCGTTTATGTCCTAACTCGTTCCAGGTCACTCAAACCAGATCAAGATAGAGCGAGATGGACACAAATGTCAAAATAAAACAAGCCACGCAATTTGTGAGCATAATACTACGAAAAGATAACCATTAAAAATAGAAAAATATTAAAAATATCGTGTAAAATCAATTAAATCTTACTATACCTAAAGCGAAGGAGAATCTAATAGCAATTATGTATGCAAGACCACTCAATAATGTACTCGAAAATCAAAACTTACGTGTGAAAGGATATGTTTTCATATTTTCGTTCCGTACGGCTTTTACAGCCTACAATGCAACAACTCACCATTATTGTAGGTTACATTTAAGTGATTCACAAAAATCAGAACTCAGAAACGTTCAAATGCAGTCAAAATAGCACAAATCACTAAAATATCGTTGACCAAAATGTCTTGAACGGTTCGTTTGGCTGGAATGAGCTCTTGGGCAAACAACCAATACAGCATACACAGTAATGGACAAAAAATATTATCGTCTTCTCTTTTACTTTACGGTAACGGTGTATAAGTTTATCTCGCTTGTACAAATATTATTATTCTTTGAGCATCTCTATTGATAGTCCCTCTACGGCAAAAATGCTTTCAAAACTGCCACATGTATGTGTACACATTTATGTGTGTCCGACTGTCCGGCGCGCGGACAGTTAGACACTAGACATACGAAAGCATTTTTGCCCAACTGTAACAGAGACGCTTCGCGATCACTTGGTCAATAAAGTGCCATATTACAGTTTTAGAGTCGTTTTCTACATTAATTAAGATAATGTTACTTTTCTCGTGAAAATGTTACTTTTTGAGCGGTCTCTTGTTACTTGACTATCGGCCACTGGCAACACTGCTATTTACGTGATACGTCGTATTTCATAAATTTTTTGATCAATGAATAACTAATGAGCTCCTGAAGTAGATAATTTTTGTGACTTCATTATTATTTTCTTATTCTTTGTGGTTTGCGGTTTTCTTGCCAAATCATTGGAAAAAATTGTAATACAATGTCCTGTCGCATCTCTTCGCATGCTGGTACTTGGTACTCCGAAAATGGTAAGCCAAGAAAACATTGATTTAGCAGAGCTAATGTACCTTGCGTAAAAAAATTGAGATACTAATATTTGAACGTGTTTTTTAATGTATTTCGAAGTATATGATACTTGAGAAAATATTTGCGAAAATATATTTTCTTAAAAGTCAAAAGGTTATTGACCTCTGGAACGAAGTGCTATCTAAAAAGCTTTTGTGTGATTCTGTACCAAAAGTTATGTATTTAGATCATGGTATGATTAAAATACATAATTAAGGCATGATTTGGTATGATTAGTTTGTTTGTATGTTTGCCGTTATTGCTTGAAAGCTCCTTATTTGTTTGGGTAGCTTTCACGCGATAACGGCTAGACGGATTTTGATGAAATTTGGAATGGAGATTGCTTATACCCAGGAATAAAACATAGGATACTTTTTATCCCGGTAAATTAAAAGTTTCCACGTGAAAACTGGAAAAATGTTGATTACTCTCTGTAAGTCTACTTTTGCAGTGGTTTTGATGATGCTTTTTTTCGACAAACAGTAAACCGCGCGGGCGAAGTCGCGGGCGGGAAAGCTAGTAATTAATATATTTATTATTGAAATATTATTGATGACATTCATCACTAGTCATCATCAGCCTATACTCCTCGACGTAGGTGTCTCCTAATTTTCGCCACTGAGCTCGGTGTTAAGCTCTCGTCATCCAGTATTTGCTTTTCGCTGGTGATCCTTCCACCTGTCCACAGGGTTCCCTACACTATGTTTGCCTAAAGGTGGATTCCACTCGAGAACTTATCTACCCCAGTTATTGATTCTGCGGTAAATGTGACCGTCACACTTCAGCATGCAAATTCTTAGAGATATGTTGGTTCTCTTTCGGATCACTTCATTACGAATCTCATTCTTCAGAGAAACTCCAAGCCTAGCTATCTCCATATGTTGCTGAGCAACCTTAAATTTGTGGACTAGTCTGACTATGAGTTTCTACATTCTGGTTCCGTTGGTCATCCTTAACTATTCAAGTCTTCCTTTCATCTCAATTTATAACATTAACAGCTTAAGTATTGTCGCGCTAGCATCACTGGGCACCTTTGTAGTCATGTTATCTGATCTCATAGACAATCAGGAGATCAAATAGTCCCTGAATTTTAAAATAAACTGCTGAAACTTAATAAAAAGAATTGTGCCTGCTGCACTCACTTATTTATTTTTAAATAGTACATTCTCACCTAGACACTCAAATAATTCATGAAAATACATTGTTGTAGACATATATAGGATGGATTTTTGAGATGGGACAGAAAGGGCAGGAACCTTTAATATTTATAGTTACAGAAAAATATTCCTAGGAGACCATCGATAACTTTTAGAGATATTTTGAACGGCATTCTAAAATTTTGAAAAAAATGTTCAATCAAAGCAAGAAAATTTTAATTTTACTCAAAAGCTTTTTTTGATGCCAATCGATCCTGTTTCTTATCCAGTATATCATCAGGTGGCGATATATCTATTATTGCGCACTACAGCGTGCAAACTGTGTGTGCGCGTCGCGGTATGCAACTGGCTATAAGGATCAAAAGTCTACTGGACCGACTGAAGTGTGCACTTGTTTATTTATGTTTGTTTGTCGTATGAGGTAGTGCTGGCCTCTATTGTCAGTTTGTCAGGCCGCCTGAAGGCCTCTGACATGGCTTAACGACTGTTATAAATAAATAAAAGCAGGGACCAACAGATAAACGTGCCCTGAGCGGAGCGATGGAAAACCGCACATAACTTAGAAAGGTCATTGGTGCGGAATCTAGGATCGAGCCCGGCATCATTGGATTCTAAGACTGTTAGGCTACCATCACTCTTTCTTTATGATACCTAAGTATCCTTGGGGACTTCTACACTCAAGATTCCACATATTCTTACCACTAAATGCCTTAATATTGAAACATAAACAGTTCAAAATTGGCAACTAACATTTTATAACAAAATAGACGATTCAGAGGTTCCACATACAAGGCAATACCAATGGTCGTCTCGGCCCTGGATGCACCCGCCTGCAAATAATCCTGCCTGCCTGGCGCCAAACAAACATACAAACAAACAGACAAAGATTCACTTTTATATATTGGTAAGGATCACATTGTAGGTGTTAACTATTCAAGGGGCTCTAAATTCAAACTACAATAACAACATTATTTTGGGCCAAACTAAGAAAATAGTGCCGGCATTAATGTTAATTTTGATACCTAACTGTAGAACTTTATCTCAACCTTCAGTTCAAAAAAAAACACAAATATATGAACTATATTTAATTTTATAACTGCTTACATGTTGAAATCATGTTGTAATATTGTTGCAAACCCAAAAGAAACTGTTTTTGTGTGTATGGGAGTTTTATTAACAACATAACCACTAAGTGATAATGCGCACCATTTTACACAGAATCCCAACGTGTCGTAAAATTCTACTGAGCTTGACACAAAATAAAGTGGATCAAAATACACACGGCAGTTACACAACAGCCCAAAATAGTGTAATGTTTTCAGGGTTCATGTATGAATGTGGAATCTTTATTCCAACATAATGTTTAAATACCAGAATAGATTTGGATGTAGAATAGTCTTTTTGGTATAGTTAGAATTCATACATCATACCAAATGACATACACTTTCTATTTGCTTTTTTTGTCATGGCGGTCTTGTGTTTTTCTTACCTTAATGATTTATTTGTTATTCATAGCGAACGAGTTGTCTCGACAGCTGGACCTATGGCTGGGTAAAGCAGACCTGACCCACGGGCCTGCTCGAGCGGTTATTGCTCCGTAAGTAAAATGAATTAAAATTCAGCGTTGCCAGACGTACGAGAAATCTCGTACCCTTACGAAATTTAGCAGTCTCAGTATGAGATACGAGAAAAATAAAAATCTCGTATTCTTTTTTACGAGATTAATGTTGACTGCATGCCTGCGTCATATATAAAAATTAAAACATAAGTAGTAAAAATGTAACGAACCATGCCACAAACGATCGACTTACCAAGGAATACCAACTTATATATATATATTATTAGGGGAAACTGGGGACAGTTGATCCCCCACTTTGATTTGATGCCATATTTTCTTTAATTTTGAACGGAAATGGCTGGGTTTTATATTTTTGGACAAGTAATTTATCTAGCAACCAAATATACAAAACCAAGTTTGATTGAATCATCCTGAAATGTAATTAAACTCTAAAACTGGGAAAAGAGGTTTGTCACAAGTGTCCCCTATATATGGTTGACTTGATCCATCATATCGTATGAATTGATCTGGGGGGGATCATGTCTCCCAGACACATAGTACTGAAATACTTTATCTGCAGGTATGTTTTATTTTACTTACATACTCGTGGTCTCATTGGAACCTTCAGTCTTCATACAAAACACAAAACTTATATGTTACATTGTAACTTTTTTAATATAAAATTTTGACAAATAAAACTGAGCGCTTTACTTTTGGTTTTATTTCCAAATTAAGCGAAAATTACAACATTCAGTTGCATTATTATGAAAAGTTAACATTTAGACTAAACTAATCAATCACAGAGTTTTTTAACTTCTCATTTAAGTAGACAAGAATTAACTTTACTTACAGTTTCTAATCAGTCTTATCACTTTCTCTTATTTGTAGTAGGTAACTCAGATAAATGCTTTTCTTAAAAGAAGAAACTTAAAAAAACTTTACATAGATATAACACAAAAAAAACGTTAAGGCTTAATGCTAATACTGATGTATCACTTATTCCAACTTGAATTTTCTGAGAGATCTAGTAAATTCTAAAGCGCCAATGCGCTTTGAAGTCGATTTAAAATCGGTGGTGTAATTTACTGGCTTTAGTAAGGTAATCTGAAAAATGTTTCTCCTCTGCAGGGTTAAAAATTTGAGACTGTCGGTAATTCGGTTCGTATTGAATTTCTTCTTCACTCTCTTTTTGTTTTCTTGCATACCTCTTCAAGGTCATCACTGGAACACCGAAATCTTTAGCTGATCCTCTTATAGATTTACCTCTAAGGACTGCTGCAACCACATTTTTTAATTTATTTTTATCTATTTTGTTTCTTTTTTTTGACCCTTCTTTCGTTTTGTATACTCAAGGCATGATTTCTGAAAATAATATATCTAAGGTTATTTATTTCTTTTAAACCCATATAATCATCATCATCATCATTATTATTTCAGCATAACAACTTCCACAGCTGAACATATGGCTTGCCTATAGTGTCCATTCTTCTAGACTTTGATAATGATAGCATAATGGTTTTGTATTAAAAAATAACTATAACTCAAATGAAAAATAAAGTATCCCAATGTTTTTTTGTTGAACAAAGTACGTGAAATATTTATTCAGGGAGATTTTATCCCCTAAACAACTCTCCTTTAAAAAAAATGTACCATGTTTTCCTAATAGACTAAACTTATGAAATGTTACATTAGTGCATAAAATCTAAAGGTAGACTCTTTAATTTACTCATAATGCATTATTAATCAAATATTTTCCATGATAAAGTATTTACAATATTTAATACGATAATTTTTCCTAATAAAAATATAATACAAAATTCACCTAAAAAATCTCGTGCCGTCACAGAAAACTATCATGGCCGCAATATCCAAATGTCAACGAATTGTCACAGCTGACCGTGACGTAAAGTTGGCTGTTGCCAAAGACTAAAAGTGTTTGCTAGCGTAAATAAATATAGCAGTTATAGTTGATTCAGAATGTAAACGTACCACGTCACCCAGGGGGATCAACTGTCTCCAGTTTCCCCTACTGTCCTTATTGCACTTATGAGTACATATTTGATTTCTTATATCTTTTGCACTAGCTGAAACATGTGGGCCTAAGTATTTTTTACGCCAAAGTTTTTGAAGTTCCAGTGCATTTCGGGATTCTCTAATTATTCAGTCGTTAATTTTACATTATGAGTACCTAGTGACAGCGAATATTCATCGACTTCATCTAGAAAAATAACAAAAAAGCGAGGATGAACTGCAAAAAAGCAAGTTACACGATTTATGAACATCAATCGCAAACCTTTCCCAATGAGTGGTAAAAGCATCAGGTTTTTCAAGACTTACAATAGCCCGATCCAAAAAATCCCACATATCCCTCACATTAGTGTGATTGAAGGACGATACGTCGATTTTAAACTTTATAGTTTTATGTACAAGATTATGTATTGAAATTTGAAAGTACGAGATATTTGGCAGCCCTGGTACGAGAAAAAGAATTCGCCATCTGGAAACCCTGTTAAAATTTGTGCCAGCATGGTCATTTGTCTGCATTAGAAGTATACTACTCTGTTCCAGAACCAAAAGTTGTCTGCATTAGAAGTATACTACTCTGTTCCAGAACCAAAAGTTGGTATAAAGTACAATTACCAATCTTCGTACGACTGTCAAATAGTTAGTTGTTAGTGTATATCGATTGCTCGTCTTGTCTTGTAGTTTTACGTGATAGTGCATCATACAGAAAAATAGACATACACCTTAAAAAATGTTATATTCTTGTCCAGTAGCTTAATTTAAGGCCCCTACATCAACATATTTTCATCAATGGTGAACCCCTCGAAGTTGTTAATGAATATATCTATCTCGGGCAAACTCTGCAGTTGTATAGACACAATTTCGATAGGGAAGCCAACAGAAGAATTCAGTTGGCTGGGCGACATTCGGAAAACTTCGTCAGGTCCTCTCGTCTTTCATTCCACAGTGCCTGAAGACAAAAGTCTTTTATGCGTGCGTCCTACCAGTTTATGACATACGGAGCCGAGACATGGACACTAACAGTGGGACTTGTCCACAAATTTAAAATCGCTCAGCGAGCTATGGAGAGAGCTATGCTTGGGTTTCTCTGAAGGATAAAATCAGAAATGAGGTTATACATTTCTCGAAGGATGGACAACCGCGGGGGTAGACGTGTCCTCGAGTGGAGACCGCATATTGGCAAACGTAGTGTACGACGCCCACCGGCCAGGTAGAGTAACGACCCGCGAAAGGCGGCTGGCAGAAAAAGGATGAGAGGAGCCGAAGATCAGGCTCTGTGACGTTCATTGGTAGAGGCCTATGTCCAGCAGTGGATGAGCACGGGCTGATGATGATGATGACAGACTTTTTAACCTCCGAACAAAGAGACGGGTGTTATAAGTTAAGGGTGTATCACTGTGTGTATGTATGTCTGTGGCATCGTAGCTCCCAAACGAATGGACTGATTTCGATGCGGTTTTTTTTAAAGCTGAGGTAAACGAGATGGGAGGTTTTTATGTTTGAAAACTGATGTGCTCGAGGGCTTCTTAGCTATAATAGGAGGGGGGGGGGGGGGGGGGGGGTTGACTCGCACTTGACCGATTTATTTTAAGGGTGACTTAGCCCTCATTTCTATAAAAATGATACGAGTCGTTTTTCCAACATCTCGTTATTTTTTGATGTTTTTTGTATGGCTTGTCTTTTATGTCAAAAGCTGACGGACAGTAAGCGAAAACGGTTCGTTTTAAGATAAAGGAACGGGCATTAAGTGGACACTATACTTAACAATAACATTTTTGTTACAACAGTTTGATTATAATCCATTGATAATTATTGTTTTTTTATTTTTCAGACATGCTGGTTACTCTTACTGCGGCGCGTGCGCTGCTTACGCTTACAGACAAATCAGTCCTGTTGTAGTGTGAGTAGTTAGGTTAGGTTTCCTTACGCCCATTACGAATGAAAAAGAAACCCTTAGAGGATCACTCATATTACAGTCTGTCTGTCCGTCTGTCACAGCTAATTTGCTCCCAATCTACTGTCGGGGGGCGGTCACTTCTGATGAGCAAAATATAAAATTAAAAAATATGTTTTGCTAACTGTACTGTGTGACATTTTAAATAACAAGTATAATATAATAAAAAATCAAAAAACCCAACAGCGGACAAAATTATTAAATACGAGCTGACTGCCCGCAAAAATATTAAATACGAGCTGACTGCCCGCAAAAATATTAAATACGAGCTGACTGCCCTCAAAAATATTAAATACGCTAATAATAATAATAATTCTTCACGCTTAAACGTGTGACGATGTGAAAACCTCTTTCATAATAATACTCATTTGATCTCTTAATTCTTTCATAATCCATTTCATTCCATTTGATAGTTTGACATTATTAATTCTAAATTCAAATAACCTGTCATTCCTATATTGTCTTTTGGATTAGTAAAAACTGCAATTTTACAAAATAATATTATATAAAATACCTAATTAAGTTTATTACAAGTATATATGAGTCTTTTAAATATATATGACCTTCGCAAGTGGTTATTTTAATCCGTATCGTTGAAGTTAAATTGAGAGAAGACTGAATAGAATAGTCGAGTGCAAGATCTCTGTCTATCAACATCTCCATGTACTCCTATTGTTCCTGTAATTTTGTGTCACTGAGGTTTGGTCCCTGGGCTGGAACTAACCCAAACCCTGGACCGCCTCGTGACACTGGCGTTCTCTACGTGTCCTTACCCAGCCCTGCTCTACCTGACCGACCAGTCATGCCTACTAGTTCCTGATTTCTTCATGTTTTTTTAATCCGTGTGTTTTATTTTGTGAATCAGTGTTCAATTTTTAAGTCATCCCACAAAATTCTAAAAGGCACTAGTTTGGAAATATTTGGCAAACCCAGAACAGTTTTTTATACTAAAGTGTATTTTATAATTGTATCCCAGTCATTCATGTAAGTAAGAACTTTGTTCCGAATTTCACTATCAGCCAACCTAGTTTCGAATTACGCTAAACTTTGACGCGTTATTATGCGTGACGCATTAACGCGTAGTTGCATCAACGCTATTTTTGATTATATTTATTTTTTATTTTTAAAGCTTTACCATCGCACTTAACGTAACGTTACTTACAAAGTAAACACTTAATTTTATTTGCTGGTCTCATATTAATAAAAATGGACCTTGCGCATCTAAAGAAACCAGAATTGATCTATGAATTAAAATGTCGAAATGCTGAGGTCCATACAACAGAAACTGTAGAAAATTTACAATCAAGGTTATCGACCTTACTTGATAGCTCGAATACTCAGGCAACTGCCCCCCCCCCCCAGAGATTCAAAAAAATATTGCCAAATGCAGAGAAACCAATGTCCTAAGCAAGTCGTTTAACCGACTATTTTCCATTTGACTTATTCCATTCCAAGTATGTCATGCGCGTTACTACAGTCTATTGATAAACCATTGACTTGACTTGGACTTGTCCAAGCCTACGCGCGCCTAACGTGTAAGGTCCACGGGTTAGCGGTAACCTGCAGTTTATCCGGGTTGAACCGGGTCCCCATGCTCTATTTACGTATCTTCCTGCTGAATGCTTACGATTATAATGTTTTGAGTTTCTGTTGTAGAATCCATTTAAATTATCAATAAGCATAAAAGAAAATAATATCACATAAATAATTATTTTATTATTGCTAAAAAAACCTTGAACTAGATATCTAAAAATATACTCACGAACGAAAACATCTTCCCGCCAAAACGGCTCAAGACCTATAATTAGGAATTTTGTTTATTTTTTTTAAAATTTATGAGCAGGTATTAGTAGCTCAAAATTTTAGCGATCTCTATTACAGTATTTTTCATTATTTTCCTATGATTAGCCATTATGTTTCGTTTCGTACATTGAAAGAAAATAATTCAAAATTTTCGCGCTCGCTACGCTCACGCTTTTTATTACTCATCGCGGTGCATAATTATATATATATATATATTTGTTGTATCAGAACTATATTAAATAAAATATTGATAAAAATAACTCAAATTTCGCGCTCGCTTCGCGTGTTCGCGCCTTTTGTGCTTGTCCAAGCAATTAATTTGATATGGTTCTGATTATAATCAATTAATTTCAGCATTGATAGAAATATAGCTCAAAATTTTCGCAGTCGCTTCGCTCGCGTTTTTTTTTCGTTGTACTTACCTACATGTTACACCTATATTATTTTCCACACTAACAAAAATAGCTCAAAATTTTTGCGATCACTCTGCTGGCGTCATTTAATCATTTCAATGTATAAAAATAGATTTGGAATAAAAGAAAATAGGAGGTAGAAATTTCAAATTTCTACCCCGGGAGACAGAAACTCACGCTACGCCACTGCAAAGCTTCATTTAATTTTATTGTTGAATGTACCTACAATTCATACATTTCCCATCCTCCATACAATATCAACTTGCCCCCCCCCCCAAGTCATGGGCTGGCGACGCCCTTGCCTACCTTACTTATATTATTTAAACGTTCTAACACAACGTTTACTATGTACATACACGTGCTACAGGCATGTCGTACCCTAAGGTACGTTTAGCCATTTTGGCAAAGTAATTGTATATAAATATACACATACATACATTTACACATCACACACCACACACTCACCACACATACACATACACATACACACATACACTCACATAATCACCCTAATCAGCGGTTAGTGACTATAAATAAGCCTACACTATAACTGTATTGGTTTCACGAGTAACCTTTATATTATTTAAGGTTCCTCTTTCTTATGACTTTTATTTCCAAGGAATGGGAATAAGACTATGAATGATGATGAATTAATGTGTGATTTATGAATTTGAATGCATCTAGGAATCCAATCAATTGTATATTGACATTGTAAATAAACATTTTCAGCAAAAAATTAAAGGCGATACCCCAAATTGGTCAACAACAAAAATTCAAAGGAGCTTGTACAAGTTTCTTTGAAAATTGCCCAGAGTTTAAAAAAGCCTTTTCAGCTCAGCATTTCCATTATTTTATTGAATTATTTTACAATTTTTACTTTATTACCCTTATTATATATATTATTATTATTAACTTCTACTAATATTTTTTCTTTTGTCTTTAGCATTTCTTTTTTTCATTTTTTTTAAATAAACCAATTTTTTTGGGATACCAATAACAACAAATTTTTTACATAACTTAACTAACTAAACTTACTTTATAACTTACTACAAAAAAAATATTTTTGATTACTATATAAAAAAAATTTTTTTTTGTTTATTATCAAAAAATACATTTTTTTTCTCCGGGGAGGCGGGGTATTGTAACGAGGTCAAACCTCTTTCGTAATAATACTCATTTGATCTCTTAATTCTTTCATAATCAACAAACTATCAAATGGAATGAAATCATTCCATAGTTTGTCATTATTCATTCTAAATTCAAATAACCTGTCATTCGGATATTGATCGCATTAGCAAAAAACCAAATTTTAGGGAAATAATGTTATAAAATACCTAAATAAGTTTATTACAACTGGACTCTTTTAAAATATATATGATAAAACCTTCGTAAGTGGTTGTTTTCATCCGTATCGTTGAAGTTAAATTGAGAGAAGACTGAATAGAATAGTCGAGTGCAAGATCTCTGTTTATGTTGTGCCGAGGTCAAAACCTTTTTCATAATGATACTCTTTTGATCTCTTAATTCTTTCATAATCCATTTCTTTTCATTTTGATAGTTGGTCATTATTCATTCTAGATACAAATAACCGGTGATTGATACATTGATTTTTGGGAAAAACTGAAATAATATTATAGAATACATAAATAAGTTTATTGAAAATATATATAAGACTTTTAAATATATATCAGAATACCTACAATACCTACATAAGTGGTTTTAATCCGTATCGTCAAAGTATAAAAGTCTGTGAGTTCCTGTGCTCCTAATTATTATTGTTCCTGTAATTCTGTGTCACTGAGCTTTGGGTTCTGGGCTAGTGGGAGCAACCCAAACCCTGGGACCTCCTCGTGACAATGTACATCTCCAAAGACTCCTAATTGTTCCTGTAATTTTGTGTCCACTGAGGTTTGGATCCTGGGAACTAACCCAAACCCTGGACCGCCTCGTGACAAACGGCTGAACAGATTTGGATGAAATGTTGTATAGAAGTAGCTTATACCCAGGATTAACACATAAACTACTTTTATCCCGGAAAAATGCACGGTTCCTGAGGGACGCGTGTGAAACCGCGGGGCGCAGCTAGTAATTATATAAATTTAATGTTTCTTATTTACTTACATATTTAACTTTACTTTACTATATTGCAATTGCAACATTATTATTTTACATTTACTTGAATAATATATAATTGTTTTTTTTTAAGAAGCTTCAAATACAATTGGATAATTATAAGAATTATATATTTTTGAAATGGCCTTATAAATACATTCATTTTGATACATCACTCGATAGGTTTTGGTAATTTTTGTGCAGCATGGTATAAAACTGAATACTTACCGGATATCATAATAAAATGTGTACACAACGTTTCGTGTGTACTTCTGACCGTTGAAGAACTCCTATAACTGAAGACCATCACCCGGTAAAATTTAATTCCGGCTATCATAATAAAATGCGTACACAAAATTTCGTGTCAGTGCTGTTGACCGTTGAAGAGTTCCTTTATCTGGAGCTAAACCTGGATGTCGATTCAGGTCATGATTACCATATAAAAGAATTGTCATCGGAGCTGTACCAACATGAACTCCATTGAATAAGAGGAAGTGGTTCTAATCCAGCTTGCAAGATTTTAACTAAACAAACTTAAAAAATTACAAGTTATATATAATCTTTTAAAATGTATCGTGTTTTAAGCATTCCAAAATCGACATTTTGCTATCGAACTTTAGTATCTTGTTAAAAATGAAAACTTGTCAATTGACAGGAAGCGGATCTTTATCCTGGGCCCGTCGCACCACGTGCGGCTCGGCGGCTGCGCCCTCTCTACCTTGGACAAGTACAGCACCCCGCTCTACGATCTCACCATAGACAAGCAGAGTAAGCATGCCATTCCTACTATTACTAAAGCACGGCTGCGATAGACAGATAAACATATAGACAGATAGACATATAGACTACCTGTATGTGTACACATTTATGCGTGAGCGATAGTACAGATACTAGTTAATATATTTTACCTACACTCATATCGTGAAATCCGGATTATGAACACAAAAATGGTGGCATAATGACATACATTACGCACAGCACGTCTCTAATAAGAAAAAATATTATATTATAACACTGTTTTTTAAACTAAACGATGTTATAATAGTACATTATGATACAAGTGTGATATGTTAGTCATTATACTCGAGGCAGATTATTTGCGTGAGCCGTATCAATTTGCATTGAATGTAATAGTAGATTACTGGCATTACTGCATCGAGCGGAAAGTGACTGCTTGCTGCACCGAGTGTTAGATTTGAGTCCGAGCTTTAGCGAGGGCTCTAAAAATCCGAGTGCAGCAAGAAGTCACTTCAACGAGTGTCTGTAATCTACTATTACATTCAATGCACACGCGTTTCATACGAAGTTTTTCAACACACTTGCGAGGAAAAAAAAGACTAATTTTTAATAACTTTTAATTGTTGAAACAATTAGTGAAAGTACAATTATCAAAAAGATACCGAACAGTTTTTGTTGACATTTATCTCTAGATTTTAGTGGCAACAGGCTATTACTTGCGTTTCGTGCCTCCATTAGTATTTCCGGCGGGGTCAAATCTACGTAGTGCTGTTCTTCCCTAAGTGAAATCAACATTTTTGATAATAATTAACCACACAACGAAAACGTTAACAAATATATATGGAAAATGGCGCGCTGGTTTTGTTTTTCTCACACACATGTGTAAATAAAGGCACTGGCAAAAACGCCATACAGCCTATATAAAAAATATAATAAACACAAAATAATGTTTTGAATACGCAAATTAAGATAAATTATGTAGTGAAAAATACATATTTTGATGAAATGATGATAATTTTGATGATTAATTTATCAAATATGTAACCTAAAATAGTTTATTTATTAAAAAATATATACACTGTTTTAGACATAAAAACTCTTTGCGGATATTGAAAAAAAAAATATTGTAAAGTAAAAACACTAGTATGGTATAATGTAAAGTAAAAACCTTTAGTGTGTAATAAGCTGAATTATGAACCTAAATACGTTGCCATAAGAGTCACTTTACGAGCAAGTGTGTTGAAAAATATATTTTATCCCATTGAACCACCGGTTTGGCTCTTTACTACGAGGGTTTTCGCCATTTATTATATAAAAAAAATGTTCTTGTTTCTTTGCATTTGAAGGAAGAGTTTGGATTGTGAAGTAGGGTAGCTTAGTTGGCTAAGACCCAAGAGCATATGTCGCAGACAGACATGGAACGCGCATGTTCAAAATTTATATCCCGTTCGTAAGGCAAATATAATCCTATACAAAAATTATAAGACATTGGATTTCTACTGTCAATCGTTGACTTTAATATTTAACCTTAAGAAGTAGTGTACAGAAAATAATATAAGAGTAAAGTATGTAGCTGTCTGTTTGTTACATAGAAAACGGCTGAGCCGATCTTGATTAAATTTGGTATGGGGATAGTTTGATCCCTGGGGAAGGACATAGGATACTTTTTTCCAGAGTACGGTTAAGCAAGGGAAGGGTAATGAGTTTAACAGTCTTAAGTACAAGGATACCATAGCGTCGCCCCTATTGGTCCGATTTTGACGAGCGAGGTATCAATCGATTCGTCTTCATTTATAAAGTGTTAACGGCTATATTTTTTACCCGAATACTGTGAAGCAAAGTTAGGGTTATGTTTTCAAACTAAAATCTTGGTCCGATTTAGACAAGCGAGGTGTCAATCGATTTGTCTGCACCACAGTGTGTCATATGCTTTTTTTACCCGACTACAGCAAAGCAAGGGATTGGTAATGAGTTTAACAGTCTAAGTAGGTATGTATGTATGAATCTATGTATGTGGTTATGTGGATGTTCCACCATAGCGTCGCTCCTATAGGTTCGATTTTGACAAGCGAGGTGTCCATCGATTTGTCTGCACCACAAGTGTGTTAAATACAGGCAATTTTACCTGAACGTTTCGTTTTTGAACTTATGTTATGTTATCGCGATAAGCTGTAGTTCACGAGGACTAAGTCGCGGGTATGACAGTATAGATTTGTTTACAGTATACGCTGAACTGGAAGCGACGCGACAGTTCGAGTGGATGAACGTGAAGACGGACGAAGACGAGCACTCTATCGAAATGCAGCTGCCGTACATCGCTAAAGTCATGCAGGAGTACGTGTGAAGCCTCGTAGATTATAATATATTCTAGACCGCAACATCGGTCAGCATCATGCGAGATAGCTGGCAAATTGCTAGCCTATTTAACATAAAAAATATACCATGTACAAACACATCTGACACACACACCCACACTCTCAATCGAACCAATATTTCACACAGTCATGCACCCTCAAGCAAGCAACTTACCCTTCTTGTACACTCCCAAACATATCTCTCTCTCTCTCTCTCTCTCTCTCACACACACACACATATACATCTTACACACAACTATATGGAAATTGTAAATGGTAAGCGACTTGACAGTTTGAGAGAGGACGTCCTTCGAGATGCAGTTCTGTACATCACTAAATTCATGGAGGAGTAGGTACGTCTTAAGCTCTGTAGATAGTTTAATTACTAATAATATACCATACACAGATTCATATACACTCTCTTTACACCCACCCATTACACTCACACTCTCATTTACACCCAACATCTCACCCACACCCACATTCTCACCCACAACTGCTACTGACACACCCTCGCTCACACACAACCACGCTAACCCGCATACGCTCCTATTACTCTCACAACACACGTTCTCACTTTCACACACCTAATCTCTTCCGCACACACACGCACACTCACACGCACCCTCTCTCACACACACAAACACACATGTTATGTCTCTCTCGCACACCAGTAGACTCCGTTGGTCATTCCTATATTGTTATTGTTCATTTTCAGATATCAGACTGGTTTCACAATTATACCCATCTTGGTTGGATCTCTGACGCCAGAGAAAGAAGCCAAGTAAGTAGCTAGTTAAAAAGGAGCGAAAACCAGAACAAAATTGGATCAGCATATTTAAGGCTAGGTAATAGATAGCGGTTTTCGACTTTAGACATTATTAATTAAAAATATATATATATTAATAAATATAATCGGGGCAATTCACACCATTTCTGCTCGACACACAAATTATTGCACCTTGCGGGATTCGGACCTGCGACCGTTGGTTGACTTCGCATCAATCAATCGGTCGTCGAATTTACTTACCTTGGTGGTACAAATCCGAGACGCCCGCCTAGCAATTATGATAACCCCCCCCCCCCTTCTACCAACTGATGACGTTTATCCATTCAAATATCATAAAAAAATAAGTATAAGTGTACTGTATAGTATCTGTTTGTTACTTTCACGGCTAAACAGCTCAACCGATCTTGATGAAATTTGGCATAGAGATATTCTGAAAGTGTGAACCCTCGGGAAGGACATAGGATACTTTTTATCGCAATAAACTGTACACCGCGAAGACGAAGTCGCGACCAAACACTAGTATGACAATAGACATAAGTCGCGGGAGAAAACTAGTTTATCTATATGTCAATTTCAGATACGGTGCAATCCTTGCGCCCTACCTAGCAGACCCCCAGAATTTACTAGTGATATCATCCGACTTCTGTCACTGGGGTTCGCGCTTCCGATACACGTGGCGCGACGGGAGCGAGCCGATATATCAGAGCATCGAGTGGTTGGACAGACAGGTGAGATGTAAGACAAAAAAAAAACAAAAGGGTACATTATACAAAAAAAAACTGTGCTATGTCGGTTACCTTGGTTCTCTGCCGCATTCAGGACTTCCAAAGTTATTCAAAATACAGAATAAACTGTGCTATGTCGGTTACCTTGGTTCTCTGCCGCATTCAGGACTTTCAAAGTTATTCAAAATAAAGAATAAACTATGCTATGTCGGTTACCTTGGTTCTCTGCCGCATGCAGGACTTTCAAAGTTATTCAAAATACAGAATAAACTGCTATGTCGGTTACCTTGGTTCTCTGCCGCATTCAGGACTTTCAAAGTTATTCAAAATAAAGAATAAACTGTGGTATGTCGGTTACCTTGGTTCTCTGTCGCATTCAGGACTTTCAAAGTTATTCAAAATACAGAATAAACTGTGCTATGTCGGTTACCTTGGTTCTCTGCCGCATGCAGGACTTTCAAAGTTATTCAAAATACAGAATAAACTGTGCTATGTCGGTTACCTTGGTTCTCTGCCGCATTCAGGACTTTCAAAGTTATTCAAAATACAGAATAAACTGTGCTATGTCGGTTACCTTGGTTCTCTGCCGCATTCAGGACTTTTAAAGTTATTCAAAATACAGAATAAACTGTGCTATGTCGGATACCTTGGTTCTCTGCCGCATTCAGGACTTTCAAAGTTATTCAAAATACAGAATAAACTGTGCTATGTCGGTTACCTTGGTTCTCTGCCGCATTCAGGACTTTCAAAGTTATTCAAAATACAGAATAAACTGTGGTATGTCGGTTACCTTGGTTCTCTGCCGCATTCAGAACTTTCAAAGTTATTCAAAATACAGAAAAAAAGTTACTTTATGAGTTTTTTTTAATGATTGTCACTTATGTTTATCTTTCTTTTTTTTATTGCATTTTCACTTTTAGTTATTTTTTATTGCTGCATTTTCACTTTTTACGTTTTTTTATTGCTTTTTCATCGATTTGTGAGCTACCCTGAAAGTTTCAGCCGGATAGCTAATCGGGAAGTGCTCGTAATTTGAATTGCAAGATTTCGGGACTAAATACATACATACATACATATAAGTGAAGTTAAATAAAAGCTTTTAAAAATAATAACATTATTTGAAACGATATATCGGATTGAGATCCAAAGTTAAGTCATATCCTAAGCTATTCATTAGTGAAAGCCGCATCGCATTCGGTCCAGTAGTTTTTTCGTGATGCGCGAACAAACAAACGTACAAATAGACAGCCAGACAACAAGTGTTAGGTATGTCCTTGTTCAGTACCTTATTTTAAGTACCCTAGGCTTTTTTTTAAATTATATTCTTTGTGCAGGCTGTTTGTTTCTTACTGCCTTATTATAAGAGTAGATAAATCAAATAAGTAGGTACTATTTTTGTTTATTACTGCCTTATTATAAGAGTAGATAAATCAAATAAGTAGGTACTATTTTTGTTTCTTACTGCCTTATTATAAGAGTAGATAAATCAAATAAGTAGGTACTATTTTTGTTTCTTACTGCCTTATTATAAGAGTAGATAAATCAAATAAGTAGGTACTATTTTTGTTTCTTACTGCCTTATTATAAGAGTATATAAATCAAATAAGTAGGTACTATTTTTGTTTCTTACTGCCTTATTATAAGAGTAGATAAATCAAATAAGTAGGTACTATTTTTGTTTCTTACTGCCTTATTATAAGAGTATATAAATCAAATAAGTAGGTACTATTTTTGTTTCTTACTGCCTTATTATAAGAGTAGATAAATCAAATAAGTAGGTACTATTTTTGTTTCTTACTGCCTTATTATAAGAGCAGATAAATCAAATAAGTAGGTACTATTTTTGTTTCTTACTGCCTTATTATAAGAGTAGATAAATCAAATAAGTAGGTACTATTTTTGTTTCTTACTGCCTTATTATAAGAGTAGATAAATCAAATAAGTAGGTACTATTTTTGTTTCTTACTGCCTTATTATAAGAGTATATAAATCAAATAAGTAGGTACTATTTTTGTTTCTTACTGCCTTATTATAAGAGTAGATAAATCAAATAAGTAGGTACTATTTTTGTTTCTTACTGCCTTATTATAAGAGTATATAAATCAAATAAGTAGGTACTATTTTTGTTTCTTACTGCCTTATTATAAGAGTAGATAAATCAAATAAGTAGGTACTATTTTTGTTTCTTACTGCCTTATTATAAGAGTAGATAAATCAAATAAGTAGGTACTATTTTTTTCAGGGTATGGACATAATTGAAAAAATGGAGCCGCGAGCTTTTACAGATTACCTCAATAAATATGGTAATACCATATGTGGGAGACATCCTATTGGAGTTTTACTGCAAGTGAGTAGTATAATGCCTATATATAATACTAGTGACCCGCCCCGGCTTTGCTCGGGTATAATTTAGAAAAAAAAAGAGAATAATGTGAAGTTCTCGCACACTCGACCTTCACTCCGCTTGAGGGGTCGGTAACTTTGGTTCTTCTACGGATTTCCTCGATTCGGATTCTATCACGTAGTGAAACACCGAGCTTAGCGCTCTCAATGGAACTCATTGTGGTCTCATATTTTGGTTCAATAACTTTTTTATAAAATCCATTTGGTTTCGATGTGATTTATTGGATTGCATTTGTCCACTATCTCTTCTATAGATAGTTCTCTTCTGTAGTTTGTCTATTGTATATTATATACATAGTATAAAACAAAGTCGCTTTCCACGTCTGTCTATCTGTCTGTTTAGCCGCTAACTCCTCCTAAACCTCGCAACGTATTTTAATGCGGTTTTCACCATCAGTTAGAGAAAAACCGCATTAAAATACGTTGCGAGGTTTAGGAGTTGTTGTCCACTATCTCTTCTATAGATAGTTTTCTTCTGTAGTTTGTCTATTGTATATTATATACATAGTATAAAACAAAGTCACTTTTTCTCTAACTGATGGTGAAAACCGCATTAAAATACGTTGCGAGGTTTAGGAGGAGTTAGCGGCTAAACAGACAGATAGACAGACAGACGTGGAAAGCGACTTTGTTTTATACTATGTATATAATATACAATAGACAAACTACAGAAGAGAACTATCTATAGAAGAGATAGTGGACAAATGCAATCCAATAAATCACATCGAAACCAAATGGATTTTATAAAAAAGTTATTGAACCAAAATATGAGACCACAATGAGTTCCATTGAGAGCGCTAAGCTCGGTGTTTCACTACGTGATAGAATCCGAATCGAGGAAATCCGTAGAAGAACCAAAGTTACCGACATAGCTCTCAGAGTTTACAAGTTGAAGTGGCAATTGGCAGGCCATATAGTTCGCAGAACCGACAACCGCTGAGGAATAAAGGTTCTCGAATGGCGACCACGAACAAGCTAGCGAAGTGTAGGGAGACCCCCACACATGGACCTATGACATTGTAGCCATCGCAGGAAGTCGGTGGATGGAGGTGGCACAGGATCGCTCGTCATGGCGCTCTTTGGGGGAGGCCTATGTTCAGCAGTGGACTTCTAAAGGCTGACATGATGATGATTATGAGCTCCCTTCAAATAAAAAAATTACAATCTGCACAAATCAAATCTGGATACATTTTATAATTGTATTATAATTTATAACTATGGATATTCTACAGGAAAACCCAAGTTGATAACTTGGAAAATATTAAACAGTATAAATAAAATACGTTTGAAACAATTTTTATGAAATTATAGTGGGACTGCATTGAAGATATTAAAAAAACATCTAAATCTGTACAGAAATCCCGGAGATCTAAAGTTAACCAACTAAACTGAATAAAAACTAAATGAAATAATTTATACAAAATAACGACTGGACCAAATTTGATGAATTATATGTGGGATCACGCAGATCCTTTGCTGGACCCTTTTAATTTAAATAAAACAAATTGTACAGAAGTACCAGAGACAGCGAACATAAATTCAATAAAATTCGTTTTGATTTGACCAATTTTGATGAAATTTATATGGGACCACAATCAGTTCTACACTTACATATAAAAATAGGATCATCAAAATCATCATCCTTTTCTTGTAGAGTCGAAAAACAATGGTAACCTTTTTCTTTCAGGCGATGTCAAAACTGCGCGCGCATTCCACCGGGCCCCGTATGTCTATGAAATTCCTGAAATACGCACAATCGTCTCAGTGCGTGACGCCGCACGACTCTTCAGTATCCTACGCTAGCGCCTCTCTTGTATTCGAATAGACTTAACCGGAAACACGTTTCGGGCTGCCGTCTGGTTCAAAAGTGCGAACATCAAACGAATGATTGGTAGTACAGTCGTTGGCTTGCTTTGAGGTAGTGCTGGCCTCCGGTGTCGGTTTATGGCTTAACGACTGTTAAAACAATAACGGCCGGGATCGACAGCTTAATGATGGAAATCCCACATAACAGAAAAGTCATTAGTCCGAAGACCGAACCTGGTACAGTTGGATTCTAAGGCGGACGCTATGCTACCATCGCTTTCTATGATCATTTATATAAACTGATAAGTAAAACTGTTTGGTTCATTTTAAATAGTTCCAACACTTCCCCTACTTCTAGATAGACAATAGGCCAATATAATGTTAAACTAAACATATATCTTTTATTAAACACAGATGTCTTTGCTTTGATAAAAACTTGGTAAAGATATCTGCCTTCATTTCATTTGTGGGAACATAATTAATACAAATTGTACCACTATCCACAAGCTCTCTTAAAAAGTGATGTCTCATATCAATGTGTTTTGTACGTGAATGGTGAACGTTGTTTTTAGTAAGCATTTGAGCTCCCTGATTATCACTGTACATACAAACACCATTGGTTAAACTAAATACTTATTTTAATAAGTTTTTAAATATATAGACTCTTTTGAAGCATCGCTGAGAGCCATATATTCAGCTTCGGTTGTTGATAAAGCCACTGTCCGCTGCTTTCGAGACTCCCAGGAAACGGGTCCATTTAGGTAGAACACGTAGCCTGTATATGATCTCCGATCGTTTAGACAGTCACCGTAGTCAGCGTCAGCATATCCACTCAGTTTAAGTGTACTTGTTCTCTGAAAACTGATGTTGTAGTGTATTGTTCCTTTTAAATATCTTAGAAGTAGGGGAAGTGTTGGAACTATTTAAAATGAACCAAACAGTTTTACTTCTCCATAGATACTTTTGAACTCTTTTTGCTGCATTCTAGTGCACTGTTCCAAAGTTATTATTAAACTGACTCAGTACACTAACAGCATGTGAAATGTCTGGTCTAGTCAGCTGAAAGGTACATTAAAGAACCAATTAACCTTTGGTATGGCAAATGTTCGGCTTCTTCTTTCTCTTCAATAGTAGGATTTACTAATTTTAGGCTTGCATCACCAGGAGTACTAGCAGGCTTTGCGTTATACATAGAAAAATTAATGAGATTTTTTCTAATATACTCTTCTTGATCAACGGTTATGCCATTATCTTCTTTTGCTATCCTCATGCCTAGGAAGTGTTTTAAAGTTCCCAAATCCTTGACTTTGAAGAATTGGCTGAAGTTTATTTTCAACTTTTCCTTCATTCCGGCATTATTGCTGAGAATGCATATATCATCAACAAAGATTGCGACAATTAAAATGCAAGTTCCGTCTACTTTATAATATAGGCAGTGGTCATGTTCCGATCTCTTCATATTTAGTTGCATCATTGCACTGTTAAGTTTCAGATTCCACTGTCTCGGCGCTTTTTTAAGACCATAAAGTGCTTTCTTTAACTGGCATACCTTCCCCTTATTGCATTCTTTGGTAAAACCTTCAGGTTGTTCCATGAATATTTCTTCGTTAATATCGCCATTAAGGAAGGCTGTTTCCACATCCATTTGATCCATGGTAATATTCCAGTGAGCTGCGAAAGCTAATAGTATTCTGACAGTTGACAGTCGTGTAACAGTTGACAGACGTGTAACAGTTGACAGACGTGTAACAGTTGACAGACGTGTAACAGGAGCAAAAGTTTCATCATAATCTATGCCGTAAGTTTGTGTGAATTTATTTGGATGAATAAAATACAAAGTGACAACTAGAAGTAAAAAACAAAAGAGTAGTACGGCCTATCAAAGAGTTCAAAAGTATCTATGGAGAAGTAAAACTGTTTGGTTCATTTTAAATAGTTCCAACATTGTTTTCGATCGTCATTGCTAGCGTTGACTAATTAGCCGTTTTGTTGTAGGTATAAAAATGTAGTTTATTTTATACAAAACAGATGGCGTTGTAATGCTATTAGAGGTATCTGTCAAATGTATATTGCAGATACCTCTAATCTGTCATATATATATATATATTGCCCACAGAGTAGTAATATTAATTTTGTTTGTTTTTGTCTATTTTGTGTGTGTAGCATATACAAAACTCATTGTGTTTCACAAATAGAGTTTTTATTGGGAAATTTTCGAGTAAATGGTGTAATAAAAATTTCATATACACGTTTTACATGTAATAACATGGCACGCCATACAACTGGATTCACTATGGGTTTGATTCACTATGATTACAGTGGGTTAAAGTGATTCCGAGTGTAATTTCTTTACATTTTATAGAGCCAACGCCATCTGTTATACTCATGAGAACTTTTTTTCTGATATCTCCTCGTTTATTTGCTTTTATAAGAAATATCTAATAATTTTCTATCAGGAACTTGGGGCTCGGATCCGCATAATTCCGTGGCTCTGCGCAGCACATGCCCTTAACTAATTCGGCTATCGTGTCCACTACATCATCATCCAATTTAATCCCCTCAGTTTCTAAATTCGTCTTACGGGGTTGGTAACGCCATCTATCGGTAGTTTGCTGAACTGACCAATCAAACACGGCTAATATTGCAAATAACTTCCGTGTCGTAAAGATAACGCCTCCCAATTCAAATGCTTTTATGATTAAGCATTAACGTCTAAGAAATTTATTTTCTAAGAAATAGTTGATTCGTATGGACATAGTGAGTTATGTGACAAGTTATGTGTAGATTTCGATGCCATCGCTCAAAAACGGTATAGGAAAACATCGTGAGGATACCAGCACGACCGAACCTCCACATTCAAGGACATGTGACACCCACGCCCGCACTGCGCCAGAGTGGGGGAGTATGGCACATCATCTCTCTGAGAGGACTTTCCCAGCATTGGGAAAGACGACAGATGATGATGATCAGAGTACTAATCCATCATCCGAAGATCCGAAATCTTTTGAATCAGACCTAATTTTAACATAGGATGTGTATCTTTTATAAAACAACAAACTTTATGGCCCCAATTCTCAAGCCGTAGATATTATGGCGAATTCGACAATGTCGAAACACATCTGCAAAATATGTCGACTGAAAACCAATTTTATATAATTATCATGGTCTACTGTGAAATTGTTTTGTTATAGCGAGGATGCGGATAATTTTTTGTAAATTAAAGACTGTGATTTTTGACGTCATTTTTCGTGCATAGTGTTTGATTTGTGAATAACATAATTTAACAATAATTAAATATATCTTTAGATTCTGTGCGTAAAGATAACTATCCTGGCGTAAGATAGAACTAACATTTGAATAAGTAACATATATGGCAATTCAAACCAATCAAAACAAATGTCAACGTTTGAAGAAGTGTACGTAAAGGCCTCTACACAACGAAGCCGGCGCCGGCTGTATCCAAAGGATTAGTGCGCCAGGCTATGGCGCGCGCCGTGCCGCGGCTTCGATGTGTAGAGGCCTTGACAGTTGCCAAAGATACAAAATGGTAACTAAACGCGCCCTCTAATCCTACTACGGAGTGTTCTCTTTACGCACAGACTTTGACTACGTAAGACTATAAATTCGAAATTATGTCGATGAGTGCGATAATCGGGGCCCAATCGGTAGTCAAATCGGGTGCAGGTTAATTCAACTCAGAACGAGCATATAATAAAAGCAGCAAAGCAAACTTCCGAGCACTGTAATTAGCTGTGCCCGCGGCCTTGCTCGAGTGTATATTTTCCTGGGATAAAAGTTCCTATCATCATAGTTCCTTCATCCGTCATCCGTTTTTGTCTTATCTTTCCTACAGGGATAGCTTAGGTAAGATTGTGACGAGGTCCAAACCTCTTTAATAATAATACTCATTTTTTTTCATTCTTTCATAATCCATTTCTTTTCATTTTTGATAGTTGGTCATCATTGATTCATTCCAAATACAAATAACCTGTCACTCGAATATTGATTTTTGGAAAAACCGAAATAATATTATAAAATTCATAAATAAGTCTATAACAACTTGAATTACTCTTTTAAATATATATATGATAATACCTACATAAGAGATTATTTTCATCCGTATTATATCACCACGAAATTCTCAAAATGCTCCCTATTGTTCCTGTTCCTGTAATTCTGTGTCACTGAGGTTTGGGTCCTGGGCTAGTGGGACAAACCCAAACCCTGGGACCGCTTCGTGACAAGATAACAAAGAGTCTGTCCAAAAAAGATAATTAAATAAATTGACTAGGTGACTTAAAATAAGCTACTGAACAAGAATGTATCAATTTAAAACTCGTGCCTATCTGTTTGTTCGTGAAACATGTTAAAACTAATGGGCCGATTGGGATGAGGTTTTCGCAGCTGGTTAGCCTAGGGCAGGGCTGTCTCACTCGATGTACTTGCGCTTGCTAATTTCTGTAACGCCGTCGTTACTCTATCCGTGGCTTGCCGCGAGATAGACTGAGATAGACTTAAGCGTTAGAAAGAGAGACGCATATAAAATGATACGCATCAAGGTCGTGCGTGCTGAATTGCACTTTATTTGAGTGGCGGCAAGAGTCGCTTTTTATTTAATAATCTTAGCGGAGTGAGCCTTATTTCTTCTGTGCCTAGGGTTTGACTTAAAAATTGGTGTGTTTACTTGGAATCTTAATCAGGTGAGCAGAAGCCGAGCAATCAATAAAAAAATATTTGACGGCTGAACGAAATATGTATTATTGTACCTTAAAAGTACATGGTCCTAGAATAACATATAGGTACTTTTATACCAGAGAATTGACCACGCGGGCAATGCCGTGGGACCAGCTAGTAAACCATAATATTAGCTTTAAGTCCGATTTTATACACTTATTTCTATCTGTACAATTAGGGCGTGGACTCACGAGGCAAACAGCTTATGGCTGACCGTTTGTCTGACAGTTGGCATTTAGCGTCTAATACCGTTTTGAATAGAGCGTCACACAACGTACAGTATGCACTCAGCGGCTGGTTTGTAGCAAATGTATGTAGTGATCGGCCTGACCCAATAACAGCTTGAGTTATTGGGTCAGGCCGAATCTCACCAATTCTAACATGGGGGAGAGGAAGGATTTAGACAAATGTCATGTAACTTTTGTATTCATTGGAAATACAATAAAATTATTATATACTGTAAAACATGTTAATTAAAAATGACTGATTTAATTTGAGAAAAGTGTTTCTTTTAATCGCATGACTAACAATGTCTATAAATTTATGTTCCTAGTGTGAAAACACATGTAATTCCAAAATATTACGTGCGTACTCACTATGTCTCACCAAGGGGTGAGGTGGGATCGAAAATTCGCCAAGAACTTGTCACTTAATTTATGGACGCTCTCAGCCGCCGATTTACAGCTCAGGGTCAAACAGCTGCAGTTTGTCCAGTGCATCCGCGCCATTTTAGAAGCGATGTGACATGTGTGCGCTTTCGTTTGAATCTCTGTAACGGCAGAGCCGATTTTAAACTTGACTCCTGCATTGGAAAGTCAACATTCAGCGCGATAATAAGCGCGTATTCGAGGAAAGTCAGTCTAAGAGTTACTGGTTATGTCCAAGGCAGCGCGAGAAAGATGTCAGTAGAATCATTAAACAAAACCTTTGCTTAACAATTAAGCAATCTCATTGGTGGTTTTTACGGCGACGGACTCGTGGTCACACCGTTTTGTCACACTAGACATAGCTCTAATGAAGTACATGATTAGAAATGATTAGGAAATCTACGGGCTTATGATAATTCGCTGCTAACAACTGAAGTAGGCATTCAGTACGTGATACTTGATAAAAACGACGTCATTATTTGTCCAAAAACACAAGCTTTCATTTACTTTAAAAATAATTATAACTAAATAATTAGCTTATGCTCTCGACTTCGTCCGCGTGGATTTCAGTTTATCGCGATGAAATTTCCTATGTTCTTCGCCCGGGTTCATACTGTCTCCACACCAAATTTCATCAAGATCGGTTGAGCAGGTTGGTCGTGAAAAGGTAACATCCAAACAGAGACAACTTTCGCTTATATAATATTTATTAGTATAATTTTATTATGGACTAGCTGTGCCCGCGGCTTTGCCCGCGTGGTCATTTCATTTAAAAGTAGCCCACACGTTTTATTCCAGGACCAAAAGCGAAACCACCACCAGACCAGTTGTAGGTTTGGTCCAGAGGACCAGGAGGACCAGGACCAAACCTACAAAGTACAATATTATACTACATTTCTTCAAAATTCGTTCAGCCGTCAAATAGTTTTTTATCGATTGCTCGGCATCTAATCATCGGAATAAGGCACTGCCTTGCCTTTTTATAACGCATATTCTGTGAAGTACGGCACTCCGTATTTCACAGAATATGCGTATAATATATATATATATATATATATATAATATACACTTGCACTTCTATGACACTTCATAGAAGTGCACGTATTGCAATGAAATGAACGCATATAATAAAATATGAAATAAACGCATTTAATACAATGTGAAATAAATGCTAGAATAAACGCACCACGTTCCACTGCAAGGCAGTGCGTGCAAGGCCTAAGTACCAAGTACCCCAGTTTTTAAATCAGTCGCAAAGGCTTGAGAGCAGGGCCTGGATTCTGTATGACCACTCACGCCAATTCCACGCCACCTGCGTGGAATTAGGGAAGGTGGGTATTTACGCAACCAGGTTTTTAAACCAGGTTTTGGCTTGTAAGTACGCCGCCCTGGTGCGGACCCGCAATACTTGCAAGACTTTCAAAGTATTTTACTCACCAACTCGCTCTTTCGCCACGTCTGCACCTACATACTCGGTGGCGGGTTCGGCTGAGTTCGGCCGCACTCGGCCAGCCGGGTCACAACAACCTAGGTGGCTGATAGGTCGCTCAAAAAACTTGCAAAGCTTCGAATTTTTTTCAAGCAAACGCAATTGTGCTCTTTATTTACATAAGCGCACGGGTCAATTTCCTATGCAAGTATTTTTTACTTTCAATTCCACGCTTCCAAGTACTTTTTTCGCAAACACGATTGTGCTCCTTATTTATATGGACACGAAGATCAATTTCCTATGCAAGTATTTTTTACTTTCAAGGCTTCGGTTTACAAAGCACTTGAAAGTATTTTGAACCCTGGTTTTTATAATGAAAGATTCATGACATGAATGAGTTAAATTTATTTTTTTAATTAAAATTTTATCATTTACTAGATTAAACGATTAATATGACGAGATCTCTGTCGAGATTGACGGTGACGGGATTTTATCACAATACTCTTAATTTTTGAAGAAGCTTTTTCCAAAATCGCCCTTAGAGCTAGACTTTTTCCGCATATGACTGACAGTGTTTGTTAGTTCAGTTTTGTTAATTTCCAAAAAATACGGGTAATTAATTAAAAATAAAGTTTTTTTTTTCAATTAATATTTTATCCTAATTAACTTTATAATCACAATCAAGCAGCTTTCATCGCTTTTTAGCCATCCGAATTTAACAATATTTTTATTAAAACTTGCCGAGATCTTGGAAATGCCGGGATCATCCAATCTCGCGAGATCTCGGAATTTGTGATCCCTAGAAAAGTCTGGTATAAATTTCCGGTAATAGGACATAAGTCCTTGGAAGGTTTTTTTTTATCACTGTCTATGCAATCGTTTGACCACGATCTCACCTGATGGAAAGCGATGATGTGGTCTAAAGTGTAGTACGGTTGCCTAGTAGATACCTATTTACTCTTGACTTGAACACACCAGGGTTATATTTTACCAGAAACACTGACGAGGGCAGAGCATTCCACTCCCTAGAAGTTCTTATAATAAATGAAGAAGCGTAACGCTTCTTTCTTATGCGAGGTATTTCAACCATAAAAGGATAGCGCTTTGCCGACCTTCTAGTCGTACGGTAATGGAAAAGATGATGGGGGAATCAGATTGTGCAGTTCTTGTGCACACTCTCCATAGTGCAATCTGTAGAATACCGACAGGCTTGCGACCTCACGTCGATGCGCCAGACTTTGAAGCTTACTCTTTACCAGAGTGTCATCTCCAAAGAGCCTCATAGCACGTCTCTCAATTGAATCCAAAGCTTCGAGCTGATTGATACTTGGCAGAACCGTCCCAGAGGTGGCAGCAGTACTCCATACAAGATCGGACCTGTGCTTGGTAAAGATTCAAAAGCTGTCCCGGTGTGGGGCTACTCTCTGGTAAATTTTTTCATGCGGCGGTAAGTATACTACTAGCATTATTAGTGCTCAATTTGAAGCAGTTATAATTGGATTGGCAGTTGGTCAGGTACTCCATGACACTATCAGTCTCATTGCGTTACTGGAAAAATCTTGATCAGGGCTACTCTCTGATGGTTTTTCTACGTAGCATTATACTGCTATTAGTGTGATGTTAGACTATCACTTGGTCAAGGCAACTCTTTGACAGTGTTAATCTGATAAGTGTGCTAAATTATTGTGTGAACCATTTGATCAAGGCGACTCTTTGATAATGCTGTTCTACAATTTGTGTTGGCATACAAATTCATAACTATATAAGAATGAAGAATACAATTTTGTAATATTGTTATGAGTATCAGAGCGTGGCAAAAGGATGAAACTGGATGAGATAACAATTAATACAAACACTTATTTTATTTGAACATTATGGTATAATTAGAATGTATTTTGTTTTCATAGCACCACGTAATACTATTATTATTAGTCTTTAAACACTTTCTAACACCTTATTTCTATAATTAACGAAACCATGTGTGTTCCGTCTGTATTGCCGAAGCCAGCTTAGTCACACTGGAGCTTACTAAGGCTGGATAAGATATAATATTCTGTATTTATTGCCGAAGCCAGCTTAGTCACACTGGAGCTTACTAAGGCTGGATAAGGTATAATGTTCCGTATTTATTGCCGAAGCCAGCTTAGTCACACTGGAGCTTACTAAGGCTGGATAAGGTATAATGTTCCGAATGTATTGCCGAAGCCAGCTTAGTCACACTGGAGCTTACTAAGGCTGGATAAGGTTTGCTGTTCCGTATTTGTTGCCGAAGCCAGCTTAGTCACACTGGAGCTTACTAAGGCTGGATAAGATATAATTTATGTTCTATCTGTTGTGCCGATGCCAACATATTCACACTGAAGCTTACTAATAAAGTCACAGAAGAGCCATGAGAACTAAGGCAAAGCGAATAGGTATACTTCGTTTAAACTCTATTTAACATTCCAGCGAATTAAAGTATAAGTAAGTGATACACCATTTATTTAACAGTACAGGGACCTAAAATAATACATAGACAATCTTAAGTAACAAAACTTTTTATTTTTTTGAGGAAATGGGTTCGGACGAGGAAATTGCCACCGGTAC
Organism: Alsophila aescularia; assembly: GCA_946251855.1. NCBI lineage: Eukaryota > Metazoa > Arthropoda > Insecta > Lepidoptera > Geometridae > Alsophila > Alsophila aescularia. The sequence continues at coordinate 64,530,678 of OX276373.1, forward strand.
CACTCTGTACGGAAGCGTAAAAGAACACAGTCTCCATCGCTGACTACAGGAAGGCGCTCTTATAAGAAACGTAAGAAGACCCCAATGTCGAATTGGGTTGTGGAAGAAGTTCGGTCTGAATTGCCGAATCCAACGATTACATCAGTAGGCGCCCTGGTAAATGAAACGTTGGGTCCAGTTCCTGCGGCATCAGCATCTGAAGCGGCGTCGCAACGTCAGCTCCATCATCTCAGCTGCCAACAGTTGCGAGTTTTACAGCGGACGAAGTAATCAAACTTTTATCTACATTACGTAGTGATGATAAAAGTAAACTTTATCGTTTGAATAACAATCACCTTCACAATGTAATACCCACTTTCGACCCCTCTAGCAAGACTCAAAATATAGAGACTTGGCTAAAGAAGGTCAATGAATGCGCCAGCATTTATGAATGGGACCAGAAGCAGACCATACATTTTACACTTCAAAAAGTATATGGTCTTGCGAAAAAATGGTACGAGGCTTTGCCATCGGTTAATTACAGCTGGGATGAGTGGCAAGAAAAACTATTTAAAGCCTTTCCGAATGAGCAAAATTATGGGCGGCTTCTGGAAGAGATGCTGGCGCGCACTACCCGTAGCAATGAAACACTACGTGAATATTTTTATGATAAGCTCACTTTATTAAATAGGTGTGATATAATGGGAAAGAAGGCAGTAGATTGCATTGTACATGGAATCTATGATAAATCTATTGGAAATGGCGCGCAATCATTAAATTGTAAGGAACCAGAAGATTTGCTGAACTTCCTTAATTCTCAGCGCCCTGTTGACCCAAATAATGCCAGGAAGCGAATTGATAACTCGCACATCAATCGTGCTATTGCTGCCTCCATTTCAAATTAAAGCCAAGGGTTTTGGGAACTCGTCTGTTGTTCCGATCTATAAGAGTTTCATTACGTTAAGGCTTGATGATGTTGAGGCATGTATAGAAGTTCTGGTTGTTAATGACGAATTCATGCGTACCGCTCTATTGATTGGTCAAGATTTTACTGAACAACCTTCTGTAACAGTCTTAAAAGATACCAACAAACTTGTCTTCTACAAGAGCCCTCTTAGCGATATCTCTGACAAAGACAAAACCTTAAAATTATTAACCGTAGGCTCTACAGAACTAAAGTCGATTAGTTTGGTTGAGGTTCGTACTGAGAATTCTACTTTCTGTGGTGATGTTTATGTTGAGGGACATAGTTGTGCCGAACCCGGAAGAGAATATCACTTGCATCAAGGTGCTTATCACATCAACCAAGGTAAGGGTCACCTTGTAATCGCAAATTTAGGCCCCGACAATTTGTCATTAATTTCAGATATGTTGCTGGCTAGAGCTCTTCCCTTTGTGGAGAAGGAGTTTTATCAGGTTAATCGAATTATAACAGATATTTCTTTGTTAGAGCCCATAGAGCGAGCAGACATAAAAGTCGGTAAGGACGTCGGAAATGAAGTCGTCGATAGGCTACACCGTCTTTTGCAATCATATCGTGAGTGTTTTGCAATGAATCTTAGTGGGATAGGATGCGCTACGGGTATTGAAATGAACATTGAATTAACTGATAATAAACCAGTCGTGTACCGACCATATTGTCTCTCGTATTCCGAAAGAGAACAAGTTCGAGGAGTTGTAGATGAATTATTGCAGCACGACAGGAACTGGACTCTTGTATTCGAGTCCAGTTCCGATTTTGCGAGTCCCATTCTCATGGTGCGAAAGAAGACAGGAGAACAACGTTTGTGCGTAGATTTTAGGGCGTTGAATAATAAGACCCAAAGAGACTGTTTCCCTCTCCCGCTAATTGACGACCAATTAAGCAATCTCAGCGGAAATCGCTTCTTTACATCATTACATCTTGCTTCTGGCTACTACCAGATCCCTATGGCTGAATCAAGCCGACGGTTGACTGGATTCGTTACACCGGACGGCCATTACGAATTTAAAAGGATGCCGTTCGGCTTAGCCAACGCGCCGGCCATTTTTCAAAGATTTATAAATAAAATGCTTGGTACGAAACGTTTTGAATCGGCTCTAGATCTAGCATATCTAGATGATATTCTTGTACCATCAGAAGATATAGAGGAAGATTTCATAGATTAGAAGATATCTTGAAGCTCTTACGCGAGAACGGTCTTACGTTAAAGCTCTCCAAGTGTAGATTCTTCGATAGTTCCATTAACTATCTCGGCTATGATATCTCAGTTCAGGGTATAAGACCTAATGAACAAAAAGTTTTGGCAGTTAGTGAGTTCCCAGTTCCAAAGTCTGTTCATGAAACCCGACAATTTTTAGGTTTGGCAGGCTATTTTCGCAAATTTATAAGAAATTTTGGTGAAATTGCTAGACCTCTCACTAACCTTTTAAAAAAGGATTATCCCTTTCAGTGGTCAGATATGGAATTTCGAGCTTTCTCATTGTTAAAAGAAAAATTAGTAGGGCGTCCAATTCTGTCCTTATATAATCCGAAGCTTGAAACCGAACTCCATACGGATGCCAGTGCTCTAGGTTTGGGAGGTATATTGCTCCAATGGCAAGACAATCCACATGTATTGAAGCCGGTAGCCTATTTTAGCAGACAGACTACACCGGAAGAGCGCCACTTGCATTCCTATGAGCTTGAGACTCTAGCCATAGTATGTTCTTTAAAAAAATTCAGAGTTTACTTACTAGGACTCAACTTTAAGGTCGTTACAGACTGCCATGCCCTTAGGACTACACTTACTAAGCGCGACCTTGTGCCGCGCATAGCAAGGTGGTGGCTTCTTATAAGTGAATTCACCTTTGAAATTGAGTATAGGCCCGGTACTCAGATGGCTCATGTCGATGCGCTAAGTCGCAATACTTCTTTGAATCCTGAGAGTGACAACTCAACTATCAGTCAGTGTCAAGTATCAATTTACAATATTGATAGAGAAAATTGGCTTTTGACCCTACAAATGGCGGATCCCGACGTTTCTAGAATAGTTAAGGTTCTCAAACCAGAAAACGACGAAGATTCGAAAGATATTAAGAAAAACTACGTCATTCAGAATCACAAAGTTTATAGAAAAGTTGAGGACGGTTTGCGTCTGGTAGTTCCTCGTATAGCGCGATTTCAGGTTTGCCGGGCAAACCATGATGATATGGGTCACTTAGGTATGTTCAAAACTTTCGAAAGGATACAGGCACACTTCTGGTTCCCTAAAATGCGCAAATTCATAAAAAAGTATGTAGGATCTTGTATAGAATGTGCATACAATAAGGATAGTTCAGCAAAACAAAAATCAGGCCACTTGCATCCGATTCAGAAGGTAGACATTCCCTTTCACACGGTCCATATTGATCACCTTGCCCATTTGTAAAGAGTAAAAAGGGTAATGCATATATTCTGACGGTAGTGGACGGATTTACGAAATTTGTTTTTGTAAAACCAGTGAAAGACACAAGGACTAAAAGCACTCTTAGGCTCCTTGAGAATATATTTAACGATTTTGGTCTCCTCTCTCGTATAATTTCTGATAGAGGCACTTCCTTCACTTCAGGGGCTTTTAGAAAATTTTGTGAATTTCACGGCATTAAACATGTACTGAATGCAGTTGCCTGTCCCAGGGCGACTGGTCAGGCAGAAAGATTTAACCAGACAATTTTAAACGCATTAATGAAACATAATTCCGGTAAGAATGAAAATGACTGGGACGGTATCTGGGCAAAATACAATGGGGTATTAATAACTCGATCAACTCTACTACCAAAAAAACGGCATCAGAAGCTCTTTTCGGTATCAGACTTTGTGACAGTTTGGCTAATAGACTCGATATTGGTACTGATGCATTACCCGGTTGTATACAAACTATAAGAGGGGAGGTTAGTGCCAATATTCAGAAAAGTCAAGAAAAGCAAAAACGTTATCACGACGCTGGACGCGCTCCTGCTGCCATGTACATAGAAGGAGATTTAGTTAAAGTTGCGAGGAGCAATTTTTATAATAAAGGAAATAGTACTAAGCTTTTATCAAAATTCACAGGTCCTTATAAAATACAAAAAGCTCTTGAAAACGACCGTTATATGATTAGGAATATTCCTGGTTTCAATAAGAAAAGTAAGTTGTTTGAGACCGTAGTTGCAGCCGATCGAATTAGGCCTTGGATAAATGTAAATAAATTAACTTATAACTCCGATAAATCGAGCGATAGTTCTGGGGAGTCAACAGATACGGAAAACGACAATAACACTCCTTTGTCGTTAGTTGCAGCCAGTTTCAAACAACTAAAAACTAGTTCTGAATGTAACGATTAAATTATATAAATAATTTATTACTAAAAGAGAAAACTTAAATTATTTCTTATTGTTATGATTACCCATATACTACGTTAATTAAAGAGATTATGGTTAGAATCAATATACTCATTTATTTCTTCTTTATATACCTACTACAATGTCATGATTAAAATAAATTGTGAATTTATTATTAAAGAAGTATATAAACTTACGTTATTATGTGTTAAATTAATTAAATATATAATGTTTATAAATAGATATAATTTTAGTTATATAACCTCGTGTTTTTTGTGTGTGTGTGTGTGTATGTTCGAAGTATCTATTATATCTTAAGTCTTGCCTTGTTTTAGCTCATTTGTTTCTGTAATGACCTACTTACTGAGTGGTGTTTTAGTGCACCGGGAGGTTGCACTAATGCGGATGGCCGAATGTAATGATTTTCAATCGATTTCTAAAAGATTTTCATTGTATCAATATTTTATTCAATACTCAGTAATTATTTAAATGATAGCAACACTGACACTAGCACATGGTTGGCTGTCAGAAATCCACCAATGGCATCTTAGTAGAATCAACCAATCGGAGAAGGCCAACGTGGTTGGAATATTGGGGGGAAAACTTGGGTAGGGGAAAAGAAATGTGAGTCGGTCAGGCAGTCAATCGGGGGCATTCAAATCCAAGAATTCGAAGCGAGAAGTAGTCTAGAGAAATTAATGTATAATTATAATAAAGTGTGTTAAATAAAAGGAAAGTTATTGAAGTTATCTGCAGTTGTTTGAATTTATAAAACGATGATCAATGAAAACAAAAAAAGTGACTGTAGCGCATAGAATCAATCGAGCGGCTATAAGAGATATAAGAGATTACAAAACAAACAGGCAAACTTTGTTTTTTGTTTGCGGTCACTGCCATCAATCGCTAGTGGCGCCAGCGTCTATACAAATATTTCCGATCACAATTTTCATTGCGATTATTTGACGTTCGCTTACCTAATACCAATTTAGCAATCAGTTTTACAATCGATTGTGCGATGATCGCGCGATCAGTCGCAATTGCTGTTCCTCGAGGGACTTTAGAAATCCCACCACTGCCACCAATGTTAGACGGTATAGTGGGAAAACCTTTTAAAAAAAATACTCAATATGGTAATTAGTATTTTGCTTGATATTGGAATCAAATTAATAAAAACAAGTAGAAGACGTGTGGCTTTAGTAGAGTGTCGAAACGAACTATCTGTCGCAGTGCAGTGTCTCTTTCTTTCTGAAAAGTGCAAGTAGGAACGTTCGGCCTCGGCCTTACTATTTTAAAATTGCTTACAACTACCAATACGCAAGATGGCTGGCGGGCGATTGGAAAAGAAGTGCCGATCGGGCTCAGTGGCGTGCTTTGGGAGAGGCCTATGTCCAGCCGTGGACTGATGCGGGCTGATAATGATATGATGATGATGATCGATGTACGTCGTGACTATTCACTGAAGTTTTTCATTGTGCATCGTGCATGACCTTGGCGGGCTGAACAACAAGATGGATCGTAAGTGTGGCGCTTTTTATTCGCTTCTACCTATGTAGGTACCTACATTTTGATTGACATCGCTTAAAAACCGATTTAAATCGATTTAAATGTAATCTCGCATATATTATCGAATTTGTGTTTCTCTCTTCAAAGGGATACATAATATATTATATGTAAAAACACCAAAAAAGTATATTTAAATAAAAAGAAAAAAAAAACACGGCCATTCTCCGCGAGCCGTAAATTTTTGAAATTTTTGTTGGTTTTCACAAAAATATTCTGGTCACTTATTTTACTAAACTGTGTTGATGTTTTAATGTTAACGGATAGGTTGGTTCATCTAGTATTTAAATAAAACAAAAAAACAGTATGTTATCGCTTTCGTTTCCAAAATACGTTTTTTTTCTGAAACTAATCCCATTTTTGGCTTCATAATTTTTCCGCGGTGCCCTCTCCTTACATAATAATTTCATAAAACTTACGTTCGGTTTGTCAGTGGCTACATATATTCAGCCAATTACAGGCCAAGTTTTGTACGGGTCCGCCAAACCGTTGAGGAAGGAAAGGAAAATAAGTTTTACTCGGCAACAATATTTTCGCGCCATTTTGCCGTCTTGCCGCGGTGATGTCATGGTCACGTGGTCGGAGTGTATTTACAATATTGTTTTTTTATAGCGGGGGCAATAAGCGGCTAAATTTCCTATTTAGATAGATAGAAAATTCTTTATTGCACACATAAGATAGGTACATAGGCGAACTTAATGCTAGGAAGCATTATCTTCCAGTTAACCTCAGTGTGTTGTGATGTTTTTAATGCGGAATAGTGCCTATTTTAAATTGGAAACTAATAGATTCCTAACAATAATATCAATACTATTACTATACTTACATAATATACCTACGTGTATAATATAATTTCATTTATACATAGTATACCTAATTAAGATACATAAAATATATAACTACATACAGTAGGTAATAAAACAGGTAATAAATAAGATATTCAATAATTTGCTCAGTTCATTGCTTTATTTTGTAGTGCGAGATAGTGGTTGTAGACTTTGGGTTTGAAAACGCTGCACGATGATGCCTGACGAATGTGGGAAGATAGACCGTTCCAGAGACGGGTTGCAGTGACAGTGAACGAATCAGAATATGAAACAGGATTATGTTGAGGAATCATTATCTGTAGATGTTGTGTAGTGCGCTGTGGTCGACCATGAGAAGAAAGATAAGTAAAACGATATTTTAAATAACTAGGAGCATATGGGTTTTGGAGAATGTTTGGTTTTGGATAAACAAGAATCACAATATGTGCATTGCTCCGGGATCGTATATGCAGCCACTTTAATTGGAGACGAAATTTAGATACGTGGTCGTATTTTCGCAGTCCATATACGATACGGATGCACAAATTGAGAAGGCGCTCTAGCTTGTTAAGTTGCTCTTCAGTAGCGTCAGGGTAGCACACATCTGCATAGTCCAAAATAGGAAGGAGTAAGGAAGAAACCAGAGTTAGCCTTGCATGTTGAGGTAAAAAGATTTTCAACCTCTTTAAACTATGCATGGATCCATACATCCTTTTGATTTGCTGTTTTTTTTGCTGATTTCAGTGATATGAGAGTCCCAGGAGAGGTTATCAGATATGTGTAGACCAAGTCTTTTTACTTATTTACAGAACTTAAGTGATATACCATACTATTTATGTGCAAATAGTGTTTATATGACTGTAAACCCAATTTGTACGAGGTTTGTAATTGTAGTAAACGATGATGCATTTTGTTAAGGCAACAATACCAGCCATTTAAAATACAAGTGGATCGAAAAAAATAAAATATAACATGCTTATTGACAACAAATGTTTATTAACGATTTTTTTTTTGGGCCCTAAATAGGATTTTTCAATTGCTCACACATTAAATCTACTAAATCGGTCGTTATGTCTTCTCTTTATTTAAATTTACCAAACCTCCATGGTTAAAGTCCAAAAAGATGTCTCCACTGTGGAGGAATGTCATCTTCACTGTCAAAGCAGATGCATATCTTGCCCGAGGGCTTGCATGGAGATACTTCGCATGGAGGTACTTCGCATGGAGGTACTTCGCATGGAGGTACTTCGCATGGAGGTACTTCGCATGGAGGTACTTCGCATGGAGGTACATTACATGGAGGTACTATGCATGGAAGTTCTTTGCATGGAGGTTCTTTGCATGGAGGTTCTTTACATGGAGGTTCTTTGCATGGAAGTTCCTTGCATGGAGGTGCTTTGCATGGAGGTTCCTTGCATGGAAGTTCTTTGCATGGAGGTTCGTTGCATGGTGGTACTTGACATGGAGGTTCTTTGCATGAAGGTTCATTGCATGGAACTTCTTCGCATGGTGGTACTATGCATGGAGGTTCCTTGCATGGAGCTTCTTTGCATGGAAGTTCTTTGCATGGAGGTTCTTTGCATGGAGGTTCTTTACATGGAGGTTCTTTGCATGGAAGTTCCTTGCATGGAGGTTCTTTGCATGGAGGTTCATTGCATGGAACTTCTTTGCATGGTGGTACTATGCATGGAGGTTCCTTACATGGAGGTTCCTTGCATGGAAGTTCTTTGCATGGAGGTTCCTTGCATGGTGGTACTTGACATGGAAGTTCTTTGCATGGAGGTTCATTGCATGGAACTTCTTTGCATGGTAGTACTATGCATGGAGGTTCCTTGCATGGAGCTTCTTTGCATAAAAGTTCTTTGCATGGAGGTTCATTGCATGGAACTTCTTTGCATGGTGGTACTATGCATGGAGGTTCCTTACATGGAGCTTCTTTGCATGGAAGTTCTTTGCATGGAGGTTCTTTGCATGGAGGTTCCTTACATGGAGGTTCTTTGCATGGAGGTTCCTTGCATGGGGGTTCTTTGCATGGAAGTTCTTTGCATGGAGGTTCTTTGCATGGAAGTTCTTTGCATGGAGGTTCCTTGCATGGAGGTTCTTTGCATGGAGGTTCTATACATGGAGGTTCTTTACATGGAGGTTCTTTGCATGGAGGTTCCTTGCATGGTAGTACTGCGCATGGAGGTTCATCGCAAGGGTGACTTTCTGGCCAGCTCCAATCCCATGAGCTGGTTTCTCCGCTAGTTCGAATGATTACTTCTGATGTTGATACTCCTCCTGCACTACTATATTTGCATGGAGGTTCTTTGCATGGAGGTTCTTTACATGGAGGTTCTTTACATGGAGGTTCTTTACATGGAGGTTCTTTACATGGAGGTTCTTGGCATGAAGGTTCTTTGCATGGAGGTTCTACCCATGGAGGTACTACGCATGGAGGTTCTTTGCATGGAGGTTCTTTGATTGGAGGTACTATGCATGGAGGTTCCTTGCATGGAGGTTCTACCCATGGAGGTACAATGCATGTAGGTTCTTTGCATGGAGGTTCTTTGCATGGTGGTAATACGCAAGGAGGTTCTTTGCATGGAGGTACTATGCATGGAGGTTCTACCCATGGTGGTACTATGCATGGAGGTTCTACGCATGGAGGTTCTTTGCATGGAGGTACTATACATGGAGGTTCTATCCAAGGAGGTACTACACATGGAGGTTCATTGCATGGAGGTTCTTTGCATGGAAGTTCTTTGCATGGAAGTTCATTGCATGGAGGTTCTTTGCATGGAAGTTCTTTGCATGGAGGTTCATTACATGGAGGTTCCTCGCAAGGAGGTTCTATCCATGGAGGTACTATGCATGGAGGTTCATTGCATGGAGGTTCATTGCATGGAGGTTCTTTGCATGGAGGTTCTTTGCATGGAGGTTCTATACATGGAGGTTCTTTACACGGAGTTTCTTTGCATGGAGGTTCCTTGCATGGAGGTTCTTTACATAGAGGTTCTTTGCAAGGAGGTTCTTCACATGGAGGTTCTTTGCATGGAGGTTCCTTGCATGGAAGTTCCTTGCATGGAGGTTCTTTGCATGGAGGTTCTTTACACGGAGTTTCTTTGCACGGAGGTTCTGTACAAGGAGCTTCATCAACAGGGCCTCCTGGGGTCAGTGTACCGCCTATAAAAAGAAAAATGTTAATAGTATGTTATTAATTGTACGTTAATTGTTTATTTTCACAGTTATATAGGCTTAATGTTTCTAGATGCAGGTATGGCTAACTAACTAAGGTAAACAGCACAACTGATCCAATCAGTCCAACCAGTTGTACGGTAAGGCGAAAACCAGTTCCCGTAAAAAAGAAAAACAGTGACCAGGTGCTGTTTTGAGTTTCCACATTTCTGTATTTCCTTACTTTTCAAAAGGTCAGGGTGCACAGGGCCACTGCTTTTGATGACGGTTTCGCCATCGTCACTGATCCAAGTCCAACTGGTGCTGACTTCTGATGCCGAGGTTGAAGTCGCGGTAGAAGTGGAAGATCCTGAAACTGAAAATAAAAGTTGCTAAGTTGTTTTAGAAGTGGAGAATAAGGCAAAAACTCAGTGGAATCCTTCACGTCGGAATACTGGAAAAATAAAAATACAACGATCAGAGAAAAATCGCGCTACTCACTGTGTTCCTGCCAATGCCCTGAGTGCTTTGAATGCTTTTCTGGTGCTATAGCACTACTGGTTCCAACGCCAACTCCTGAGGTAGATACTCCACCTCCTGGTCTGTCATGCCAGATCCATGGCATTCTTCCACCAGCCGCTCCACTAGTGCCAACGGCAACACCTGAGGTAGATGCTCCTCCTGGGCTGGCTGCTCCGCTAGTGCCAACGCCAATTCCTGATGTAGAAGCACCTCCTGGGCCGGCTGCTCCGCTAGTGCCAACGCCAACTCCTGAGGTAGATGCACCTCCTGGGCCGGCTGCTCCGCTAGTGCCAACGCCAACTCCTGAGGTAGATGCACCTCCTGGGCCGGCTGCTCCGCTAGAGCCAACGCCAACTCCTGAGGTAGATGCACCTCCTGGGCCGGCTGCTCCGCTAGTGCCAACGCCAACTGCTGAGGTAGATGCACCTCCTGGGCCGGCTGCTCCGCTAGTGCCAACGCCAACTCCTGAGGTAGATGTACCTCCTGGGCCGGCTGCCCCGTTAGTACCAATACCAACTCCTGAGGTTGATACTCCAGAATCTGAAAATACATGTAAAAAATACTGTGACTTTGTCAGCTTACAGTAGAACTTTAAGAATATCAGTTACCTAGCCTTTATAACGAGGTATAGAACTTTAAGTTGGCAACACTTTTTATCTGGCGGCCATTTTGTCAGCTGTCAAGGGATTTATGTTTGGTTTGGTTTGGCATTTCAACATGAATAGACTGACGCCTGAACAACGGTTCCAAATTGTGCAAATTTATTTTGAAAGTCATGGTTCTGTTCGAAATACGTATCGCGCACTACGTCCATTTTACGGTCAACATAATCGTCCATCAGAGCAATTAATTCAATTAACTATGGAACGTTTTCGGACCACGTTTACTCTAAATGATAATATGCATCTACAGAGACGTCGGCGTCGTACAGTGCGTACAGAAGAAGTCATTGCTGCTGTAGAGCGTAGCGTAGAGGAAGACCCGAATCAGTCTATCCGCCATCGTGCACAGGAGTTGGACATGTGTCCATTCATTTATGAAAGATTTTGGGGAAAAATCTTGGTTTGCGTGCTTACAAAATCCAACTCGTGCAAGAATTGAAGCCACACGATCACCTAGCAAGGCGTAGATTCGGTGAATGGGTGCAAAACCAAATTGCCGTTGATCCCGATTTTCATAAGCGAATTTTGTTTAGCGATGGCTTCATCGCACTTTTGGTTAAATGGATACGTCAATAAACAAAACTGCCGTATTTGGAGTGAAGATAATCCTCAAGCTTATGTTGAGACACCTGAAAAATTGACTGTTTGGTGTGCTTTATGGGCTGGTGGAATAATTGGTCCGTACTTCTTTAAAAACGATGCTGGCCAGAACGTCAGTCAATGGTGATCGCTATAGAGCCATGATTACTGACTTTTTCGTTCATCAATTAAACAATCATGATGTGCAGGAGCTGTGGTTTCGACAAGACGGGACAACATGTCATACAGCTCGTGCCACAATTGATTTATTGAAGGAAACGTTTGGTAACCGCATAGTTTCACGTTTCGGACCCGTAAATTGGCCTCCAAGATCCTGCGATTAAACGCCGTTTGACTATTTTCTGTAGGGATATGTGAAGTCGCTAGTCTACGCCGATAAGTCCGAAACGATTGACCACTTGGAGGACAACATTCGCCGCGTTATTGCCGATATACGGCCACAAATGTTGGAAAAGGTCATCGAAAATTGGACCTCCAGATTGGACTACGTCCGAGCCAGCCGTGGCGGTCATATGCCAGAAGTCATCTTTAAATTATAATGCCAGAAGATTATCTTTCGAATACAGTAAATTTCATGTCAGTTTAAAAAATCATCTTTGTTTTATTCCGTTTCAAAGTTCTATACATCTCAAAAAACACCCTTTATGTCTGTGTGTCTCTTGTCTGTCAAGTTTTGTATTCTTGAATTACCCAGCTTTAATGGAGTTGAGGCCGTCACGCAACGTGGTGGATGACTAAAGTTTTCCGATGTCTCTCAAAAGGCTCAGTTAAGGAAGAGGCGAATCACTAGCCATAGGACCTGATTACGTGGTACTCGCAAGACAGGCCTTAACAAGTATTTGTCGCATGAGATCGCCATAAGACCGAGAGAGGTGATACCAGGGGGAGTTCGCCTTAACTAGCTAGGAACAACAGGCATTTTTTAAGCAAATAAGCAGTAGGTTCGGACGATGAAATGAGGAATCAAACGCTCAGTGTCAATTGGCGGAATTTCTACAATATTTTGCCAACATCTACCATGTTAACCACAGTTCACATCTTCTGTATACTGTGCCTCAAAATTAGAGCCTTTAGGCATAATTCCTTCGTTTGTTGTTTGTCACCTCAGTTGAAAAACATATTGGTTTTTTTTCAACGGTCCTGAATGTGAGTTCAAATACTATTGTTGGGACAGAAACGGACTACCACTGACCACCTGACAAAATAGTACCTAATCAAAATGTTTCCGGAATGAATTTTCATTAAGGAAAATCAGAAATAATTTGGGGTGGCTCCTTAGCATAATGTCATCAATGTTTTATTATTAAAAATCAAAGACATTTGATAATTCCTTCTTATCAAAGAAATATAGCCGTCAAGCTATTATCCTGGCTGATTGACGGAATGACAAAAACCAACCAAACCAAACACCGTAAGGAGAAAACGATAATCGGTTTTATTTCTAACCGATATCAATTATATCTTTATAAAAAAAAACAGGCAATATATCAAATAATATTGTAAATGAAAAGTTTGAATCACGGACGGGGTTCGAACCCACATCATTCCGTGCCTCTGAGCGGCACATGCCTTTACCAACTTCGGCTACCGTGGCAGGTACTACATGCTTCAAATCTTTCGTTTAGTTTGTAAATCCGTCGTACGGGGACGGTAACGCCATCTATAGGCAGTAACTGACCAACCATATACGGCTATTATTGCAATTAACTTCATGTCGTTAAGATAAAACCTCCCAAATTTAATGGTTACACGATTTTAGCATCAACAACTTCTTAGCGAGCATAATATATCAAATAATTTTCTAAACGAAAAATTTGAATCACGGATGCGGTTCGAATCCGCATCATTCCGTGCCTCTGCGCGGCACATGCCTTTACCAAGTTCGGCTACCGTGAAAAGTACTACATGCTTCAAATCTTTCGCTTAGTTTGTAAATCCGTCCTAAGTCCGTTTGAATATTGGGCTAAAGATTCCTTAAAGTGGGGCGGTTCGTAAAATCGGCATAAATGAGTTGCGGAGAGAGAAGTACCTACGATCTTAAATATAAGAGTTTGCATCCATAATGCTATTCGCGTTGCCCAGTTACAGCCACATAGGCACAATTTTTTGACACTGGCGGATTCCACGAGCCTTCCCACTTAATTTGCTTTAATTTAATTTTGTATCTAACCTGATGGCCAGAAGATGACCTCCCAAGGTGAGTCTTCAATTGAAATTTGAGCTGGAACAATGGTAACACCGTCTCTTGGAGCTGGAGTAGTGGATCTTCGTCCACCAGCTGCTCCGCTTGAACCAACGCCAACGCCTGAGGTAGATGCACCTTCTGGGCCAGCTGCTCCGCTTGTGCCAACGCCAACTGCTGAGGTAGATGCACCTCCTGGGCCAGCTGCTCCGCTTGTGCCAACGCCAACTGCTGAGGTAGATGCACCTCCTGGGCCAGCTGCTCCGCTTGTGCCAACGCCAACTGCTGAGGTAGATGCACCACCTGGGCCAGCTGCTCCGCTTGTGCCAACGCCAACTGCTGAGGTAGACGCACCTCCTGGGCCAGCTGCTCCGCTTGTGCCAACGCCAACTGCTGAGGTAGATGCACCTCCTTGGGTCAGCTTACCGCCTATAAAAAAAAATTATGTTAATAGCGTTAATGTACGTTAAGTGTTTATTAATTGTTAATGTATGTAAAGTGTTTTTTGTCAGTTATATTGGCTAAATGTTTTTAAATGTAGATATGGCTAACCAGCTTAACTGATCCAGTCAGTTCAACCAGTTGGACGGTAAGGCAAAAACCAGTTCCCGTAAAAAGAAAAATTATGACCAGGTGCTGTTTAGAGTTCACAAATTTCTGTAATTCCTTACTTTTCAATAGCGCAGGGCTAATAGGGCCACTGCTGTTGATGATGGTTTCGCCATCGTCACTGATCCAAGTCCATTTGGTGCTGACTTCTGATTCCGAGGTTGTTTTTGCGGTAGAAGTGGAAAATCCTGAAACTTAATAAGAAAAGTTGCTGTTTTAGAGGTGCAATAAAAATGAGGCAAACAAAAACTCAGTGGAATCCTCCAGGTCAGAAGACTGGAAGAATAAAAATCAACGATCATACAGGAAAAAATTAAGCTACTCACTGCGTTCCTGCCAATGCCCTGAATGCTTTGAATGCTTTCCAGGTGCACCTCCCGGGCTAGCTGCTCCACTTGTACCAACGCCAACTCCTGAGGTAGATGCACCTCCCGGGCCAGCTGCTCCGCTAGTGCCAACGCCAACTGCTGAGGTAGATGCACCTCCCGGGCCAGCTGCTCCGCTTGAACCAACACCAACTCCTGATGTAGACGCACCTCCTGGGCCAGCTGCTCCACTAGTGCCAACGCCAACTGCTGAGGTAGAAGCACCTCCTGGGCCAGCTGCTCCACTTGTGCCAACGCCAACTCCTGAGGTTGATACTCCACCTCTTGGTCTGTCATACCAGATCCATGGCCTTCCTCCACTAGCAGCTCCACTAGTGGCAACGCCAACTCCTGAGGTAGATGCACCTCCCGGGCCAGCTGCTCCACTTGTGCCAACGCCAACTCCTGAGGTAGACGCTCCTCCAGGGCCAGCTGCTCCACTAGTGCCAACGCTAACTGCTGAGGTAGATGCACCTGCTGGGCCAGCTGCCCCGCCTGTGCCAACGCCAACTCCTGAGGTAGACGCACCGCCAGGGCCTGCTGCTCCACTACTGCCAACGCCAACTCCTGAGGTAGATGCACCTCCCGGGCCAGCTGCTCCGCTTGAGCCAACGCCAACTCCTGAGGTAGATGCACCTCCTGGGCCAGCTGCTCCGCTTGTGCCAACGCCAACTGCTGAGGTGGATGCACCTCCTTGGCCAGCTGCTCCGCTTGAGCCAACGCCAACTGCTGAGGAAGATGCACCTCCTGGGCCAGCTGCTCCGCTTGTGCCAACGCCAACTGCTGAGGTAGACGCACCTCCTGGGCCAGCTGCTCCACTTGTACCAACGCCAACTCCTGAGGTTGATACTCCACCTCTTGGTCTGTCATACCAGATCCATGGCCTTCCTCCACTAGCAGCTCCACTAGTGGCAACGCCAACACCTGAGGTAGATGCACCTCCCGGGCCAGCTGCTCCGCTAGTGCCAACGCCAACTCCTGAAGTAGACGCACCTCCAGGGCCAGCTGCTCCGCTTGTGCCAACGCCAACTCCTGAGGTAGACGCACCTCCTGGGCCGGCTGCTCCGCTAGTGCCAACGCCAACTCCTGAGGTAGACGCACCTCCAGGGCCAGCTGCTCCGCTTGTTCCAACGCCAACTCCTGACGTAGATGCACCTCCTGGGCCAGCAGCTCCACTAGTGGCAACGCCAACTCCTGACGTAGATGCACCTCCCGGGCCAGCTGCTCCGCTTGTGCCAACGCCAACTCCTGAGGTTGATACTTCACCTCTTGGTCTGTCATACCAGATCCATGGCCTACCTGCACCAGCTGCTCCGCTTGTACCAACGCCAACTCCTGAGGTAGATGCACCTCCCGGGCCAGCTGCTCCGCTAGTGCCAACGCCAACTCCTGAGGTAGATGCACCTCCTGGGCCAGCTGCTCCGCTTGTGCCAATGCCAACTCCTGAGGTAGACGCACCTCCTCGGCCGGCTGCTCCACTAGTGCCAATGCCAACTCCTGAGGTAGACGCACCTCCTGGGCCAGCTGCTCCACTTGTGCCAACGCCAACTCCTGAGGTTGATACTCCACCTCTTGGTCTGTCATACCAGATCCATGGCCTTCCTCCACTAGCAGCTCCACTAGTAGTAACGCCAACTCCTGAGGTAGATGCACCTCCCGGGCCAGCTGCTCCACTTGTTTCAACGCCAACTCCTGAGGTAGACGCACCTCCAGGGCCAGCTGCTCCACTACTGCCAACGCCAACTGCTGAGGTAGATGCACCTCCTGGGCCAGCTGCTCCGCTTGTGCCAACGCCAACTGCTGAGGTAGATGCACCTGCTGGGCCAGCTGCTCCGCTTGTGCCAACGCCAACTCCTGAGGTTGATACTCCACCTCTTGGTCTGTCATACCAGATCCATGGCCTTCCTCCACTAGCAGCTCCACTAGTAGTAACGCCAACTCCTGAGGTAGATGCACCTCCCGGGCCAGCTGCTCCACTTGTGCCAACGCCAACTCCTGAGGTAGACGCACCTCCAGGGCCAGCTGCTCCACTACTGCCAACGCCAACTGCTGAGGTAGATGCACCTCCTGGGCCAGCTGCTCCGCTTGTGCCAACGCCAACTCCTGAGGTAGATGCACCTCCTGGGCCAGCAGCTCCGCTTGTGCCAATGCCAACTGCTGAGGTAGATGCACCTCCTGGGCCAGCTGCTCCGCTTGTGCCAACGCCAACTGCTGAGGTAGACGCACCTCCTGGGCCAGCTGCTCCACTTGTGCCAACACCAACTCCTGAGGTTGATACTCCACTTCTTGGTCTGTCATACCAGATCCATGGCCTTCCTCCACTAGCAGCTCCACTAGTGGCAACGCCAACACCTGAGGTAGATGCACCTCCCGGGCCAGCTGCTCCGCTAGTGCCAACGCCAACTCCTGAAGTAGACGCACCTCCAGGACCAGCTGCTCCGCTTGTGCCAACGCCAACTCCTGAGGTAGACGCACCTCCTGGGCCGGCTGCTCCGCTAGTGCCAACGCCAACTCCTGAGGTAGACGCACCTCCAGGGCCAGCTGCTCCGCTTGTTCCAACGCCAACTCCTGAGGTAGATGCACCTCCTGGGCCAGCAGCTCCACTAGTGGCAACGCCAACTCCTGACGTAGATGCACCTCCCGGGCCAGCTGCTCCGCTTGTGCCAACGCCAACTCCAGAGGTTGATACTCCACCTCTTGGGCTATCATACCAGATCCATGGCCTTCCTCCACTAGCAGCTCCACTAGTGGCAACGCCAACTCCTGAGGTAGATGCACCTCCCGGGCCAGCTGCTCCGCTTGTGCCAACGCCAACTCCTGAGGTAGACGCTCCTCCAGGGCCAGCTGCTCCGCTACTGCCAACGCCAACTCCTGAGGTAGACGCACCTCCTCGGCCGGCTGCTCCACTAGTGCCAACGCCAACTCCTGAGGTAGACGCACCGCCAAGGCCTGCTGCTCCGCTTGTGCCAACGCCAACTCCTGAGGTAGACGCACCTCCAGGGCCGGCTGCTCCACTTGTGCCTATGCCAACTCCTGAGGTTGATACTCCACCTCTTGGTCTGTCATACCAGATCCATGGCCTTCCTGCACCAGCTGCTCCGCTTGTGCCAACGCCAACTCCTGACGTAGATGCACCTCCCGGGCCAGCTGCTCCGCTTGTGCCAACGCCAACTCCCGAGGTAGACGCACCTCCTGGGCCAGCTGCTCCGCTAGTGCCAACGCCAACTCCTGAGGTAGATGCACCTCCTGGGCCAGCTGCTCCGCTTGTGCCAACGCCAACCCCTGAGGTAGACGCACCTCCTGGGCCGGCTGCTCCGCTTGTGCCAACGCCAACTCCTGAGGTAGACGCACCTCCAGGGCCAGCTGCTCCGCTTGTTCCAACGCCAACTCCTGAGGTAGATGCACCTCCTGGGCCAGCAGCTCCACTAGTGGCAACGCCAACTCCTGACGTAGATGCACCTCCCGGGCCAGCTGCTCCGCTTGTGCCAACGCCAACTCCTGAGGTTGATACTCCACCTCTTGGTCTGTCATACCAGATCCATGGCCTTCCTGCACCAGCTGCTCCGCTTGTACCAACGCCAACTCCTGAGGTAGATGCACCTCCTGGGCCAGCTGCTCCGCTTGTGCCAACGCCAACTCCTGAGGTTGACGCACCTCCTCGGCCGGCTGCTCCACTAGTGCCAACGCCAACTCCTGAGGTAGACGCACCGCCAGGGCCGGCTGCTCCGCTAGTGCCAACGCCAACTCCTGAGGTAGACGCACCTCCTGGGCCGGTTGCTCCGCTAGTGCCAACGCCAACTCCTGAGGTAGACGCACCTCCCGGGCCAGCTGCTCCACTAGTGCCAACGCCAACTCCTGAGGTAGATGCACCTCCTGGGCCGGCAGCTCCACTAGTGGCAACGCCAACTCCTGACGTAGATGCACCTCCCGGGCCAGCTGCTCCGCTTGTGCCAACGCCAACTGCTGAGGTAGATGCACCTCCTGGGCCAGCTGCTCCGCTTGTGCCAACGCCAACTGCTGAGGTAGATGCACCTCCTGGGCCAGCTGCTCCGCTTGTGCCAACGCCAACTGCTGAGGTAGACGCACCTCCTGGGCCAGCTGCTCCACTTGTGCCAACGCCAACTCCTGAGGTTGATACTCCACTTCTTGGTCTGTCATACCAGATCCATGGCCTTCCTCCACTAGCAGCTCCACTAGTGGCAACGCCAACACCTGAGGTAGATGCACCTCCCGGGCCAGCTGCTCCGCTAGTGCCAACGCCAACTCCTGAAGTAGACGCACCT
Source organism: Alsophila aescularia (assembly GCA_946251855.1). NCBI lineage: Eukaryota > Metazoa > Arthropoda > Insecta > Lepidoptera > Geometridae > Alsophila > Alsophila aescularia. Next base: position 64,549,722 of record OX276373.1, read on the forward strand.
CCAGGACCAGCTGCTCCGCTTGTGCCAACGCCAACTCCTGAGGTAGACGCACCTCCTGGGCCGGCTGCTCCGCTAGTGCCAACGCCAACTCCTGAGGTAGACGCACCTCCAGGGCCAGCTGCTCCGCTTGTTCCAACGCCAACTCCTGAGGTAGATGCACCTCCTGGGCCAGCAGCTCCACTAGTGGCAACGCCAACTCCTGACGTAGATGCACCTCCCGGGCCAGCTGCTCCGCTTGTGCCAACGCCAACTCCTGAGGTTGATACTCCACCTCTTGGTCTGTCATACCAGATCCATGGCCTTCCTGCACCAGCTGCTCCGCTTGTGCCAACGCCAACTCCTGACGTAGATGCACCTCCCGGGCCAGCTGCTCCGCTTGTGCCAACGCCAACTCCCGAGGTAGACGCACCTCCTGGGCCAGCTGCTCCGCTAGTGCCAACGCCAACTCCTGAGGTAGATGCACCTCCTGGGCCAGCTGCTCCGCTTGTGCCAACGCCAACCCCTGAGGTAGACGCACCTCCTGGGCCGGCTGCTCCGCTTGTGCCAACGCCAACTCCTGAGGTCGATGCACCTCCAGGGCCAGCTGCTCCGCTTGTTCCAACGCCAACTCCTGAGGTAGATGCACCTCCTGGGCCAGCAGCTCCACTAGTGGCAACGCCAACTCCTGACGTAGATGCACCTCCCGGGCCAGCTGCTCCGCTTGTGCCAACGCCAACTCCTGAGGTTGATACTCCACCTCTTGGTCTGTCATACCAGATCCATGGCCTTCCTGCACCAGCTGCTCCGCTTGTACCAACGCCAACTCCTGAGGTTGACGCACCTCCTCGGCCGGCTGCTCCACTAGTGCCAACGCCAACTCCTGAGGTAGACGCACCGCCAGGGCCTGCTGCTCCGCTTGTGCCAACGCCAACTCCTGAGGTAGACGCACCTCCAGGGCCGGCTGCTCCGCTAGTGCCAACGCCAACTCCTGAGGTAGACGCACCTCCTGGGCCGGTTGCTCCGCTAGTGCCAACGCCAACTCCTGAGGTAGACGCACCTCCCGGGCCAGCTGCTCCACTAGTGCCAACGCCAACTCCTGAGGTAGATGCACCTCCTGGGCTGGCAGCTCCACTAGTGGCAACGCCAACTCCTGAGGTTGATACTCCACCTCTTGGTCTGTCATACCAGATCCATGGCCTTCCTGCTCCAGCAGCTCCGCTTGTGCCAACGCCAACTCCTGAAGTAGTCGCACCTCCTGGGCCAGCTGCTCCGCTTGTTCCAACGCCAACTCCTGAGGTAGATGCACCTCCTGGGCCCGCTGCTCCGCTTGTGCCAACGCCAACTCCTGAGGTAGACGCACCTCCTGGGCCGGCTGCTCCGCTAGTGCCAACGCCAACTCCTGAGGTAGACGCACCTCCAGGGCCAGCTGCTCCGCTTGTTCCAACGCCAACTCCTGACGTAGATGCACCTCCCGGGCCAGCTGCTCCGCTTGTGCCAACGCCAACTCCTGAGGTTGATACTCCACCTCTTGGTCTGTCATACCAGATCCATGGCCTTCCTGCACCAGCTGCTCCGCTTGTGCCAACGCCAACTCCTGAGGTTGACGCACCTCCTCGGCCGGCTGCTCCACTAGTGCCAACGCCAACTCCTGAGGTAGACGCACCGCCAGGGCCTGCTGCTCCGCTTGTGCCAACGCCAACTCCTGAGGTAGATGCACCTCCTGGGCCGGCAGCTCCACTAGTGGCAACGCCAACTCCTGACGTAGATGCACCTCCCGGGCCAGCTGCTCCGCTTGTGCCAACGCCAACTCCAGATGTAGACGCACCTCCAGGTCCAGCTGCACCGCTTGTGCCAACGCCAACTCCTGAGGTAGATGCACCTCCAGGGCCTGCTGCTCCGCTTGTGCCAACGCCAACTCCTGAGGTAGACGCACCGCCTCGACCAGCTGCTCCGCTTGTGCCAACGCCAACTCCAGAGGTAGATGCACCTCCAGGGCCAGCTGCTCCACTTGTGCCTATGCCAACTCCTGAGGTTGATACTCCACCTCTTGGTCTGTCATACCAGATCCATGGCCTTCCTGCACCAGCTGCTCCGCTTGTGCCAACGCCAACTCCTGAGGTTGACGCACCTCCTCGGCTGGCTGCTCCACTAGTGCCAACGCCAACTCCTGAGGTAGACGCACCGCCAGGGCCTGCTGCTCCGCTTGTGCCAACGCCAACTCCTGAGGTAGACGCACCTCCAGGGCCGGCTGCTCCGCTAGTGCCAACGCCAACTCCTGAGGTAGACGCACCTCCTGGGCCGGTTGCTCCGCTAGTGCCAACGCCAACTCCTGAGGTAGACGCACCTCCCGGGCCAGCTGCTCCACTAGTGCCAACGCCAACTCCTGAGGTAGATGTACCTCCTGGGCTGGCAGCTCCACTAGTGGCAACGCCAACTCCTGAGGTTGATACTCCACCTCTTGGTCTGTCATACCAGATCCATGGCCTTCCTGCTCCAGCAGCTCCGCTTGTGCCAACGCCAACTCCTGAAGTAGTCGCACCTCCTGGGCCAGCTGCTCCGCTTGTTCCAACGCCAACTCCTGAGGTAGATGCACCTCCTGGGCCAGCAGCTCCACTAGTGGCAACGCCAACTCCTGAGGTAGATGCACCTCCTGGGCCCGCTGCTCCGCTTGTGCCAACGCCAACTCCTGAGGTAGACGCACCTCCTGGGCCGGCTGCTCCGCTAGTGCCAACGCCAACTCCTGAGGTAGACGCACCTCCAGGGCCAGCTGCTCCGCTTGTTCCAACGCCAACTCCTGACGTAGATGCACCTCCCGGGCCAGCTGCTCCGCTTGTGCCAACGCCAACTCCTGAGGTTGATACTCCACCTCTTGGTCTGTCATACCAGATCCATGGCCTTCCTGCACCAGCTGCTCCGCTTGTGCCAACGCCAACTCCTGACGTAGATGCACCTCCCGGGCCAGCTGCTCCGCTTGTGCCAACGCCAACTCCAGATGTAGACGCACCTCCAGGTCCAGCTGCACCGCTTGTGCCAACGGCAACTCCTGAGGTAGATGCACCTCCAGGGCCTGCTGCTCCGCTTGTGCCAACGCCAACTCCTGAGGTAGACGCACCGCCTCGACCAGCTGCTCCGCTTGTGCCAACGCCAACTCCAGAGGTAGATGCACCTCCAGGGCCAGCTGCTCCACTTGTGCCTATGCCAACTCCTGAGGTTGATACTCCACCTCTTGGTCTGTCATACCAGATCCATGGCCTTCCTGCACCAGCTACTCCGCTTGTGCCAACGCCAACTCCTGACGTAGATGCACCTCCCGGGCCAGCTGCTCCGCTTGTGCCAACGCCAACTCCCGAGGTAGACGCACCTCCTGGGCCAGCTGCTCCGCTAGTGCCAACGCCAACTCCTGAGGTAGATGCACCTCCTGGGCCAGCTGCTCCGCTTGTGCCAACGCCAACCCCTGAGGTAGACGCACCTCCTGGGCCGGCTGCTCCGCTTGTGCCAACGCCAACTCCCGAGGTAGACGCACCTCCTGGGCCAGCTGCTCCGCTTGTTCCAACGCCAACTCCTGACGTAGATGCACCTCCCGGGCCAGCTGCTCCGCTTGTGCCAACGCCAACTCCTGAGGTTGATACTCCACCTCTTGGTCTGTCATACCAGATCCATGGCCTTCCTGCACCAGCTGCTCCGCTTGTGCCAACGCCAACTCCTGACGTAGATGCACCTCCCGGGCCAGCTGCTCCGCTTGTGCCAACGCCAACTCCAGATGTAGACGCACCTCCAGGTCCAGCTGCACCGCTTGTGCCAACGGCAACTCCTGAGGTAGATGCACCTCCAGGGCCTGCTGCTCCGCTTGTGCCAACGCCAACTCCTGAGGTAGACGCACCGCCTCGACCAGCTGCTCCGCTTGTGCCAACGCCAACTCCAGAGGTAGATGCACCTCCAGGGCCAGCTGCTCCACTTGTGCCTATGCCAACTCCTGAGGTTGATACTCCACCTCTTGGTCTGTCATACCAGATCCATGGCCTTCCTGCACCAGCTACTCCGCTTGTGCCAACGCCAACTCCTGACGTAGATGCACCTCCCGGGCCAGCTGCTCCGCTTGTGCCAACGCCAACTCCCGAGGTAGACGCACCTCCTGGGCCAGCTGCTCCGCTAGTGCCAACGCCAACTCCTGAGGTAGATGCACCTCCTGGGCCAGCTGCTCCGCTTGTGCCAACGCCAACCCCTGAGGTAGACGCACCTCCTGGGCCGGCTGCTCCGCTTGTGCCAACGCCAACTCCCGAGGTAGACGCACCTCCTGGGCCGGTTGCTCCGCTTGTGCCAACGCCAACTGATGATGTGGATGAATCTCCTAACCCAGATAAAAATGAATTTATTAGTCATTTAATGTTACTTAAGGGAAAATTTGGATTACGGATGGGACTCAAACCCGCATTATCCGTGCCTCTGCGTGGTTCATGCTTTGCCAATCAAGCCACCGTTACCTCGTATTCCTAATAACATTCGTCCTACAGTTTCTTTTGATCCGTATTTTAGCGCGCATTTATTGGTTTTATATTAAACCAATAAATGAACTAGCTGTACCCGCTGCTTCACACGCGTTGTACCTAACAACCCTTTATACCTATTTAGTTTTTAGCCGTGGCTTAGTGACGGGTCTATCCAACTTGTCCCATCGTGTTGTCCCGTGATGAGACAACTGCCACTATTTTAACCCAGTAATCCCATGGACAAGTGACATCAATATTTTGGACCCACGAGTCCCATCGTGTTGTCCCATAACACAACTTTAACCGAGTAGTCCCATAGGAAAAGTGACACCTACATTTAATTTTATTTTCATCACACTTGACCAAAATTGAGGTGATGAATTATTAAAAAAATGAAATTATTTAAAAATTTCAACACAAGAGCAATACCCTATATTATTATGTAATAATTGTGTTAAGTCAATTATGGACAATTAACAACGTCATTACCAAAGAGACAAGTAATTACCAAAGAGGAACGATACAGATAAAGGAAAAATAAACTTTGTACGGCGTTGACGGTAATGGGACTTTTGGAACCAAAAAATTGGATTCACATATTCCATGGAACTACTGGGTCAAAATAGTGTAATGGGACAACAAGATGGGACTACTGGGTTCGAAATATTAATGTCACTTGTCCCATGGGACTATAGAGTAAAGAATTTTCCCCTTTCCTTCGCCATTGCATGGGACTACTGGGTCAAAATAGTGACAGTTGTCCCATCACGGAACAACACGATTAGACCGCTTATGAGCACAGTAGTATTTATATACTCTTTGGAGCACAGTACCTAAAATGAAAGATGCCACCGCTGCAATCATACCTATAACGCTAATTTACTAACAAGCAAATTGCCTACAATGCATTGGGACTATAAATAGTGAATGACTATGAAGCACAATGCCTATTAGATAGACCCGCGATAATGGGGTGGTGGCCAAGAGGAGCGCAACGTGCACGAGGCAGACCACCAACGGGCAGGTCAGACGACATCGTCAGGCACGCAGGTATGGTTTCGATGATTTCACCAGATCGGAACAAAATGGCGTGAAAGAGAGGGCTTATACCCAACAGAGGGTGGATGCAGTGTGGGATGAATAGATAAAGAATGCGTAGGGTTGTCATGTCAATGTTAGTAGATAGGTGAACATAACATGCGAGCCAGCCCTGACTGGGCAAAGGCATATTGCGTCATGTCTGGTGACTAGGTCTGGCGACCTGCTCGCCCCCTAAATATAACAACTTGTTAATGACTTACCTATTGGTACGATTTTCACGTTCATTACAGGTTTTCCTCCTTCTTCGGTTTCATAGCTCGTCAATTGGTATTTTGTATTACCATCATCATCTGTAAGAACAATTTTGACTTTGAGATGTCATGTACTTAACCGGTTTAATTTTTTATTTTTAACTATTTAGAAGCACCTTTACAAGTCTACATTAAAACTAGTGCCTGCGGGGAACAGCTAGTAGATTCGTAAGTGTAGGTAATTTTTTAATTTTCGGATATTTGCTCGTTCTGTACCTTCCTATATTATACCAACATTATCTGTAAAAAACTTACCAGGAAGCTCAACTCCGATATTCTTGTGTATGTCTGCAAATAATAAAATAATGCATTTATGTTGAATCCTCAAATAGGTATAAATGTTTGGAAGAATGTAAACACTTTAAAAAGCTAACTAAAGGGGTTTTAAAAACTGCGAAGACAAAAAATTCAACAAACTCACAACATATAAGAAATACATAATTCCCAGCCTCAAAGGGCTGCCGAATATTTGGACCCTCAAGTATAGAATTCAGGAACAGTCATGTCGCCTTCTTATCCCATGGTTGCTGTGAGAACCAGATAAGGGAATTCAGGAAATGGCCAGCTGCATTTTCCTGTGTATTATATCACCAACTACTGAGTTCACAATTACGCCCGCCTAGCGCGGTGTATGGCAAACCCCCTTATGATAGTAACTGCTCACAACCGCTCCTGGCGTTCTAAGGGGAGGGTGATGTTCTGCTGTGGATATCTACCGTCTAATGATGATGATGATGATGATATTTAACTAAGCACAAGAAACATTTATTTTCTTACATATATTATTTGGTATGATGTTATCCAGGCTTAAGAGTTTATAAGGAATTTGTTGGTATATGAAGTGAAACTTACAGTGGTGGTGTAAGGGCTGGCTGACGGCTGCAGACGTAGCCACTCCTACGGCGCTGGTGGATGCACCCTTACCACCACTCGCTCCTGAGGTAGCGACGCCCACGGACGAGGTGGAACTCCCTCCTACGACTGGAGGGAGGGACGTGATAACCGGTAAGATCTCGATTGGGGTGTCATCATCTTTTATTATTATAGGCACAGGATCGGGGTACGGATCTACATGTGTAGGCGAGGAATACGAACTGGACACCGATTCTCTTTGCGTATGACTATCGTAGCTACTTGAGCCGTGTCCTTTCGAGCCGTCATTGCCTTTATAGACGTAGTCACCGACTGAGTGGTAATTGCCTTGACCGAGGTTGTGGGAGCCAGAGGTTGTGCCATCTTTATCTTTGTAGTAATTAGTTTCTCTTTTGTCGAGATAGCTACCGGCTGATTTATCTCTACCAGTTGAGACGCCATCTTTGGTGACATCGCGGTATTGATTTGCTGATTTCCATTTGTTAGAGTTTTCGTCTTTGGTGTTAGCCGCTGTATATTTTGGAGTGTCTATGTAACGGCTAGAACCTTTATTCTGACCAACATTACTATAATCTCCAGAGCTAGTGGATTCCCTGTCTTTATCTCGGTAGTAGTTGTTGTAATCCGAGTTGTAGGTGTTCTTCCCTAATCTGTCTGCGGCAGCGTACTCCAGTTCCTTGTTCTTGTAGTACACATCCCTGCTTTTGTCCAGATTCGACCAGTCAGATCCGTATCGGCCTTTGGACACTGAGTCTTTGTCTTGGTAATGGTAACGACTTTCGTCATTGCCCTTATTATAGTTGTAGTTGTTGTTTTCGCGGTAGATCACGTCATCAGGTTTATGCGCTGAAACAAAATTATTTCTCATAATATTTCAGTGTAACAACGAGGAAGTAGCCGGAATCTGATTAATTTATTTTTTAACATGCTCCATGCATAAATAACAAAGCATATACAAATAGTAGAATGATCATTTTATAAGAATAGAATTGTAATTAGAGCAATGGTGATGTACTTGTGCGAAATAGAATCCAACAATATCGGGTTCGGTCCCCAGTGCCGCAACAATGACTTTTCTAATTTATGTGTGGTTTTCCATCGCTACGTGCTTCGGAGCTTCGGAGGACATGTTTTTTTTAAGCTGTAGGTCCCGGCTGTAATCGATTGATATATAAGCCATGTCAGAGGCCATTGGGCGGCCTGACAAATTCTGACACCGGAGGTCAGCACTATGTCATACAACAAGCAAGCAGGCAAAAACGCCATTGTTTTAAAACACATTTGTTCAGTCTAAGCTTTAATAAATTTCAATAAAAAGAAAAGTTTCTATTAAGTGTATAGTAATTGTATATGTCGGAGTAAAACTGGGGACACTTTTTTAAAAATATTTAGCATGTAATTATAGGTACTTTTCCATTCGTTGTGATTTTTAACACAATAAGCTCAAGTAATAAACTCACTTGGTGCTATGGTTCTCGTTGGTGTTGCATATGCGCTCAGGATCTAAAAATAAAAAAATACTCAATTACATACACTGGGATCTGGGAGGGTGGAATAGCGGTATAGATCTTCATGAAAGGGGATAAAATCTTGCTTAAGAATTATAGGCCCTATCACTCCTGAGCCACGTCTACAACTTGGTTGGTGATAATGACGTTCTCAAGGGTAATCATCACCAACCGTCTTGCACGCATACTTGATAAATTCCAGTCACCCATGTAGGCCGGATTTCGTGGAGGGTACGGCACAGGCCACATACACAGTGCACAGATTATACAGAATTCTGATGAGTATAATCAGTCACTGTGTCTTTTGTGGATTACGAGAAAGCCTTTGATTGTCTGTTCTGGACTCTTTGCAGTGATGTCCACTGGCGATACTTTCAAGTGCTGAGATGTCTGTATGTCGCTGAAACATCAGTTCAACTCCAAAACCAGCTAACTGAACCTATTCAATTGCTCAGGGGTGTAAGACAGGGGGATATGCCATTGACGGGACCTTCAATGGCATACTTCTTGAAGTTGTGTAGGAGTACGTCTACCTTGGACAAATTCGTCGATACAACTACGAAAAGGAAACCGATAGGCGAGTTCAGCTGGGTGGGCTGCATTTGGGAAACTTCATCAAGTATTTTCATCTCTCGAGAATGCCACGAAAACAGATGGTAGATGATGAAGAAAGGATCACTTCGTCACAGCCTCAAAATAATCCCGACTAACAAGCGATTGCAGGTTCAATTCCCGCGCATGGCAAATATTTGCGTGAGCAACCATCAAGTATATCTGGGTGCTTATGGGACCACGGTGCTTCTATTTTCACATTTTCTAGGAACAGGGAATTCTAATCAGGACCTGTATATCCAAAGGGCTGAGGCGATTCTGATGAAATGTTGCCCAGGAAAATAGTACACTACAGACAGTCATACAGTAAGAGATCACGGAGAAAACGATGCAAATACAAAAAATAATATACACATTGAATCTAGAGCCCCCACATATTTTTAAGTCAGACAATAATACTTAGGAATAAGTCTTGTTCTAAGTTATAAATAATAGAAAATGTACTTACACTGAGCCCAAGCACCAAAGCAAGGTATGTCAGACTCATTTTGGTCTTGGATCGCAATGATCCGTACAGACAGATGAACAGTCGGCTGCACTATGCTCCAAGTGCATCTTCAGACCCTTTTTATACCACCACTGCAGGTTGTTCAAATGAAACTCTTTTATAATTTATTACATCTTTCTTGCAATAAATAATGCTCATCAGCTGTGCAAAGTGTATTCTACATTGTTTATATCTAATAAATAATAATGGATAAACGATTTACTTGACATATTATTGCAATGTATGAAATCTGTCCGTATTTAAGAAATATGGCTAAGTATTAACAATAGCTAAAGTTCGCTCTACAATACAACAATAGAACACAAACAACTCGCGCGCTAAGAAAGTAAATAAAGCTGGTAACACAATGTCAAAGTCAACGTTTTTTTATAAGCAAAACAATAGCACTTGTACAAGTCAAAATAAACATCTCTTGAACAAGGAGAAAAATATATGTAATGTTTTAGATCAAATCAATAAAATTAGGTAAACGCTTTGTGTTTGAATACGAAATTTCTCTTTCATGTGCCGAAAGAGGGAAAAGGCACTTATGTCTCTACCGGTACTTCAGAAATACGCCCTTAGAGAAGAGAGCACCAAGAAGCTCTAAAGGGATTTTATATTTTTAACATTTTTCAAAATTCTTTATATTTTTTTCAAATGTCTTGTGTACATTTAATAGACAAATATCCATACCAATATATAAAAAACTTTTGTTTGTTTGCAAACAAAAGTATTTTTTTATTGATCCTATTAAATTTTTTTTGGGGAGTTTTAACGCGATAACGTCTCGAAGGATGAAATTTGGAATGGAGATAGTTTATACCCGAATAAAACATAGTATACTTGTTATCCCGGAAAATACACTCTAGAGCATAGAAATCGCACACTACCTACATTTTCACTTTGACCCTAAATATTTTTTATATTAAATTTTGGTTGCAAATATAACTTTTAATTAAATTACACACTGTTAGCTTTCTAAAAATACATAATTCCTAGTCATGACCTTCAAACAGTAGCAACAAAACAATAGAATGACCCAAAATCGCTCGTTTCAGGTAGCGCGGTTTGCATGACTATTAGCAGGTACAAAAGGTTAGGGGATGATTGAAATGGAATCTCATTGCGGCGGAGCGCTTTTGCCCCCGCCCCACCGTCCGGTGACGCTGTAGAGGTCAGCTATAGACCAACAGCAAAAAATTAAATAAAAAATTAAATGACATCATTTGCATACCAACTCGTAGTCAGAAAGGTTATCGAATAATTCAGAACAAGAAAATGGATACCACACCGGAAGCAGCGTCTCAAGTGGTTGCACTAATTGAAGCTGGGCAGAACCAAAGTCAGTCAAAGTGGCACGACAGTTAAATTTAAGCCGATATGCTGTTCGGCGTGTATACCAGCGATATCAACAGACTGGTGGCTATACCCGGCGACGAGGAACACGCCGAATACGTGCTACACTACAACACAGTGTGATGACCGTTTTCTTGTCACAACATCGCTACGAAATCGCCAGTTGAATGCAGTTCAACTCGGGCAGCAGCTCCAGGAAGTTTGAGAAGTGGAAGTCAGTCGGTGGACGGTTAGAAGAAGACTAGCCGAAGGAGGCCTGACAGCGCACAGACCAGCAACTGACCCAGCCCACCGACAAGCACGACTTCAGTTTGGTCGAGATCACGTGAATTGGACTATGGATCAATGAAAGGCAGTACTGTGCTCTGACGAGTGCAGGATGTGTCTTCATGATAACAACGAACGGGGTAGAGTGTACCGAAGACCCGGTGAGCGTTTCGCTCAATGCTGCATGTCTGAACGTGTCTCATACGGCGGCGGTTCGTGCATGTTCTGGGGAGGCATGTCACTAGAGGCGAAAACCGAACTTGTATTCATCACAGGGCCCAATACCGAACGTCGATCCAGAAGACTGACTTCCCGACTTACATCGAAGAGATCCTGGAAGAACACGTAGTGCCTTTTTCGGGATTTGTCGGCGAAAATTTCATTTTCATGCAAGACCACACATCGCTGCTATAGTGCGCCAGTATTTGGAGGAGGTTGATGTACCGGTTATGGCGTGGCCTGCTCGAAGCCCAGATCTCAATCCCATTGAGCGCTTCTGAGTCAAGCTGAAAAGACAAGTACGAGCCAGAAACACGGCGCCCACGATTCTCAGAGAGCTTCAAACCGCAATTAAGGAAGAATGAGATAGCATACCGTAGGATTATGTAAAAAAAAAGATTTCTTCCATGAAACATCGAATGGAAGCTGTAATTCAGGCTAGAGGAGGCAATACCTCGTATTAATAAATGATTAATTTATCAATTTTATTGTTTTATTGCCTTTTATACCTGCTCAAAATCCCAGAAGCAGCGCTACCTGAAACGAGCGATTTTGGGTCATTCTATTGTTTTGTTGCTACTGTAATAATTTTGAAGGTCATGACTAGGAATTATGTGTTTTTAGAAAGTTAACAGTGTGTACTTTAATTAAATTTAAGTTATATTTGCAACCAACATTTAATTTAAAAAAAGTCTTTTTTTATATTTCTAAAGCTGTGAAGACTATTTGCTCAGATATTCTTAACGTGTTCAAAAATAACTTGCATACAGTGATGTCTAAACCCTCTAAAGGTAAGCTATATTTTAGTGTCTGTATCCTATTATTATTTCTATCTAAAGCCATTCGTTTTACAGGGCTTACTACAATGTGTCTAGCAATATATTGCCATTGCAATTCGTGATCTTGAAGCTGGTAGTAAGTATAGAAAATACTTTTTTTTTGATCTCCAGTAAATTTTTCACCGCATTTTTTATTACATGAATATGAAGGACCAATCGTTTTAGCAATATTAACTTTTTTTGAATGACAACCTACATATCTAATATATCTCTTCTCAGACTCATTCTCCGTGTGAAGGTCACATAAGTTAGTGGAGGATAATAAAAATTGATTGGGTTGGATTATTCCCGGGTTATTCAATCTTTCTGATACTAACTCACGAGAAATACTGGAACCCTGAGTAACTGGGAGTTCTTCTGTCTGATTTACGCTATTTTGTGTAACTTGCATTTCGTCATCTTGTTCATTAACATTGGCTTCATCTGTTATTAGCTCATTTTCGTTCCTTCTAAGATTTACTGAATGCTCCGAATCAAAGTGAGAACGTATATCAGTTCTTTCTACGTTTTCATTAGCTGCCGATATTTCTGTTCTTAAATCGTGTTCAATTACCGTCTCGTTTTGTTTTAATGTCTTGTCTACTTTATTTGGTTGTAATATTTTGTCTGGTAAATCTTTTGATTGATTGAAAATCACAGTGGTACAAAATTCATAGTCGTGAACGGGTAGTGCTTGTGGGGACTAGTTCTTATTAGGCACTACCCTGCCGCTTTCGCCCGTGACTTCATCCAAGCGGACTACAGTTTATCGCGAAAAAAACACTCTGTTCTTCTAGGCTATTAGAAGCCAGTTCAAAAGTAGGTACTCTATGTACCAAGACCTAAAATACCAAAATTTGATCAAAATTCCTTCAGCCGTTAAAAAGTTTTTATCGATTGCTCGGTTTCTATTGATCGGATTGAGATACCAAGTACACCAGTTTTTAAGTCGAACCCTAATCTATCCAACAGTGAAAACCACATCACAATCGGTCCAGTAGTTTTTAAGTGATGCGTGAAAAATCAAACATACAGACATACAGACAGAAAGATACGATTCAAACAGTTGTTTGTGAATAGCTTTTTAAGCACCCAAGAGCATTTTTTTATTTATCTTCGTAGTACAGCCTTTTTCGTACCTATTGCTTTATTATAAGGATAGATATATGACTGTGTCAATTTGAATCAAAAAATCCGCCAAGTAGTTTCAGCATGATACGTGTTCTTTTCAATAACTTTCAACCCCTATCTTGCGGAAACCCTTTAATTTTTTCGGGATAAATGTATCCAATGCCCTACCTCATAGTATTAACTAAAGTCATACCAAGTTTCATTTGAATTCATGAAGTAGTTTCGGTGCGTTGCGCGGCCAAGTCAATACAGATAAACAGACAGACAGACAAAACTAAAAAATAAAACAGTTTTGGCTTCATTATCGAATATAGAGAAAACACTATAAAAACAAAACACTATATCTTTAATGTACAGAATTTGGACCCATATCCCGCATGAACCCTTTATGTTTTCGGGCTAAAAAGAATTCTTAATTTTCACCCATCTTATATACTATGTCTGTGCCAAGCAACATCCGTCCAATAGTTTCAGCGTACTACGTGTTCTTTTAAATAATTTTCCACCCCTATCCTGCAGGAACTCTTTCATTTTTTGGGATGAAATGTATCCAATGTCCTACCTCGAAGTATGAACTCAAATCATACCAAGTTTCATTTAAATTCATTGAGCATTTTCGGCGTGATGCGCTGCCAAGATACAGACAGACAGACGGTCAGACAGACAGACAGAGAAAGAGACAAAAATTAAAAAAAAACAGTTTTGGCTTCAGTATCGAAAATAGCAAAATATCTTCATATAACAGAATTTTCCCAAAAAGGATAGATATATGACTGTGTCAATTTGCATCAAAAAATCCGCCAAGTAGTTTCAGCGTGATACGTGTTCTTTTCAATAACTTTCAACCCCTATCTTGCGGAAACCCTTTAATTTTTTCGGGATAAATGTATCCAATGTCATATCCTACCTCATAGTATGAACTAAAGTCATACCAAGTTTAATTTGAATTCATGAAGTAGTTTCGGTGCGTTGCGCGGCCAAGTCAATACAGACAAACAGTCAGACAGACAAACATAAAAAATAAAACAGTTTTGGCTTCATTATCGAATATAGAGAACTCTCCAAAAAATATTATTTATTACTTCAATGTTAACATAACGCTGTCCCTACCGAACAATATCGTTTTCGACTATTACGATACTTATAGCTTTATTGCATATTCGTGCTCCATATATCGGATTAAACCTTGTGTTTTTTTTTCAGGTTGTTCCTAAGTGAATATCTCGAGTTAGAGATTTTGTAATGGACTTAACATTATTATTCGTCTAAAAATAATATAAACCTTTTGCCCCGAAAATCATCGCAACATGTTAATATTGACTACTTTCGTTCGGATTTTGGTTTACTATTCGAGTAATCTGCGATTACGATATTATTCGGGGAAAAAAGCTAATATTTAATTTTGGTAAAGTTTGATACAATATTATTCCAGTAATTATATTCAGTAATTTTTGTGGTAATGATCTTAATCATGTATCATAAATAAAAGCTGAAATGGTATTGTCGATAACTGTATCTATCTATCGTATGAAGCTGATATATATTCGGGCAAAGCTAGTGATTCCACTGTGATTTTCAATCAAGCAGAAGATTTACCAGACAAAATATTACAACCAAATAAAGTAGACAAGACATTAAAACAAAACGAGACGGTAATTGAACACGATTTAAGAACAGAAATATCGGCAGCTAATGAAAACGTAGAAAGAACTGATATACGTTCTCACTTTGATTCGGAGCATTCAGTAAATCTTAGAAGGAAATCTTACTCAGGGTTCCAGTATTTCTCGTGAGTTAGTATCAGAAAGATTGAATAACCCGGGAATAATCCAACCCAATCAATTTTTATTATCCTCCACTAACTTATGTGACCTTCACACGGAGAATGAGTCTGAGAAGAGATATATTAGATATGTAGGTTGTCATTCAAAAAAAGTTAATATTGCTAAAACGATTGGTCCTTCATATTCATGTAATAAAAAATGCGGTGAAAAATTTACTGGAGATCAAAAAAAAAGTATTTTCTATACTTACTACCAGCTTCAAGATCACGAATTGCAATGGCAATATATTGCTAGACACATTGTAGTAAGCCCTGTAAAATGAATGACTTTAGATAGAAATAATAATAGGACACAGACACTAAAATATAGCTTACCTTTAGAGGGTTTAGACATCACTGTATGCAAGTTCTTTTGGAACACGTTAAGAATATCTGAGCAAATAGTTTTCACAGAGTTAGAAATATAAAAAAAAAAACGAAAGTTTGAATAGGCCTCACAAGATGACTGCCACCAAGATACAAATCATTATGGATCATATTAACCTGTTTCCTGCTGTAGAAGCCCATCATGTCAGGAAAGATTCACAGCGGAAATATCTGTCATAACATCTAAATATTTCCAAAATGTATCGTTTGTTCACTGCTTGGTATCTAAATCAAGAAAATGCAACGGAACAGACAATGCCTACGAAGCGCCAATATGAATCCGTTTTTAACACAAAATATAACTATTCTTTTTTAAGCCAAAAAAAGATTTGTGTAGCACTTGCTTTCTTTATGACCAAGCCGATGAAACAAGAAAACTTACTCTGGAGGAAAAATACCAGAACATATAAAGAGAGGCTGTAGACAACAAATAGCTGTTTTTGATCTGAAAAAAGTTCTCGATGTCCTCCAGTCAGAAGTGGGTATTTATATATTTTCTTTCAAAGAGATAAAAAAATAATGAATTATACTAAATTATTGTAGGAAAAAATTGTTTTCTTGTGATCTATAAATGACACCGGTATGTTTCATAGTTAATGAGAAATTATCAAAATATTCATAGTTTATATATTCATAGTTTATACTAGCTGTGCCCGCGGCTTCGCTCGCGTGGTCATTTATCTAGGTTAAAAGTACTCTATGTGCTATTCCAAGATCTAAAATATAAACATTTGATCAAAATTCCTTCCGCCGTTACAAAGTTTTTTATCGATTGCTTGGCTTCTAACCATTGGATTAAGATACCAAGTACCCCAGTTTTTAGGTCAAATCCTAAGCTACCCAACACTGAAAACTGCATCGCAATCGGTCTAATACGTTTTTACGTGATGTGCGAACAAACATACAGACAAACAAACAAACAGAAAGACACGAATTTAAAAAATGTTATATTCATAGACCATTTTTTTAAATTTATCTTCTTTGTATTGATTTACGTTCTTATTGCCTTATAGCTGTGCCCGCAGCGTTGCTCGCGTGGTAGTTTTTCCGGGATATAAGGATCCTATGAGTTATTCCAGTACCAAAAGTACCAATATAGGTACCTACCTAGGTACCTGTGTTAACAACCTGCAGTGGCGATCCGACATGGTCGTGATAGGTTAGAAGACGAAGGCGGGAGTGAAGCGTAGCGAGCACCCGCCCTCGGCCCCCCCCATTATAGCTAAGAACTATCTTGTTTACCTCAGCTTTGAAACATAAAAACCCGCAGTTAAATTGATATCCATTCGTTTGAAAGATACGATTTTGACCCCCCCTTTTTTCAACTCCTCCCCCCCTCCTATATAGCTAAGGACCATGATGAAACATCTCGATCACATCAGTTTTCAAACATAAAAAACTGCATCAAAATCAGTCCAGTCGTTTGGGAGCTACAATCCTCACTATTATCCCCGCTCCCTCCCCCATTATAGCAGAACCATCTTGTTTACCTCAGCTTTGAAACATAAAAAACAGCAGCTAAATTGGTTGATTCGTTTGAAAGGTACGATTCTCACCTCCTTTTTCTGAAAACTTCCCCTTATATAGTTATAGAAAATATAGATAATAATAATATCTAATAACTACAAATAAAATAAACAAAAATAATTCAAAAAAATCAACCAAAGAATCTAATTAGAAACCACAAATACTTTCGAACACGTTCCTGTTTTTTTTTTTCCTATACTGTGCTAAGTTGCATCAAAATCTATATTTCAGCGTGGTGCGTGCGTTTTACCTTAATTACCATTAAGGTAAAACGCACGCACCCATTAATACCATTTTCCTTGATATTTTTAACTTTATTAAAAATATCAAGGAAAATGTAAAAAATAAAGCATAAATAATGTAAAAATCTTTTAATTATGGAGCAAAACATTTTTACGGCGAGTGATTTCGATCCATGTACGTCTGGATTACGCACCCATGCATCTGTCCAACTGGGCCAGTGAGACCCGTAGCGGAATGACGAAATTCGGTAACAGTCTATAAACGGATGTATGATCACTTTAAATTTAACACAACTTTGGACCCATAGGCTGCAGGAACCTTTTAATTTAATTAAGGGATAATAAGTATTCAACATTTCAACACATTATATAAACTTTGACTGTGCCAAGTTACATCAAAATCCGACCAGTAGTTTTAGCTTGATACGTGTTATTTTAAATAACTTTCTACCCCTATCTTGCGGGAACCGTTGAGTTTTCCGTGATAAAAAGTATCCTAAATGTTAATCCAGTACATCAGCTATGATTCTGCCAAGTTGCATCAAAATCCGGCTGGTAGTTCCAGCGTGATGCGTGTTCAAAGAGACAGACAGACAGACAGACAGACAGACAGACAGACATAAACATAAAACATAACCTTTTTGCACTCTATATCGATTTTGAAGTTTATATCAATAAAATTTTCAAAAAATATTTAATGTACAGATTTAGCCCAGTTACAGTTTTATTATAGTATAGATAGATAAATAAGGGGTAAAAATTGAGCATACTTTTTATCCCGAAAAATAAAGTGTTTCTGCGGGATAATGTCCAAAATTCTTTAAATTGAAGATATTATGGTTTTTTTTGGAGGCCGTTCGATATTCAATTCTAAAGGCAA
The DNA here is from genome assembly GCA_946251855.1 of Alsophila aescularia. Taxonomy (NCBI): domain Eukaryota; kingdom Metazoa; phylum Arthropoda; class Insecta; order Lepidoptera; family Geometridae; genus Alsophila; species Alsophila aescularia. Next base: position 64,567,672 of record OX276373.1, read on the forward strand.
CACTGTATTTTTTTTATTTTTGTCTGTCTGTCTGTCTGTCCGTCTGTCTATCTGTACCTTTGCCGCTGCTTGAGTATTTTCGGCACCACGCCGAAAATACTCAATGAATTGAAATGAAATTTGGTATGATTTGTGTTCATACTTCGAGGTAGGACATTGAAAACTTTACATCCCGAAAAAATTTAGTGTTCCTGCAGGATAGGGGTCGAAAATTATTTAAAAGAACACGTAGTACGCTAAAACTATTGGACGGATGTGGATGCAACTTGGCACAGACATAGTTTATAAGATGGGTTAAAATTGAGGACACGTTTTATTTTTTACACGAGGAAGCCGCGGGTACAACTAGTATATAAATTTACACATATATATATATTTTGGAGAGTACTCTATATTTGAAACTGACGCCAAAACTGTTTTTTTTTCTCTCTGTCTTTATCTTGACATCGCATCACGCCGAAACTACTGAATGAATTCAACTGAAACAAGGTATGATTTGAGTTCATACTACGAAGTAGGATATTGGATACTTTTCATCCGAAAAATTAAAGGGTGCCCTCAGGATATTGTCTGAAAGTTATTTAAACTTGACACAGTCATAGTTTATATGATGGGTTAAATTAAGGATGCTTTTTATCCCGAAAAAATAAAAAAACCCTGTGTAGGGGTCCAAAGTTATGTTAATTCTGAAGTAATAAATTAAATGTTTTGGATTGTGCTATAATACTCTCTATATATATATTCATTACTGAAGCCAAAACATATTTTTCTTTTTAATGCTTTTATTTAACTTGCAATGTTTGTTTGTTTGTTTAGGTAAAACCTTCAAGCTGAATTAGAATCACTTCCTCTTATCCTACGGAGTTGAATTTTTACATGTTGGTTCATTTCTAATGACAATGCATTTGTATGGTAAGCATGACCTGAATCGACATCGAGGATTAGCTCCAGACAAAGGAACTCTTTAACGGTCAACAGCACAGACACGAAATTTTGTGTACGCATCTTATTATGATAGCCGGTTTTAAGTTTTACTATGACATTTTAGCTGCACTTAAGATTGGGTCCTGACTAGGGAACTCCTCAACGGTTAACAGGACAGACACGGAATGTTCTACTTATACTCATTTAATTGTGATAGCCCGTTCTAAGTTTCACCATGACATGGCTATTGAATAAAACTAATTTTTTTTAAACGTGTTTTAATATACTTATTTTCTTTTTTGTCTGTCTATCTGTCTGTATCTTGGCCGTGCATCACGCCGAAACTACTGAATGAATTCAACTCAAACTTGGTATGATTTGAGTTCATACTACGAGGTAGGACATTGGATACTTTTAATCCCGAAAAATTAAAGGGTTTCCGCAGGATATTATTTGAAAGTTATTTAAAAAACAATCATCACACGCTGAAACTATTAGACGGATTTTAATGCAACATACAGTCATAGTTTATATGATGGGTTAAATTTTGAAGATACATTTTATTCCGAAAAAATAAAGGGTTTCTGTATAAGGGTCCAAAGTTATGTTAATTTTACATATCTTTATGTACTTATAATCTATACTTATAATAAAACTGTAACGGGTCTAATTCTGTACATTGAAGATATTTTGAATAATTTTTTTGGAACGTACTCTTGATTCGATACTGAAGCCAAAACTGTTTTTTTTTTCATTTTTGTCTTTCTGTCTGTCTGACTGTCTGTCTGTCTGTCTGTATCTTGGCTAGGCATCACGCCGAAACTACTGAATGAATTTATATGAAACTTGGTACGATTTGAGTTCATACTACGAGGTAGGACATAGGCTACTTTTCATCCCGAAAAATGAATGGGTTCCCGCAGGATTAAGGCTTAAAGTTATTAAAAAAAACACTTACCACTCTGAAACTATTGGACGGATTTTGATGCAATTTGGCACAGTTATAGTTTATATGATGGGTTAAAATTCAGGATACTTTTTATCCCGAAAAAATAAAGAGTTCTTGTGGGATAATGTCCCAAATTCTGAAAATTAAAGTTTTTTTTTTGGTACCTTTCTATTTTCAATACTAAATCCAAAACTGTTTTTTTTTTAAGTTTTGGTCTTCTGTATTTCTGTCCGTCTGTCTGTCTATCTGTACCTAGGAAGTGCCTCACGCCGAAAATACTCAATGAATTCAAATTAAATTTGGTATAATTTGAGTTCATACTTCGAGGTAGGACATTGGATACTTTTCATCCCAAAAAATTAAAGGGTTCCTGCAGGATAGGCGTTGAAAGTTATTTAAAAGAACACATATCACGCTGAAACTCATGGACGGGTTTTGATGCAACTTGGCACTGTCTTAAGTTATATGATGGGTTAAAATTGAGGACACGTTTTATTCCGAAAAAGTAAAGGGTTTCTGCGGGATATGGGTCCAAAGTTATGTTAATATTTAAGTAATAATAAATATTTTTTGCATGGTTCTCTATATTCAATACTGAAGCCAAACTATTTTACTTATTAATTTTGTTTGTCTGTTTGTTGACTTGTCTGTCCTATCTTGACCGCGCATTGCACCCAAACTACTAAATGAATTCAAATGAAAAAAATGCTCTTGGGTGCTTAAAAAAGGTATTGAACAATTTTTTTTTGTTAACCGTGTCTTTCTTTCTGTTTTTCTGTATGTTTGTTTGTTCACTCATCACGTAAAAACTACTGGACCAATTGCAATGCGGTTTTCATTTAAATCAAACCCTAAGCTATCTGCTTAGGGTTTGATTTAAATCTGGTGTAATTGGTATCTCAATCCGGTGAGTTAGCCGAGCAATTGATAAAAGTATTTTTGACGGCTGTAGAAATTTTGTTCAAATGTACTGTGTATTGGTCCTGGAATAGCACATCATGGTACTTTGAACCTAAAGAAAAAATCACGCGTGCGAAGCCGCGGGTACAGCTACTAAACAATAAGTACGAAAAAGTCCGTACAAAGAAGATAAAAAAAATGGTCTAGGGTACTTAAAATAAGCTACTACACAAAAATATAACATTTAAAAAAAAACATGTCTGTCTATCTGTTTGTCCTTATGTTTGTTTGTTCGCGCATCACGTAAAAACTATTAAACTGCGATGGGGTTTCCTTTGTTGGATATCTTAAGGTTTGACTTAAAAACTGGGGTACTTGGTATCTCAATCTCAATGCGATGAGTAGGAGCCGAGCAATCGATAAAAATATTTTTGACGGGGTGGAAGGAATTTTGATCAAATGTTGGTACAGTAGTCGCACCGAAAGTATGTGCATCGGAAGCTGTCTGCAAGTCGCTGCGCAAACTGCTATTTTTTCAGGTGCAATCCCAATGTTAAAGGTGAAGACAGCATTGTATAACTGCCTCGCTCATTCGCTTTCGTTTTTCGCATATTCTATCTCGCTCTTACTGATGCTGTTTTATCCCCACTGCAGTACCTGCGCAATCGTCCACAGAACCTAACTTCACAAACGTATAGATTGGCTGCGACTACTGTAGGCGGGAAAACTAGTAGGAAAACTACTAGTAACTATATATATATATATATAGATACTAGTTTTCCCGCCCGCGACTTCGTACGCGCAGACTACTGTTTATCGCGAAAAAAGCATCCTAATTTCTCCGATATTAAAAACCAATGCAAAAGTAGGTATAGCACCACTCTTGATGTTTTTTGACAGACTTGTTATTTCGTTTCCACAGACAGACAGAGATTTCACAGACCATTCTGTGATGGCAACCGTTCCTTACAGCGAATAATCAACATTTTCTAGATTTCCCGTGAAAACTTACAATTTTCCGGGATAAAAAGTAGCCTATGTTTTATTCCAGTGTATAAGCTATCTCCATTCCAATCCGAATTTCATCAAAATCTGTCCAGCCGTTATTGCGTGAAAGCTCCCCAAACAAACAGACTGTCTGTGTCTGTCTGTCTTTATAGTCTGTGTAATTGTTTCTTGTTTGACTACGGAACCCTGAAAACTTTTAAAATAAACTTTATTTTAACAATTTTGAAATATGCAGAATTATAGAGTACTGAGGGACATTGTAAATGCTCCTTGGTACATAAGTAACGATGACATCCTTCGGGCTCACCGAAGTGGGAAGGAGTAGAGAGGCTGGGAACCAGAGTCATTTTCGTAGATCATCGCGTCACTTTCGTGGCATCTAGAAATTCAAAACCATTATTCTTCCAAACAAGACTCACTATTCAATTAATTTACATATGAATTTACTCGTCTTATCAAGCGCTATAAGATTTTTACAAAAATTGTTCAAATAAGCGAAAAACAAAATTTGCCAAATTATGTTAGAAATACCCTAACGTAAACATATCCTGCAACATTAGTAGATCTAGCATAGGTTAGTCAAGATCTGTCTTGTCACCTAACATGTAAAAAAAAAAGAAAGAAAAATCGTTTATTCAACACTTATATAAAAAAAGTAGTAAAATTATGTTGAATGTTAATTTTACCACCAGATTCGAAATACACCATCATAGAAAAACTGGCAAGAAACTATGTGGCAAATAATCTATTAAATCATAAATTTACAACATGAGAACATTATTTCATATTTTACTCTTGACAATTTTGCAATTATCATTATCATAATTTGTGGCATAACCCCCTTTGAAATAACATAAAATTTTATTAAGAAGTCTACTCATGACAAGTCCCAATAGTATCACACTTATTACAATGTGTGTCACCGCAAAATGTTAGATCCCTTTAGGAATTAATATGGTTCATTCGTCACATCCCCTCAATTGACTATGCCGATAATTTAATCAGATATTAATTATTAATTTACTAAAAGCCTACTGAATGACGATCTCCGCAAATACTTAGCTACAATCTACCATATTTGTAGTTAAAATAACACCCCTTTCCCTTTGTCTGCAAATCTCAACAATCTCCGAAATATACACATCAAGACAACAAGAGATAAACCTGCCATCACAACCAGGGCCGTCTTTAACCTATTGGAGGCCCTGGGCACATTAGGATAATGGGGCCCCTATGATCTTGACACAGCATTATTTTATTAGAATATACAAAGAAAGTAGATATACAAAGTTCTAGATTTATTTTTACCCGACTGAGGAGGGTTATGAGTTTGGGTTGTATACATACATGTATGTTTGTTTGTTTGTACTTTTCTTAAGCGCATCCTACAGCCTAAACGGCTTGACGGATTTTGATAAATGAGGTATCATCGGATTCGTCTTAGTCACGAGACTACTATAAGATACATGAAATGTCAATAAAACTAATATGGCGGCTTACAGCTGCCATATTTTATTATGTTTTGTCACGGGAAAACTGGAAAAGGTCAATAACTCGCTGTAAGGAACGAAATGGTATGTTGCCGTGGAAACGAATAACAAGACTGTCAAAAAGCTTCAAGAGACTTTTGCATTGGTTTTTAATATCCTAGATGAACATAGAATGCTTTTTTGCGATGAACTGTAGTCCACGCGGACAAAGTAGCGGGCAAAAGCTATTAATATAATATAATCCACAAAATTAACTCCTAGCATTCACAGGTTGCTTAAAAATCTATGTCGATTGAAGAGGTACCTACCCTTCTAGCTTTGAGATGGACCAAATAGTTAATCACTTCTTCAAAATCTATGTTTTTGAGCATATAACATTCTATCAGCGACAAACTGGTTAATCTCTCTTGAAGCCTTGTACTTCTTAATTCATATTAATGCTTTTCAATTTGGAAAAGGAGCGTTCTCCACTGCAGTTAGTTACCATAATGCTTAAAAAGATTCTCATTTGGAAATGTGTCTTAAATTTTGTTTGCTTTCAAAAGATAATATAAGTCCAATATACTATTAGTTCTTTCATTTCCACTATGAACAATTTTCAAGTATTCTATTAAGTACGACAGATCTACTGTAATTAGTGTATCTGGCAACGCTGAATACCGGTAAAATCCCGATCATCGGTCGATTTATTTAAGTCAGTTGGTCACCTATAGATCCTGCGAGAAGATCTTAGCTTTGTCTGTTGTTGAAAACTAGAACCTCAATCCGTTAACAATTAATAATCCGAAAAAATATATTGATAAAGTTTTTTTTTAATTAATAAAAAAAATACGATACATAATTAAGCATTGTTTCATTAAAGATTGCACAAATTCTGTTATTAAAAATTGATGTAGTAAAATAATCCGTATTTCATAAATTTCCCATGGATAAGTTTGTGCACAAAAACATTTCTAATAATATATATTTGTAGTTTTCTTAATTAAATTTTGCATTTGTTTTAAAGGTTTTTTTATATTAAACATGCGAATAATTGATGAAATGATAAATTTTAAACATAATGAAATAAAACATTTGAATCAATTTAATATGTACTTTCTCAATTAAAATGGTTAGTTCAAACTTGACGCTTCACGCTTCGTTTCGTTCGCTTAATTCAAATTTGGCGCGAGTCTCAACCGTAACTCTTGATGAAAGACAAAAAAAACCTATGAAATTCTAGTTCAGTGATAATGTTTCTTTAAAACAGTGTTCTTAGTATACCATTCAATTGTATTTTTATATAATTAAATTTATCCAAACATGCTGATATCAGAAATCCTGTTTTTCGGGCGAGAGTAGAGTAGCTTCGCGCATTCAAAATCTACTAAGCAAGTAGGTATTGTAGTCAGTCATTATCGTTTTTTTTTTGTAATAAATAGTAAATCATCAAAGTATGAGAAAATACACAACTGCCCTGAAAAAAAAGGAACTTTTCAAAAAACTAATTGTCAATTTCTTTCATATATGGGGATGATGTAAGTATACTAACGATAGCCGATAAATATCAATATCAGTTCAGGCATTTAAAAGTTATGGTGGAATAAAGAAATTTGAAAGACAATTGCTACTGTTTAGGTTTTTTTTGAAGTTGTCTTTTAAAGACCTTAATTTTGGTACCTCACTCAATAGGTTTTGGCAATTTTTCGTTCCGTCGGAAATACAATATGGCAGCTGTAAGCCGCCATTTTAGTTTTCTTGACTTTTCATATATCCTATAGCAGTCTCGTGAATAAGACGAATCCAATGATACCTAATTCATCAAAATCCATCAAGCCGTTTAGGCTGTAGAATGCGCCTAAGAAACGTACAAACAAACAAACATAAAAACAAATTTTGTTTGTATGTTTGTTTGTTTTTACAGTACCTAACTTTCTCGATTTGAGATGGACAAAATAGTTAATCACTTTTTCAAAATCTATGTTTTTGAGCATATAATGACATTAATTATATGTACATCAGCGAAAAACTGGTTAATCTCTGTGAAAAAAACTAGAACCTCAGTCCGTTAACAATTAATAATCTAAAAAAATATTTTAGCAACGTTTTTTAATTTTATTTATAATAAAATGATAATACATAATTAAGTATTGTTTCATTAGAGTTTGCACTAATTCTGTTATTAAAAATTGGTGTAGTAAAACAATACTTATTTCATAAATTTCCTATTGATAAGTGTGTGCACAATAACATTTCTAATAACATACATTTGTAGTTTTCTTAATTAAATTTTGCATTTGTTTTAAAGGTTTTTTTATATTAAACATGCGAATAATTGATGAAATGATAAATTTTAAACATAATGAAATAAAACATTTGAATCAATTTAATATGTACTTTCTCAATTAAAATGGTTAGTTCAAACTTGACGCTTCACGCTTCGTTTCGTTCGCTTAATTCAAATTTGGCGCGAGTCTCAACCGTAACTCTTGATGAAAGACAAAAAAAACCTATGAAATTCTAGTTCAGTGATAATGTTTCTTTAAAACAGTGTTCTTAGTATACCATTCAATTGTATTTTTATATAATTAAATTTATCCAAACATGCTGATATCAGAAATCCTGTTTTTCGGGCGAGAGTAGAGTAGCTTCGCGCATCCAAAATCTACTAAGCAAGTAGGTATTGTAGTCAGTCATTATCGTTTGGTTTTCGTAATAAATAGTAAATCGTCTAAGTACGAGAAAATTCACGACTGCCCTGAAAAAAAGGAACTTTTGAAAAACTAATTGCCTATTTCTCTCATAGATGGGGATGATGTATGGTTTCTAACGATACCCCATAAATATCAATATCTGTTCAGGCATTTAAAAGTTATGGTGGAATAAATAAACTCACATACCTACATACATGAAACATTACGTACACTTATTTTTTGGGCAGTAATATTTTTCGGTAATAAATATCGGTTATCATTTGGTGAACTGGCAGGAACTAGGGGGCCCCTATCGATCGCGGGGCCCGGGCAAGTGCCCAGAGTGCCCAGTGGGAAAGAGGGGCCTGATCACAACAAATAACAATTTTAGCGTTTACTTAGCCATTTCTAAATATAAAACTTTTATAAAACTTTACGAAATTGCTTTTTCGGAGCTTCGCATGACATTTTTGACTACTTTTTACTAATGATAATATAATCTATTTAAAAAGGTACTCAATAATATATTGAAACCTCTTTAGACAAGTTGTTCCGGTGCTCCTCGTACGTCTAACAATTAGCCATCTACTCGTACTATAAGAATAGAAGATAAAATATTTATCCAAAAAAAAAAAAACGATTTCATATTAAAATGTTATTTTGTAAACAGCCACTAAAAATAATAAAATAATTACAATTGAGCCAGAACAGTATCACTTTTTCGAAATTATCAACGTAATAATAATGCATAAATTCAACATAAGATAAGAAAGAGTTTTTTGAAGGCGGTGCCAAGCCGAGCCATAATTATTAATATGGTTGAGCTTATTCAAAAAGATAATGTCTTAAACGGCTTGACGTGCTATATAAAATAATAAGCTTTTGAAGTAATTTGCCTACAAAAACTTTATCATTTACTATATTGCTGTATTCGTGTCAATCGGTTTGTGAACGTGTGAAAGTCAAAATCTGCTCGTGTGAGTCTCTTGTTTTGTCTCTTCTGCGTTACGTGTTTTGTATGAGGGTGCGTCATAGACAACTGCATATTACTGCGTAAGTAGATAGGTATGAATTAATTTTGTAAGGATATTAGATTTAAATGATGCCTGGGTTTGGCAACGTCTTCAAAAAACTTTTTCTTATCTTATTTTGAATTTATGCATACGTTGGTAATTTCGAAAAAGTGATTCTGTTCTGGCTCAATTGTAATTATTTTATTCTTTTTAGTGGCTGTTTACAAAATAACATTTTTAATATGAAGTCGTTTTTTTTTTGGAAAAATATTTTATTTTTTGTTTTTTAGTGGCATATGCAAACATCGGAAAGAATATATGCCAAAGAAAATAGTAGACACTCACTCACTTTAGTGAAACAAACCTACATATATAACAACTGAGTTAGTTTTGACCATTTTCCATCATTTTGTTGCTGCGTTCCTGTGACTACCTTCCGGCTCCATCATCAGACCCTGAAAACCACATAACACCAGAGAACTCATCAAGACAAACCAAATGAGCCCAAACTCGAAGGAGTTCCATCATTTTGTTGTTGAGTATCTGTGACTACCTTCCAGCTCCATCATCAGACCCCGGATACCACATACAACTAGAGAACTCATTAAGACAAACGAAATGAGCATTGGCATAGGCATTGTGGCCTTGTCTGTTGAACGGACTATTGAGTTATCATGTGTTGAGCTGGAGCATCATATAATTGTATGTGTATACAGACCCCCACTGGCTGATTTCAATGTGTTTGAGTCTGTTATGGAGGATGTTCTGAGGAAGTGTTCTAACAATTCAAAATTCCTTGTTGTATGTGGTGATTTCAATGTAGATATACTTGTTAAATGTCCATTAAGCGATAAATTTCTACATTTGTTTTTGTGCTTCAACTTAAAAAATCTTTTTAATCAGCCAACCAGAATCACTAGCACTTCTGCGACCTCTTTAGACAATGTTTTTTGCAACTGTGAACCTCGTAGCAGGGCTATAAGTGATAAACTTAGCTCTGACCATAGTGGGCAGTGTTGTATTTCAATGTAAATCAGGTAAAAACTCTCAGGAGTTCACTTACAGGCCTATTACTTGCAAGCGTTTGGAATGGTTTGCAGATAACGTTGATAATCAACTTAGTCACTTGCCGTTTGATGGGAATTCTGATGACCTTTGCAATTCCTTGTTTAATATAATGGATAAAGAGTTTAACGATATATTTAAATTAAAAAAATGTAAGGGGGGCATAAGGGTGGGATTTGATGACTGGGCTACAACAGGTATTTACAAAAGTAGAAACAAATTATACGATTTATATTCTCAAAAAAAAATGAATGCTAAAGACACGAAATTTGTTGAATACTTAAAACAATATTCTAAGACATTTAAATTCGTGTGTAATACCGCGAAATCTCTTCATTTGAGTAGGAAAATTAAAAAATCGGAAGATAAAATCAAAACAACATGGAAAATAATAAATACCGAAACCGGCAAAATTAAAACTCCAGACCGAAATTTTATCCTAAACATCGGCAATAAATTAATTTCCAAAGATCACGAAGTTGCCAATGCATTTGAAGATTTCTTTTCAAAAATACCAATAGTTACTACCCAGTCTTTAAAATCTTCCTCAGTTGAGGCTTCTTGTATGCTCTCAAGCAACGTTGAAAAGTGTGATGTTACATTTAAATTTAAACATATTAATGTTAATTCGATTGTTAAGACATTTAAATTGCTTAACATAAAAAATACAGAGGATCTCTGGGGAATATCTACTAAAATTTTAAGTTCCTTTATTGTATATATATAGCTCCATACTTAGTAATTATTTTTAATAATTGTGTTGATGAAGGAGTTTTTCCCGACATAATGAAAAATAGTAAACTTATTCCCTTATTCAAGTCTGGCAGTAAAAATGATCCGACTAACTACAGACCCATTTCTATACTTTCCGCTCTAAGTAAAATTTTTGAGAAAGTAATATTAAATCAGTTATTAACACGTTTCAATCTCAATGGTCTGTTTCATAATGAACAATATAGCTTCACTAAAGGCCGTTCAACGACAGACGCAGGCACAGGGCTCTTAAAGCATATATTCAATGCTTGGGAGGAGTCACAGGACGCAATTGGCGTTTTCTGTGATTTATCCAAAGCATTTGACTGCGTTTGCCACGAAACATTAATTTTTTAATTGAGTTAATGGGAAAGCTCTCGATCTTTTATCCTCGTATCTTAGCAATAGAATCCAAAAAGTAGATGTAAATGGTGCGAGGTCATCAGGATCTCTCATTACAATGGGAGTCCCACAAGGTTCAATACTTGGGCCATTCTTGTTCTTGGTTTACATTAACGATCTTCCCTTTTTCTTAAAGAACTTATGTGATATTGTTTTGTTTGCAGATGATACTTCTCTAATTTTTAAGATTGACAGAACCTTGAATAATTTTGACGACGTTAACAAGGCAATCGCGCTAGTTCTTAGTTGGTTTACAACTAACAATTTAATGTTAAATCCTAAGAAAACTAAATGTATCAAATTTTCACTACCCAATGTCAGAGGGGTTTCTACGAATTCAAGTATTTTAATAAATAGTGAGCCTGTAGACCTTGTGCAGCCAACCACATTTTTGGGTATTACTGTAGATTCAAAATTACAGTGGGGTCCTCACATATCGTTGTTAGCTGGTAGATTGAGCTCTGCAGCCTATGCAGTACGTAAAATTAGTCAGTTTACCGATATAGCTACTGCAAGATTAGTATATTTTAGTTACTTTCACAGTATTATGTCATATGGCATTTTGCTGTGGGGTAAGGCCGCGGAAATTCAATCAATATTTGTGCTACAGAAGAGAGCAATTCGTTCCATTTACAATATGAAATCCCGAGATTATCTTAGGGAACATTTTAAACAGATCAATATTCTCACAGTGGCTTGTCAATATATATATGAAAATATAATGTATGTTCGGAAGAATATCAATACCTTTGTTAAAAATAGGGATGTTCATAATTTTAATACTAGAAATAAAAATAAACTAAAAGTGTCTGGATTTCGGTTAAAGAAAGTTAGTGGTTCATATATGGGGAACTGAATACGATTTTTTAATAAGTTACCTGACGTCATTGATCAATTACCAATGCATGGGTTTAAAACTTTTGTTAAAGTAAATCTCTTAAAGAAAGCGTATTACAATATAAATGATTATATTAATGACAGAAATGCATGGCCTGATGTCTCCAAGCTCCATGATAATAATAAGTGATAGCTTCGATGTTAACGTTAAGTGTATGAAATGTTCAAAGTACTTTGTGAGATGTCTCAAACATACCATGAGATCACGTTGTTTTATACAACATAATTATCGAGTTAGAAGTTTTTACCTTATTTTTTTCCAGTATGATTGTTTGATGTTTGTGGGATATCTCATTGTCACTTTTACCTTTTATATTTGTAGTTTACATGTTTTGTTATAATTGTGACATTTGAAAAAAATATAAAGAATGAACAAATATGGAAAAAATACATCCCCGTAGAGTTTCTTGGTGCTTTCTTCTCTATCGGGCGTATTTCAGAAGCACCGGTAGAGTCAGAAGGGTATTTCCTTTTCCAGTGTGAGATTTAACTCTGTTGGCATATGAAAGGGAAATTTCCTTTTCAAACTCAAAGAATACTTAGTTTATCTAAATTTGGATTGATTTGATCTTTTTATAATATTTTATGTATATCTCTTTGTTCAGGAGATGTTAATTTTGACTTGTAAAAGTGCTATTATTTTTGCCTATTTACAATAAAATACTTTGACTTTGACTGTGACTTTGAGCCCAAACTCGAATGGGTTCCATCATTTTGTTGTTGAGTTCCTGTGACTACCTTCCGGCACCATCATCAGACCCTGAATACGACATAATACCTGAGAACTCACCAAGACAAACCAAATGAACCCAAACTCGAAGGGTTTTCATCATTTTGTTGTTGAGTTCTTGTGACTACCTTCCGGCTCCATCATCAGACCCTTGATACCAAATAAAACCAGACATGATCTCATCAAGACAAACCAAATGAGCCCAAACTCGAAGGGATTTCATCATCCGATTGTGTAGTTGTTTTAACAACTACTACTACTACTACTACTACTACTACTGTAGTTTTCAATTGTCATCAGAACTACACCCATGTGCAAAATTTCAGCATCTTTGGACGTCCTTAAATTGTTCAAAATTGACTTGCAATCCAGTCCTAAACATTATAACACAGTGAATTAAATTAAAGCTTGTTGAAAGGTACTAAACCAATTTTGATGAAATTTATACAGTTCCACACTAGAGGTTTTCTTACTCAAGTAAAAACAATCACCTAATTCGGTTCATAAATCCCAAGATATTAGAGAACATAAACTGTAAAACAAAGTGATTTTCTAATAAAACTACTAAACCAATTTTGATGAAATTTATATGGGACCACACGGAAAGTTTACCCTTTTGAATAAAAAAACAACCATCTAAATTGGTTCAAAAATCTTAGAGATAAACACAAAAAAGGCAATATAAACACATAATCGAATGGATATCCTCAACAAAACTGTTTATTCTCGAAAAACGGCCGACCCAAATTTTGATACAATTTATATGGGACCATTTGGAAAGTATATACCCTTACAAACAAAAAAATATTTTTTAAAATCGGTCCACAATTGACGGAGATATAGACCGACATATATATATATATATATATATATATATATATGTTGGAAAGTATATACCCTTACAAACAAAAAAATATTTTTTAAAATCTGTCCACAATTGACGGAGATATAGACCGACATATATATATATATATATATAAACTTTGACTATGCCCAGTTACATCAAAAATCCGTCCAGTAGTTTGAGCGTGATACGTATTCTTTTAAATAACTTACAACCCTTATCCTGCAGGAACCCTTTATTTTTTCGGGATAAAAAGTATTCTAAATGTTAATCCATAACATAAGCTATGATTGTGCCAAGTTGCGTCAAAATCCGTTCGGTAGTTTCAGCGTGATGCGTATTCAAAGAGACAGACAGACAGACAGACAGACAGACAGACAAAAATTAAAAAAATATCCTTTTTGCACTCCATATCGATTTTGAAGTTTATCTCAATTATAATTTTCAAAAAATATTGAATGTACAGATTTAGCCCAGTTACAGTTTTATTATAGTATAGACTAAATGTGCCCGCGGCTTCGCACGCGTGTTCAATTCTAGAGGTTAACAGTACTTTATGTGCTATTCCAGGACCTTAAATACCAATAAAAAAAAAAATGTGACCAACATTTAATCAAAATTTCTTCAGCCGTCAATAAGTTTTTTATCGATGGCTCGGCTTCTACACCTTATTTTCAGATACCAATTAAACCAGTTTTTAAGTAATACCCTAAGCTATCCATCAGTGAAAACCGCATCACAATCGATGTAGTAGTTTTTACGTGATGCGCGAACAAACAAACAGACGCAGATAAACAGACAGACACACATGATTTAAAAAAATGTTATAAGTTGGTATGATACACTAAAAATAAATCAAATTTATTAATTTGATGTCATTTTAATAACATTACAATAGATTACTGTGCAATATTAATAACAATTTACATTTCTTGAAAAACCGATTTCATTAATTTTTTGTTTTGTCAAATAACTCCTTGCATCGCCGAAGTCGGGTAAAAAAATAAACAACGACACTTGAAAAGTGCTGACAAAAGGAGACGGTTATATATTCGGCTGTACGTATTTTTTTTTTATATTATATGGGACCATTTGGAAAGTATATACCCTTACAAACAAAAAAATATTTTTTAAAATCGGTCCACAATTGACGGAGATATAGACGGACATATATATATATATATATATATATATTGTATATATATATATATGTCGGTAACATTTAGAATACTTTTTATCCCGAAAAAATAAAGGGTTCCTGCAGGATAAGGGTTGTAAGTTATTTAAAAGAATACGTATCACGCTCAAACTACTGGACGGATTTTTGATGTAACTGGGCATAGTCAAAGTTTATATTATCTGTTAAAATTTAGAATACTTTTACTCCCGAAAAAAATAAAGGATTTTTAAGGGATAAGGGTCCAAAGTTTATGTTAAATTAAAGTAATAAAACATCCGTTTAAAGAACGGTACCAAATTTCGTTGTCCGCGTCACGTAACGAGTGGCCGAGCGGTTAACATGGGCGGAAGTCTAATCCAGACGTCCGTGGATCGAAACCACGCGCTTTTAGTTTTTTTGTTCCATAATTAATAGCGTTTACATATTTTATGCGTTATTTTTACATTTTTTAACCCCCGATCCAAGAGACGGGTGTTATAAGTTTAGGGTGTGTATCACTGTATGTGTGTAAGTGTGTGGGTGTGTGTTTTTTTCGTTTTTTTTATGAAAGCTAATGTGATTGTCTTGGTTCTTAGTTATATGGGGAGGAGGTGAGAAAAAGTGGTGAGAATCGTAGCTTCCAAACGAATGGTTTGATTTAGGTGCGGTTTTTTATGATTGAAAGCTGAGGTAATCGAGATGGTTCTTAGATATTAAGGAACGAGTAGGTATAGTACAATGGAGTTTCCTACTTCCTTAGCACGGCGTAAGTATTTTTATAGTACAACCTCTACACAAGAGAGCGTAGTATCTGTACTTATAATAAAGCAATAAGAACAAAAAAGACACTACATAATTTACCAGCATCAAAGATTATTAGAAAGCCAGCATCAAATCTTTGCCAGCATCAACAACTCCAGCGCATAAATCAAACGAATCAAAGTTCTGCCTCCGATTAAACTAGATGGTGCTGATTGTCCTTAAAACACGCAAGCATTTCATTCACTGCGTTCCGCTAAATTCAAATCTGTAAACTTTTCGACCTTGGCTCTCACTAGCTTTAGCGCTTTGCAGTTTGCCTCAGCACGACCTCTCAAATCGTTGCGACTGGAAGTTGTCTGTCTGCTGAATTGCCTACTGTCCGGTTGATATCAAATTACTCTGCGCTAGACATGCGCAAATCATGTTCGGATCGAACATGGAACGGTTCCTTCCAATCTCGGAACTATGTTCAGCAAACATGTTCATGGAACTATCTAGTTCCGCCAATTCAGTGGCCCAATTTCATAACTTGGCTACAATCGGATTATCACTTTTTTCATAGCAAATTCGACTCTATCGCAAGGCATTAGTGGTTGTGATACTGAGAATTCGATTGAAGCCAAGTTATGGAATCGGGCTGCTGGTGCTGTCCATTCCATCGGTTCATAATCATGTCATTTGCAAATTCTGAAAAGCAAATTCTAAAACTTATTAATAATAATTATGCATAACTTCTGGGCTCATTCAGTTCGCGTAGCGATCCCTAGAGATTCAACTAGAAGGGAATTTTACATTGACAGTTGATTTACCTTCATACTTTTCAGACTTGAACTGACTTTAGTCATATTTACTGAAATAACATACATAAGTGAGAGCTAATATAATAAAGAGAGAAAGAGCTCGTGCCGGTTCGTAAAGTATCGCCATCAGTCGTCGTCGTTCTATCAGGTCGTTGCGGTGTGTGCAGTGCAGTGCTATTACGCAATATTGATCATATCGGTTTCAATCCGTCAAATTCATTAATGCGTTGCGATAGAGTCGAAATTGCTATGAAGAAAGTGTCAATCTGATTGAAACCAAAATACGGAATCGCACTGCTGAATTTCGTTACCGGCTCCACTCCAGTCGCACCGATAGGACATGCGGACCGACTTCAGTCAACGTCGCGGATTGCACCGATATCGTTCCTCACATGGACATAGTTCCAGGAACTATTACGGTCCGAAACTACACACCTCTATTCTGCGCATACTTATAATAAAACTGTAACGGGCCCAATTCTGTACATTGAAGATATTTTGAAATTTTCCTTTGGAGGGTAGTACCCTCGGGGTAGTACAATGTCCTCGGGGTAGTACCCTCGGGGTACTATATTCGTTTCTGAAGCCAAAACTGTTTTTTTTTTCATTTTTGTCTATCTGTCTGTCTATCTGTATCTTGGCTAGGCATTACGCCGAAACTACTGAATGAATTTAAATGAAACTTGGTATGATTTGAGTTCATACTACGACGTAGGACATATTTAATCCCGAAAAATTAAAGGGTTTCTGCAGGATAGGCGTTGAAATTTATTTAAAAGAACACGTATCACGCTGAAACTACTGCAAGGATTTTGTTGCAACTTGGCACAGTCATAGTTTACAAAATTGAGGCCAACTTTATCCCGAAAAAATTAAGAATTCTTGCTGGATAATGTCCCAAATTCTGTAAATTGAAGATATTTTGTAACATTTTTGGAGGCTGTTCTACATTCAATACTAAAGCCAAAACTGTATTTTTTAATTTTTGTCTGTCCGTCTGTGTATCTGTACCTTGGCAGCGCATCACGCTGAAAATACTCACATTATTCAAATAAAATTTGGTATGATTTGAGTTCATACTTCGAGGTAGGGCATTGGATACTTTTCATCCCGAAAAGTTAAAATTTCGGCTCCGTCCAATTTGTCTACCTTTGATACCTTTATGAGGTCAAAGCGATTATCCGAAAAACGGATGTCGAGACTTTAGGGGCCACTGCGGTTTATTTATTTACAGCATCTTAAAAAAAACGTAGGTGAGCTATTATTAATATTAGTTAACTGCTATGTCTACATGCTGCAACCCGCGGCTTCACATGCATCATATACATCCCCATTAACCATAAACCTCCATTAACGCCACTAGAAGTGGTTGCTCTCTAGAACTTATATTACTACCTACCTTCCATTAGTGGGTTGGCATGCATCATGGTTATTGAAGTAGTTGGTGATAATATAGTCCACAAGAAAAAGGCTGTTGCCATAGATTTATATATATGGCTGTTGCCCATTTCCCATGAGCTGGTTCTCACAGCACTTTCATGATAAGAAGTGGGGTGGTGGTAATAGTCATGATAAAAAATAGTTTCTTACTTTTCCTGGATCTAAATTATAACTATTTGCCTACCAACTTTAATGTAAACATGAAACATGAAATCCTATATCTAACGTTTAGGTACTAAAACAACAAGTATAATGACAGAAAAATTTGGTATTTTAATCTCTTATATTTTTCAAAACTATGGCTTACTAAATCATTCTAAAATATTATTTTTCCCTCATTTATATTTACTTTAAGTTAGTTTTTTCTGTTATTCTTTTGCATAACCTGTTATATTGCTCTTGTCGTAGTTACATAGATATTAACGACCCTCACGAGACAGGCTTTGACCAAGTGTGAGGACCACATAATTCCTTTTTTGTTATGTGTACGTTATTATGCAATAAATATTATTATATTATTATTATTATGAAATAAGCAATATAATATCGCACTAAAAATGAAGTAAGGCTTGGTTATTTTTTACGTGGATACGTCTATGAATTTGTTTCCCTAAGGAGGCAATCCAAAAACTGATGATAAAAATCGGGGGATACAGTTTGGTTTTGCAGCTCCATATCTATCATCAACATCCTATATTTAATGACAACACTCGATAGCTAACAAATCCAAGAATTCATAAGAGTCACCTCCACTTATTACTACTTCCTCTAAATTAAAGCGATCTTTTGCTTACGTGCTACGTTTTGTACACAATACAAGAAATCCTAAAGCCCAATTGACCGGTCTTCTTGCTGTAGAAGAACTGAACAGCTCTTTTCTTCACCTGTGTCGATTATCACAACAAGAAACCTTTGTGCCTGAGTATGAATTGCTCTCCAAAAAAAAAAGGCATAAATCCTAAATCACACATTTTATCATTGACTCCATACTTTAGCGAAGATCGTGTAATTCGAGTTGGTGACCAATTAGAGGCGTCTGATTTTAGTTTTGACAAAAACACCCTGTGCTGTTGCACGCCAACCATCACTTAACAAAAAATTTGTTTGAACACGAACACAAACGCAATATGCATGCTGGACCACAATGTTTGCTAGCTACTATTCGCGAATTTGTGTGGCCAGTCAATGGTAGATTCCTAGCCCAACGCACGTTTTACAATTGTTTTAGATGTAGACGATTACAAGCAAAAACCATGAAGCCTATGATGGGTAACTTGCCCTCGCAACGCGTTACACCGGGTTTCCCATTTCAGACTGTGGGCTTAGATTTTGCCGGTCCATTTTATATTCTAAACAGAAAAGGACGCGGTGCTATTGTTATTAAGGCATATCTTTGTCTTTTTGTTTGTTTGCGATACAAATGCATCCACCTTGAGACCGTTAGTGATCTAACAAAAGATGCTTTTATAATGACCTTTCGTCGATTTGTTTCACGTCGCGGAAGACCAACTGAGGTATTTTGCGACAATGGACGTAACATAGTAGCTGCTTCAAAAGAAATCAATCATTTTTTTAAATCTAATGCTGTCTCATTATCTGATTTTGCAAGTGAGGATGGTATTAAATTTATATTTTCCCCAACTTACGCTTCTCACTTTGGCGGAATCTTTGAGGCTGGTGAATTCCATATCAAACGCGTTATGGGTAATTCACACTTGACATTTGAAGAATTGTCCACTCTTTTCGCACAAGTGGAAGCTATTCTAAACAGCCGCCCCCTTTATCCATTGTCAAATTCCCCGCTCGATTTCCTTTGTCTAAGTCCTGGAAGCTTTCTGATTGGTCGGGCTCTCACTGCACTAACTGCGCCGAATCTAGAAGATTGCAACCCAAATAACCTCACACGGTACGCTCGACTACAGCAAATATATCAACACTTTTGGAAGCGCTGGCAGAAGGAATATATTGCTGAATTACAGCAACGCCACAAATGGAAGACCAACTCCTCAAGGCCAAATGTAGGAGACTTGGTGCTATTACAAGAAGACGATGTCCCTCCTCTCTGCTGGAGACTAGGCCGCATTTCAAGACTTTTTTGTGGCCCAGATGACAAAATACCTAGAGTTGCTGATGTCACTACATCGAGAGGCTGCGTACGCCGCCCACTGGTCCGGCTTGCTGCTTTGCCTACTGCTGAAGACCTAGAGGGTTGAAAAACGAAGCTTTTTCAACGGGGGGAGGATGTTAACGCCTGAGTTTTTATGAAGAGCATCCGCACTGTCCCGTATCTTACCCACTTATATTTTTAAGAGACTTTTTTATCTACCGCCCCTTCTCATATATGCATTCTGCTAGTGAAACACTGTTCATATCTTTAAATTCAAAATTAATGTAAAACCAAGCAATACACGAGTACAAACAGTTTCGGGAGTTTTCATTTCATCCCCTGCGTGATGTACAATAACAAATAGTGATAATTAATAATTTAAATGTATTTCTGGACCTGTATGTAGAGATATTATTGATTTTTGTGTGTTTTATTGTTTTTGAGATCATAGAATCTAATGTTATATTTTGTGCAGAAGTGATTTACCGAAAATTTTTAAGGCCGTAACAATGGTGAATCACGAAAAATGCGTGATGTTCAGAGGAACTTTTGGTTCCCCTTTTTGAAATCCCTTTTGAAAAATACATATTAAACTTAAGTTCACCATGAACAATTTGTATTGTTTCAAATTCGTTTAAATGTTTACGAACATTGTAAAAAAACCTAAACCATGTGCTATTTTTAATTTACATAATAACTTTCCTATTGAACAGAATGACGAGCTGACAGAACAGCTCGTCAGAAACATGTAATTTTTTTACACGAAGTATTTTATGAAATTTTCAACAACTTGTTTAATTTGTAGATTTTCTAAATCATAAATGGAAAATAAAATAAAAACCGTCAACGCAAAGCGTTTTCACTTGCTCCGCGCTAGGCATGCGTGATGCTGACGCGCCTCTTGACAGTATTTTCTCTTACGTAGTACTGTATTCTCTTTGCTACTTCGGTGATTGTTGCTACCGTAGAGTAACAGACATTTCTTACTGTAGTTGGTTGCTACGGACGGTTGTGTGGCAAATATTTTAGAAATAATTACTATCAAAATTTGGTTTTTGGATTCGTTAATTCATCATCATCATCATGTCAGCTTTTAGAAATCCACTGCTGAACATAGGCCTCCCCCAAAGAGCGCCATGACGAGCGATCTTGAGCCACCTCCATCCACCGACTTCCTGCGATGGCTACAATGTCGTCGGTCCGTCGTGTGGGGGATCTCCCCACACTTCGCTTGTTGTTCGTGGTCGCCATTCGAGAACCTTTATTCCCCAGCGGTTGTTGGTTCTGCGAACTATATGGCCTGCTCATTGCCACTTCAACGTGCAAACTCTGAGAGCTATGTCGGTAACCTTCGTTCTTCTACGGATTTCCTCATTTCTGATTCTATCACGTAGTGCATTGCTCTCTCTATTGTACGCTGCGCAACTCTGAGCTTGTGAGCTTGTGTTAATTGTAAATACTATAAATAAGAAATTCTACATACGTTTGGATATAAATTAAGTTTGTAAATATACATTATTAGAAGTTATTTATGAAGATTAAGTTTGAGTGAATACAAAAGGGTGATCAAGGACTAGGTATCTTATTCAATTATGCCTAAACAAAAAAGAAATGTAAAGTGAGGTGCGGTTGTGATCTACAAAAGTATTGGTAAGTAAAGTAGGTACACATTAATTTTAATTTATTTTATTCTCTTAGATATTGACTGCGAGGACACACGGGAGTATGATGATGAACGCCGAAGGTAGGTAAAAGATCTTAGTGATAGTGCCAAGTAGAATCATTATGTTATTTTTTTGGTTTGAAAGGGCTCGTCAAGACAAAGATGTGAGGGTGATCTAACATACCTACCTGATGGAGTTTCGGCCCACAACAGAAATAGAAAGCATATCAAAAACATGTGGTCAATCTACTGTGGACATTGTTGTGGAGCCAGTGCAAATTGTATCGGTAAATTGTAAATTTAATTATGTGCAACATGCATGTCATAGTAGGATATTTAAATCGCGTTTTTGCAAAACGCGACAGGTTTAGTAAAATTCTAAAACCAAAAGATATCGCCATAACCACAGAGATGACAAATTTAATTTTAGATAATTTTAAATTTTGGTGCACACTGATTCGATACCAGACCTAAATTAACCGAACCTAATAAGATTAACAATATTTTTCTTAGACATGCTATAAATATTCCAAACTTTTTAAATCATAGCCTCGTTTTTAGGGTTCCTTAGTCCGACAAAATACCCTTATAGTTTTCCTATTTCTGTCTGTGTATCACAGACATTTAATTGAGATATTAACACTACATGGCTGAAATTTTGGTACATGTAATACTTTGACCGCTTTATTAGTTTTTGTATAACTCTCTTGATGTGTAATATAAATTCTATTGTGAAAAACAGAATCCAATAGTAAAAAAATATATATTTGTGTATCATGTAAAACTACTGGACCAATTGCAATACGGTTTTCATTGTTAGTCTTTGTTTGTTGTCGTGGCTACGAAACCCTAAGTGTATGCGTGTCTGACTCGCACTGAGCTATTTTTTTATTTGTTACACATTACCATGGTCACATTCATTAGACATTTTATGTCCTATTTTTACAGAACATCCAAGAAAATGAAGATCTTCTAGATTTGCAGATTGAGGAGGAGTATGTAGCAGAATGAAAGAAAATAGTAGGAAGAAGAATCATTGACATGGTTTTTTTTATAATAATCCAAGAAATAGGCAGTAACGGTGGCTTGAACTGTGGTGTTCAAAGTTTAAAGCAGGTAGGAGAGAAACGCGTAGGTTTCCAATCAAAATTTACTGTTATGTGTTCGATGTGCAACAAAAAATTCTACCTTTCAAATATTAGAGGTGATCTTGATATAAATACTGCAGCTGTCGCGGGTGTAGTTGCTACTGGTATAGGATATTCGCAACTAGAAAAACTTCTATCAGCGTTTGATTTGCCCACGATATCTGAACCAGTGTATCAAAGACATCATGACACTGTTTCCCAAAACTGGGATAATGCACTTATCAAGTTAATGAATGAGGCTGCCGAACAGGAAAAAATGATTGCATTAGAAAAAGGTAAAATTAACAAAGATGTAATTCCAATTATAGATGTAGTTGTTGATGGATGTTGGAGTAAGAGTTCTTACAAAAAGAACTATTCTGCATTGTCTGGGGCTGCTACCATAATTGGTAGAGAAACAAAAAATATTTTATTTTTAGGGGTCATAAATAAATATTGCAGCATATGTGCACAAGATAAAAATAAAAACAAAGACCCAAGACCTCACAATTGTTTCAAAAACTTTGCCGGATCATCTACTGCCATGGAGTCAACAATATTTGTAGAAGGTTTTAAGGCATCTTTAGATATGTACGGATTAATTCACGGTCAATACCAATTCACGGCGGCTTTGCACGCGTGGTCTTTTTTTAGGTTCAAAGTACCATAATGTATAGCACATTATGGTACTTTGAACCTAAAAAAAGACATCCAGGACCAATATGCCAACATTTGTTCAAAATTTATTTAGCCGTCAAAAATACTTTTATCAATTGCTCTAACTTCTAACTCACCAGATTGAGATACCAATTACACCAGTTTTTAAATCAAACCAGCTATCTAACAATGAAAACCACATTGCAATCGGTCCAATAGTTTTTACATGATGCGTGAACAAACAAACATACAGACAAACAGTAAGAGGGACACAATTAAAAAAAAAACATGTTCAATACCCTTTTTAAGCACCCAATCGCATTTTTTATCTTCTTTTTATAGCCTTTTTCGTACCTATTGCTTTATTATAAGTATAGATATATGACTGTGTCAATTTGCATCCAAAAATCCGTCCAGTAGTTTCAGCGTGATACGTTTCTTTTTAATAACTTTCAACACTTACATTGTGGAAACAACCTATATTACAAAAATTGAAGGAATTCATTAGTTTCGCACAGAAACTACTGAATTCATTAAAAAAACTTCAGTAGGTATCGAAATAGAGAACCATCCAAAAATTATTATTTATTACTTAAATATTAATATAACTTTGGACCCATATCCCGCAGAAGCCCTTTTTTACGGGATAAAAAGTATCCATAATTTTCACCCATCATAAGAGCGATGGTGGCCTAATGGTTCTATAGTGCAATTTAGAATCCAACGATACCGGGTTCAAAACCTAGGCTCCCGCACCAATGACTTTTCTCAGTTATGTGCGGTTTTCCATCGCTCCGTGCTTCGGAGGGCACGCTAAGCTGTCGGTCCCGGCTGTTATTGGTTAATAGCAGTCGTTAAGCCATGTCAGAGGCCCTCGGGCGGCCTGACAAACTCTGACATCAGAGGCCAGCACTACCTCATACGACAAATAAACAACAAACAAACCCATCTTATAGACTATGTCTGTGCCAAGTTGCATCAACATCAGTCCAATAGTTTCAGCGTGCTACGTGTTCTTTAAAATAATTTAATTAATTAATTTAATTTAATAATTTTTCACCCCTATCCTGCAAGTTGGTCTTACTTTTGACCGTACAATTCAAGCGAAGATAAAATAATGACAATTTATAATTACTAACTACTACTACTTTAATTACTTCCTTATATAACTTTTATAAATGCGTAGGCGATTTCTAGTACATACTTCATTTGTAGTAAACAACTAAGTAGTTTAATTTCTCATACAATACCGAGAAAAACATCTAAGTACATAAATGCTTATTCATCTCCTACTCTCCTACTCCTATTATTCTTCCTCTACTGCGCATTATTCGTAGATATCATTGTACAAAAAGTGCTTACTTGGTACTTTCACAATCAAAGGAAGTTACCTACTTGTATGATTAAATATGTCGCAATCGGACTTCGGTAAACAACGGTGGGTTTGTAGTACATATAACTTCTCCACCCTGAGATTGAAAATTATCTGAAAGTTCATTTTCTGAATTCAGATTATTTTCAATTTTACAAAAATTTAAAATCTTATCTTTATATTTTATAATAAAGTATACAATACTTAAAATAATTATAATATCAAGTATTAAACTAACACTTTTTATTTGCACTTTATTGACCATGTCACTAATTTCACTATATTCACTGTTTTCACTTTTCTTCAAAATATAAGACAGCATTTGAATATTTTCCATGTTTACTCCATCTAAGTTAACAGGTTTCCTCTTGAAATTATTTGTAACTGGAACACTTGGTAAATTTATCAATGGTAGTTTAGGAATATGTAAGTTCATTCCTCTAAATAATTTCTTCCGTAGAGTAATATCTTCAACTTGTATTTTACAATTATCATTCAAGGTTAAAATATAAGTACCAAGGATTTTCTCTCTAGTAATTTCATTTTCACAGGTTTTTGTCAAGTACGTTTGGTAACTTGCAAAAATTATCCATATGTTCATTTCAATTTGTTGAACCTTTATCTCTGAGATTTCTTTTAAAATTGGAGAACACGACGTAATATTCAGCGTAAATTTCATTAAATCAGTAATACATTTATCTTGTTCCAATACGACTGCATAACTTTCTTTACAAAGAAATAGTTTTTCATCAATCTCGTCGCATGGCTTGGAGAGCAATGTGATAGAGTTCAAATCCTTCACGAGGATAAAAGGATATTTAGGAAGTATCAAGGATGTAATATTATTAGAAGTATCAAGGATAGGTAAGGGGAATAACTGGTAATATTTGTAAGTGTTTTTACGTACAATTGGAATTGCCAGTACAAATGTAATTTGCCTACCCTTAATATAAGCTTTTATCTCTATATTTTGCTCTATTATAACTACATTTTCATAATTAACAGGGAAAATTAACTTATCTGTTCTCTCAATATTTTTTTAACAATTCAAATAATTCATTAGTTTCAATTATTGATCGATGTAATATCTTATTTTTACTTAATGCGATTGCTGTATCAATCTCATCTAACTTAGAAAGAATTATTTGAAAATTATGAGTTAAGAAACTATAAGCAACTAGCAAGAGTAACTTTATTTTCAAAATCATTTATTTTACTTTTATTTAATGCTTTCTCAATATCAATTACATTTATCTCAAATTTTATAAAGTTATAATTAGAAGTATAAGTGAAATAGCATCTTGCTTAGTTTTAATTTCAATAATTAGTTCATCTTGATTGTATCAATAAAAAAAATGCATTTATTTGTTCTTGATGCATACGATTTAATCTCATTTTCATTAAATTTTCAGATAATATTTTATCTAATTCACAGTCTGTTTCCATTTTTTTCAATTATATTATTACTTGATTTAAAATGTTTTTTCAATTGTAGCCATGTCTTAACATCGCTGCATTCATTTAGTAATGAGGCTGCTCTGCCTACAAATTTACTTAAAATTACATGAAAAAAATATAATTATTGTGATGTTGTAACGTCTGATCCACTTAAACTAAGCACATATTCACAAAATCAAAAGGAATAAATTTAATAATTTTTCATTTCCATCAAATTTAGGAATTAAATTCACAATTTATTTTTTTATGATACTCAATTGTTCCATTTTATTTTATTATTTGAAATTAATTCAAAATATTAAAAGTGACGATGTGTTTGTACAATTTAACACATAAAACAAACAAAATAAAAAATACAATTAAGTACACATAAAAAATCAATGCAGACACATAAAAATTCAATAACAACACTTCAAAAAAACAATAAAAGTACATAAAAATCAATAAAGACACATTAAAATCAATAAATTCACATAAAATTCAATAAAGACACATAAAACTCAGTAAACACACAATAAAATCAATACATTTCACATAAAATCACATATAAATCAAGAAATTCACATAAAAATCAGTAAATTCACATAAAAATTCAATAAAGACACATACAATCAATAAATTCTCATACTATTGTGTGTCTTTATTGACACATAAAACTCAATAAATTCACATAAAAATCAATAAACACGCAATAAAATCAATACATTTCACACAAAAATCACATATAAATCAAGAAATTCACATAAAAATTCAATAAAGACACATAAATTCAATAAATTCTCATACAATAATCTATACTGTAGAGTGTAGACGACGCGCCACCTCCTTGAAGCACACTTGTCATTTTAAAAACAGAGTGCGATTCAGTTTGATAAGTAGTTGCCACAATAGAAAAATATTAAAATAGTCCACTTTAGTTCCTTTTCATTGATTTACTTTGCAAAATATATCTTTTGTCCTTCCTTCGCTAACATATTATCTATACTATAATAAAACTGTAACTGGGCTAAATCTGTACATTAAATATTTTTTGAAATTTTTAGTTGAGATGAACTTCAAAATCGATATGGAGTGCAGAAAGGTTTTTTTTTATTTTATTGTCTGTCTGTCTGTATGTCTGTCTGTCTGTCTCTTTGAACACGCATCACGCAGAAACTACCCGACGGATTTTGATGCAACTTGGCACAATCATAGCTTATGTTATGGATTAACATTTAGAATACTTTTTATCCCGAAAAAACAATGGTTCCCGCAGGATAGGGGATGAAAGTTATTTAAAAAAACACATATCACGCTGAAACTACCGTACGGATTTTCAAGTAACTTGGCACAGTCAAAGTTTATAGTATGTGTTAAAATGAATGATACTTTTAATCACGAATAAATACGAGATTCCTGCGGGATATGAGTCTAAAGTTATGTCAATTTGAAAGGAATAATAATTGCACATCCGTTTATAAAACGGTACCGTGAATTCAGCTCCTATGCCACAAGTCAGAGTGGCACAGTAGAAGCGGTGTCTAGCTTGCAACCCAGAGGCACATGGATCGAATCCACGCGCTGCTATGAATGTTTTGCCTCAATATTTATAAGCATTTACATATTTTGTGCCTTTTTTTACATTTTATTTGATTATTTTAAGGCTTATGTCATTTCCTGAAGTAAACCGTCAAGTTTTGTTTGAAAAAAATATGTATAATGGGATCTATCCAAACGAATGGTCCAACTTAGGTGCGGTTTTTTATGTTTGCAAGCTGAGGTAATCGAGATGGTATAGTACGAGTTTGGTAAGAGTAAAGATAGCACAATGGCATCAATAACTCAAGCGAATAAACCAAAGGCATCAAAGTTCTCCCTCCGATTTAACTAGATGGCGCTGATTGACCTTAAAACACGCAATCATTTCATTCCTGCAACCAAGGGTGCCGGTAAATTCAAAGGACTATGCCAGATCTCCAAAGTGACTTAGACTCGATTTAAAATTATCGCGGACACAACTGAATAGTATTTTTATTTTTAAAGCCTTATGTTAAAAGCTTTTGTGTGTTATTAGTTTTATCTGGGAACTTTTCAAAAATAAGTTATGAGGAAATAAAGTTAACTTTTGTGGTTATGTGACTTTCGTTAGATTATGACACTGTTTATGGTCAAGGGAATAATATAGCCAAGATAAATATTAAAATCTAATATTAAACTGGTATATTATGTTGGTACATACACTTTACGATCATGTTTAATATAATTTATAAAGTATTATTACTTATCTATACCTGCTATAGTAGAAGGCACTTAGGTACTCAATCTGAAAATCGAACCCTGGGCCTTCTCGGCTCTTGTCATGAGCTTGGTACCTAAACCACTGAAACATTTATACAACAAATAATAAATTACGTATAAGTAGAATAAAAAATACGAATGCGTTTATTGTTGTTATTTCTAATATCATAAAATAATGTACTGAAATGATTTCTATTAGAATAAACTAAGATGGCATGTAGTTTTTTTTTCATTGGTTTTGTTTATCGATTTATTAATAGTTTATTTGCACTAATTACGAGTCAACCCTATTATTAAACAGTGTCAACCTTATAATTTGTAATTAGTATCAATTCACTGCAATTTCCGGTCATTTCTATTCATTTTAATTCTTATTTTTTTAATAAGAGTTTCTGAAAGTTATCATTTTACTAAGAATTAATTACATTATTTTATGTGGTCAATAATGTGGAAAGATTTCGTGTCCGCAGCATTTAACTTTTAAAAGTCTTGCACAGCTATTTCCGGTCATTTCTATTCATATTAATTGTTTTTATTTTAATAACAGTTCCAGAATGTTATTGTTTTAATAAGAATGAATTAAATTATTTTAAATAGTCAATAATGTAGATAGATTTCGTGTCCGCGGCATTTAATATTTAAAAGTCTTGGAAACCGAAAGCTGGCATACTCCTTTATCAGGTTTCTAGGATTCAGCTCACACTAGCACTAGCACGACCTCCAGGGGCCTAATTCTCTAATTTTAAGACGCCAATTCAAAATTTCCAATTTTTCAATTGAAATTGGAATCAATCACGAACAAATTCCACGTAGGCATGGGTTATTTTCGCAATATCCAGCACCAGGGCTTTCAAGTACGTCTATCTTCAAACACCAGGGCGAAAAACCAGGGTTCAAAATACTTTCAAGTGCTTTCTGTAGAAACAGATTAAAGCCTTGAAAGTAGAAAATACTTGCATAGGAATTTGATTTTTGCCGTCATATAAATAAGGAGAACAATCGTGTTTGCAAAATAAAAGTACTTGGAAGCCTTGAAAGTAGAAAATACTTGCATAGCAAATTGATCTTTGTCTCTATATATAAAACGAGCACTATCGCGTGTGTGAAAAAGTACTCTGAAGCCTTGAAATTGTTTGTTTGTTTGTTTGTCGTATGAGGTAGTGCTGGCCCCTGATGTCAGAGTTTGTCAGGCCGCCCGAGGGCCT
This sequence comes from Alsophila aescularia, assembly GCA_946251855.1. Lineage (NCBI taxonomy): Eukaryota > Metazoa > Arthropoda > Insecta > Lepidoptera > Geometridae > Alsophila > Alsophila aescularia. Next base: position 64,597,346 of record OX276373.1, read on the forward strand.
CTGACATGGCTTAACGACTGCTATTAACCAATAACAGCAGGGACCGACAGCTTAACGTGCCTTCCGAAGCACGGAGCGATGGATAACCGCACATAACTTCGAAAAGTCATTGGTGCGGGAGCCTAGGTTTTGAACCCGGATTCTAAATTGTACTATAGAACCATTAGGCCACCATCGCTCATTTGAAATGAAAGTAAAAAATACTGGCATAGGAAATTGATCCGTGGGTATGCATAAATAAAGACCACAATTGCTTTTGCGTAAAAAATACTTCGAAGCGTTGCAAGTTTTCTGAGTATGTATATACATTATATGTACTACGTTTTTTTATTATGTTTCTTCCATTGAGATATTATAATGTACTACCTACGTACCTACATAATTATTTAATTATATTGGAGGTTTCTTCATAATGTCTTACTGGCAAAATGGTTAGTTGTCGGTATTGAAATGTGTACATACAGAGGTAGGTACACAGGTACACTTCACAGAGAAAGTATAGAAAACTTTTATTTTTTCAAATCAATCCTCGTATCGTGTTGAAAAAGCTCAAAAAGTAGGTAGGCAGGGTAGGTAATTATTAAGAGCCAGTTAAAGTGCCAGTAAGTAGGTACGTCGTTCTGAGAAACATCATAAAAAATAATTTGTACTAAGAACACAATGTTTCGTTGCATTAAAATTTGTTCGTATGGACCTCACAATAATGACCTACCCTTGATGCCCCATCCAATTTACCTCACCACCTTAATTACTCTCTAATCTGTGCCACCTTACCTTCGGAGATAATTTTCTCTACTCAATAACAAGACGGTCATGATAACAAGTTACTTCATTTAAACTAGATGGCGTTGTCTACCCTAAAAACACGCAAGCGGTTTGTTACGAAGTGGTCTGAACGTTGAATGAACTCGAACAACACGTTTTCTTCTTTTTTTACTTTATGGTCCTTAGAGGCTCTTAAAAAAAAAATGCGGCGCGTCGGCGAGGAGGAGTTGATTTTGATTTGAAAATCTGATTGCTACAAATCGCATTGGCTCATGTAATTGCCCTCGTGTGGTAGGTACCTACAGCCAAAGAGTATATAAATACTACGTAAGACCTACAGCTTTACCCCCCATTCCTATAAAAATTAAACGAGTCGTTTTTCTAACGTCTCGTTTCTTTTTGACGTATTTTGTATGGCGTTTATGTCAAAAGCTGATGGACAATTCGCGAAAACGGTTCGTTTTAAGATATAGGATCCGGCCAATAATAAGCTTAGGTACGTCTGTTCGTTTCCGAAATGTATCGGGGCAATTAGGTATCTAGTAATAATATTACTAAAATGTAATAAAATATGAATAATAATTTCACTATTTTCGTGTATTTTACCGATTTTACCAAAACAATCATTCTCCGTGCGTTCGAGATGATGAGATGGCGTTGTGGGCAGTTTCGAAATGTACATTTACTCGTTAACAAGCCATTTGCTTTGAATATTTTCAACAGTTTTGCAATTCTTGTAACTTTTGACATTAACGATTGGGGGAATTTGGGATGGCCCAAACCGAATAAAATACGTCCCTATACCCAAATGAAATAGAGCCGCTTTTCCCATGTCAAATTTAACAGTCATGTCATGTCATTTAAACATGAAAAACGAACGTTGATCGAAAACATTTCAGAAATCTAATTTTGCCCAGAAATGTCCAAACTGAACGCCAAATGTAATCATAATTAGCATTTTAACATTTATTTTCGCCATCTGCTTCAAAGCAAACGGCCAATTTGTTCACACGTACAAGTTTATGATCGCGTTTTACAATTAAAATGAATAGAAATGACTTGAGTTACTCGTACGGTAGTTTCAGCGTGATATGTGTTTTTTTTAAATAACTTTTATCCCCTATCCTGCGGGAACCATTGTTTTTTCGGGATAAAAAGTATTCTAAATGTTAATCCATAACATAAGCTATGATTGTGCCAAGTTGCATCAAAATCCGTTGGGTAGTTTCTGCGTGATGCGTGTTCAAAGAGACAGACAGACAGACATACAGACAGACAGACAATAAAATTAAAAAAAACCTTTCTGCACTCCATATCGATTTTGAAGTTCATCTCAACTAAAAATTTCAAAAAATATTTAATGTACAGATTTAGCCCAGTTACAGTTTTATTATAGTATAGATAATATGTTAGCGAAGGAAGGACAAAAGATATATTTTGCAAATTAAATCAATGAAAAGGAACTAAAGTGGACTATTTTAATATTTTTCTATTGTGGCAACTACTTATCAAACTGAATCGCACTCTGTTTTTAAAATGACAAGTGTGCTTCAAGGAGGTGGCGCGTCGTCTACACTCTACAGTATAGATTATTGTATGAGAATTTATTGAATTTATGTGTCTTTATTGAATTTTTATGTGAATTTCTTGATTTATATGTGATTTTTGTGTGAAATGTATTGATTTTATTGCGTGTTTATTGATTTTTAGGTGAATTTATTGAGTTTTATGTGTCAATAAAGACACACAATAGTATGAGAATTTATTGATTGTATGTGTCTTTATTGAATTTTTATGTGAATTTACTGATTTTTATGTGAATTTCTTGATTTATATGTGATTTTATGTGAAATGTATTGATTTTATTGTGTGTTTACTGAGTTTTATGTGTCTTTATTGAATTTTATGTGAATTTATTGATTTTAATGTGTCTTAATTGATTTTTATGTACTTTTATTGTTTTTTTTGAAGTGTTGTTATTGAATTTTTATGTGTCTGCATTGATTTTTTATGTGTTAAATTGTACAAACACATCGTCACTTTTAATATTTTGAATTAATTTCAAATAATAAAATAAAATGGAACAATTGAGTATCATAAAAAAATAAATTGTGAATTTAATTCCTAAATTTGATGGAAATGAAAAATTATTAAATTTATTCCTTTTGATTTTGTGAATATGTGCTTAGTTTAAGTGGATCAGACGTTACAACATCACAATAATTATATTTTTTTCATGTAATTTTAAGTAAATTTGTAGGCAGAGCAGCCTCATTACTAAATGAATGCAGCGATGTTAAGACATGGCTACAATTGAAAAAACATTTTAAATCAAGTAATAATATAATTGAAAAAAATGGAAACAGACTGTGAATTAGATAAAATATTATCTGAAAATTTAATGAAAATGAGATTAAATCGTATGCATCAAGAACAAATAAATGCATTTTTTTTATTGATACAATCAAGATGAACTAATTATTGAAATTAAAACTAAGCAAGATGCTATTTCACTTATACTTCTAATTATAACTTTATAAAATTTGAGATAAATGTAATTGATATTGAGAAAGCATTAAATAAAAGTAAAATAAATGATTTTGAAAATAAAGTTACTCTTGCTAGTTGCTTATAGTTTCTTAACTCATAATTTTCAAATAATTCTTTCTAAGTTAGATGAGATTGATACAGCAATCGCATTAAGTAAAAATAAGATATTACATCGATCAATAATTGAAACTAATGAATTATTTGAATTGTTAAAAAAATATTGAGAGAACAGATAAGTTAATTTTCCCTGTTAATTATGAAAATGTAGTTATAATAGAGCAAAATATAGAGATAAAAGCTTATATTAAGGGTAGGCAAATTACATTTGTACTGGCAATTCCAATTGTACGTAAAAACACTTACAAATATTACCAGTTATTCCCCTTACCTATCCTTGATACTTCTAATAATATTACATCCTTGATACTTCCTAAATATCCTTTTATCCTCGTGAAGGATTTGAACTCTATCACATTGCTCTCCAAGCCATGCGACGAGATTGATGAAAAACTATTTCTTTGTAAAAGAAACAACAAGATAAATGTATTACTGATTTAATGAAATTTACGCTGAATATTACGTCGTGTTCTCCAATTTTAAAAGAAATCTCAGAGTTAAAGGTTCAACAAATTGAAATGAACATATGGATAATTTTTGCAAGTTACCAAACGTACTTGACAAAAACCTGTGAAAATGAAATTACTAGAGAGAAAATCCTTGGTACTTATATTTTAACCTTGAATGATAATTGTAAAATACAAGTTGAAGATATTACTCTACGGAAGAAATTATTTAGAGGAATGAACTTACATATTCCTAAACTACCATTGATAAATTTACCAAGTGTTCCAGTTACAAATAATTTCAAGAGGAAACCTGTTAACTTAGATGGAGTAAACATGGAAAATATTCAAATGCTGTCTTATATTTTGAAGAAAAGTGAAAACAGTGAATATAGTGAAATTAGTGACATGGTCAATAAAGTGCAAATAAAAAGTGTTTAATACTTGATATTATAATTATTTTAAGTATTGTATACTTTATTATAAAATATAAAGATAAGATTTTAAATTTTTGTAAAATTGAAAATAATCTGAATTCAGAAAATGAACTTTCAGATAATTTTCAATCTCAGGGTGGAGAAGTTATATGTACTACAAACCCACCGCTGTTTACCGAAGTCCGATTGCGACATATTTAATCATACAAGTAGGTAACTTCCTTTGATTGTGAAAGTACCAAGTAAGCACTTTTTGTACAATGATATCTACGAATAATGCGCAGTAGAGGTACTCTACATGTTGACTTGATTTAATTGCGCATAGATGAATAAGCATTTATGTACTTAGATGTTTTTCTCGGTATTCGTTTGGAGGTTAGAAACACTTCGATGAATACAACACGTCCGTGCACTACTGACCACGACTTTATAACTCTCATTAGGTCAATTGATTGAAATGAATACGAATACAAGGAATAACTGGGAATCAATTAATTAATAAAGTTCAATTGATAAACACGGAGACAAGTGTTGACCTCTACCGAAATTTTACTTATCTTTGCATCGATTAGCTGTCAAAGCAAAAGGGCGCGTTCCGTTGTTCGGCACGGTCCCGCAATGTCAGCAAATAGAAAATAAAATTAAACAAACCAATTAAATGCAACAAATGTTAAATTTAGGAACGTAGATTTTTTCCAAAGCAAACCCATACAATATCATAATTTAATAGTTACAGTATATAGTTTTATGATAATATAACGGTAGCGAAGCAAAAAAAACGCATTCCGTACCTTCCGTCTGGAAGTGAACGGAACGTTTTATGGACTATAGTTTATAACAATTCTTTCTCTTGGCAGTTGTTTAGCTGTCAAAAATAGTTAAAAAAACGATAAATAAACAAATGTGATTTCTAGGGTGAGAAATATTCTAAATAAAAATAAAACCATATTATCATTTCCAAAGCTCATGTGTAAGCGCTGATCGGTTTCCTGGTGAAACGAAATGTTATTCGGATAGATTTTGCTAAATAAAAAAACTAGATCCGGCGACAGAAAGAAACCGAGACAATGAAGAGGAGTGACGTATCCTTTCTTTTCGTTCTGGAGAGCCTAGCAGGACTGACAAGTTTTTTCCCTGCATATTATAAAACCCGTAAAAAAAGGTGAGAGATTTTGTTGGTATTTTTGTATTGTCGGCAGTAATGATTGCGATTGTGAAATCACTTTTATCCATTTTTCGAGACGCCATTTTAGCGAAATGAGAGCGGTGGCGTTCTCAAAGTCTCGAATTCTAAAAAAACGTTGTGTCGTCATCTGTTAGATTCTAACAACAAACAATACAATGGCTTGTCTGTTGTTTATTTACTCCAAAAATGAAGATACATTCTAATACGTGAGTGTATTGAGCAATATGCAATTATAATTCTAGTTTTACTATTATAAAGATGCGTTTCTATTAGTTGTTTATGTGCTGTCTTGTTTATTCCTACTTTTACTTGTCGAATTGTTGTTTTGTATTGCTAGTTATAGGTTTATTGTTTTTTTATTTAAGTAGCGTTTTGCCTACGCTACAAGGTAAAAACCAAGGAGCAGGGATTGTGGGGAGACAGCCTTTGGCTGGAACCTCAAGAGCCAGTGCTCCGAACCTCGAGGTGGCACACGTCCCAGAGGTAAAACTAACAAAGAAACAAAAATATAAACTAAAACGAAAATTGAAAAGGGAGCTCTTGAAATCGGGTTCTGGAGGTGTGAAGCCAGTGGCTGAAGACACGAGACAGAACAAACCGGGACCAAGAGCTTACTTTAAGCAGCGTCTAAAAACAAGGGATAGTAGGGAACCAGAAACCAAGCCACAAGCCCTTCTAGCCTTCACCAAGGTTTCGTCCAAGGAGTTTGCTGGACTTAAAGGATATAAAGGCAAGGTTACGGAAACCCTGCTTAAGAACAAGGATCTCGTATCTAAATCGCATGGCCGGCCGGCATCGACCGTGGACTTGTCCATGGTGACTGCTGGGCCCTCCGGGTATACAGGTAAGGACTCGAGTTCCAAGTACAGGACCAAACATGGTAACCGGTTCAACCGGCAGAAACGAGCTACCATTGCGATCTCGAAGTCGGCGCAAGCCCCAGTTCGCACTGAGACTAGCAAACGTTCAAGGTTGGATGACACGGTTTCACCAAGAGGAAACTATAAAAAAGCGAAGTTGGATACTTCTAATCGTACCCAGGTTAGCTATGCTGATATTGTCCAGAACAAGCTCTGTGTAGCAGTGTCTAGGGTTGATGGTATCCAACTCACAGAAGAACAGACCACCTTGGTGAAGAAGTTCCTGCAGCGCAGGATTCTTGAGGGTGTCAAAGATCCTGCCAATGACTTCTCCCCCACCTTCAGAGGACGGCCCATCATATTTGATGGAGTCCTGAAGCTGTGGTGAGAGGATGAGGCTTCACTGAGGTGGCTTAACGAAGCCATTGACAGCTTGCCATCAACAACTTGCCCCAAGCTGACAGTAAAAAAACAAAGCGAGATCGCCAAAAGGTACGAGCGGCCCTTCTTATCCCGGACTGTGATAACTCCCTAGAGGACACCAACATGGTTCTGGATGGACAAAATAAATGGGCGCTCATTAATACCTGGACGGTTTACTGGCACTCCTGGCGGGAAGCGGCTTCCAAAGAGTTTGGACGTACACTGTTCCTGTGCCTGGGTATCCCAGAGCATGTCGTCCCAACTATTTTGGAACGTGATCGTAGACTAGTCCATAATTTGGGCAATGTCTACGTGCGCTTCTATGAGAAGGATGGAACACTAACGGATGCACCACCGAATCTGGATGAGGTACCGATCAGGAACACGGATCCTTTACCTCAACCAGAAGGGTGCTTTGAACAACAGTCCCTGCCACCCACGTCTCTGATCGACAGGGCGAAGGAATTATTTCCGGACGCGCCGTTGTACTCCTCTCCCGAACCGTCAACTTCGAGGGGAGTAGAGATGAGTGTGGACACGGTCCCTCCGGAGAAGGAGACAGTGGGGGACTTTGGAACGGATGGTGGAGAGTCTGAGGAGGATAAGGGAAGCCTGGATGATGGTGACCCCGACCTCTCAGACTGACTTCATTCAAGCCAACCTCCAGCACAGTATTCCTGCTACGGCTAACCTGCGCAGGATGCTGGAGGCAACCAACAAAGAGACTATCGCCCTGATCCAGGAGCCATGGATCAGGGGCGGGCGTGTTTGTGGTCTCAACAACTTAAATGGTAAGTTAATACTAGATAACACATGTAACAATCCATGCGCTTGCATTTTCATACCGCGAGATGTTCCAGCAGTGCCCCTCACCGAGTTCTGTTCCAGGGACATGGTAACCGTTAGGTTACTCTCTGGTGTCGGAGGGGGAGAAGAGGTGGTGATTGTCACGTCGGTTTACATGCCCGCCGACGAGGACGTCCCGTCCAAGGAAGTCGCTGATCTCGTTAGACACTGTGAGCTTAACAATTTTAATTTAACCATAGCTACAGATAGTAATGCACATCATCCTTTATGGGGGATGCCGACAACAAACAGTAGAGGTGTAGACTTGGTAAATTTTCTTTTCACTACTACTCTCTCTATAGCGAACAGAGGTGCGGAGCCAACCTTCGTCACACGCAGATGCCGCACTATTGTTGATTTAACCTTATTCTCAGACAATAACAAAGAAATTAACACCATTATGAATTGGAGAGTTTCGGAAGAGTCTTCGTGCTCAGACCACAGGTGGATCCGGTTTGAAATGGAACTTAGCAGGGTACTTCCCGCACCAACTCGTAATCCCCGTAGAACGGACAAGGTGATCTTTTATAATTTGTTAAAACAGTACCACACTCCCATGTCTACGGGATCACGCCTAACAAGTACTACTGATATTGAGCAGACGGTAGTACAATGAACAGACAGTCTCACCAAAAGCTATGAGGAAGCCTGCCCCCTTCTCCCCACCATACGTAAGTAAAGCTGGTAGTCATGGTTGGGGTAAAGATTTGGAGAAACTGAAAGCGAAGGTTCGTAAATTATTTAATAGAGCCATGAACACATACCACGATGAGGACTGCGAGCAATATAGAAAGGCGCGGGTGGCGTACAAAAAACTACTTCGTTCCAAAGGTCGTAAGTCATGGAAAAAATATAGTACAAACATAGAAACGAATACGCAGGCAAATAGGGTCAGGAAAATTCTAGCAGCTGACCCTAAGCGCGATATCGGTTCTTTAAAAAAACTAGACAACACTTATACTAAAACAGAAACAGAAACAAATAGCCTACTTTTACAGACACATTTCCCAGGATGCCAAATCACTGATACCATTACATGGTTTGACATTGAAGAGGCTATACCTGCTGACGCGGATTGGGATGTTGCTATACTAACAATTATAACAATAAAAAAATATACAAGGTAAAAATAAAAATAAAATAAGTAATAAAATAAATCAACGTCATCATTGAAATTATTAATAATAATAATAATAATATGTCAATACCTAAATTAGACCTAAGTTAAGAATTCGTCAAAGCAATAGAACGTTTGGTCGATAAGCCAGCGTTTCAGTCTAATTTTAAAGCAGGCCATACTGGGAGCTGCGATTATGTCCTTGGGAAGCCTGTTATATACACTAGGGCCCATTACGTGAGTCAGCTTACTGGATTTAACAAGGGAGCGCGGTACTGCAGCGAGCTTGTTAGCGTTACGTGTATTATAAGAGTGCATGTCACAGTGTCTCCTATAAGAATGCAAATTTGTTCTCATGTACACTGCCACCTGAAGGATCACAATGGCAGGTAACGTAAGAATTCCAAGTTCTTTGAAATAGGGCCTCGCGGAGGTGTTCTTGCGGCACTCGTACTATCGCCCTGACGGCGCGCTTCTGCATGCGGAAGACACGTCTCCACTCTGAGCATCTCCCCTAAAGCTCTGCGCCGTACTGCAGCAACGAGTGCACCGTCGCGAAGTAGCACGCGCGCGCCACCTCCGCGGTCACCACCCGGGACACTCGACTGAGCGCGTAACATGTACTTCCTACTTTCCCGCATAGTTTCTGAACATGAAACTCCCATGTCAACGCTTTATCAATTTCAAAACCTAGAAATGTTGAGGTTCTTACTTGTTCTACTCTAGTACCATCCACTGAAACCACCAGTGGCCTCGTCACCCGGCCCGATAAATTAAAGTGGATAAAGTGTGTTTTACTCAGGTTGAGCGAGAGGCCATTGGTAGAAAACCACATCGCGAGTTCTGCGGTCGTCTTGTTCAACATCTCTTCCAAACGATCCACCGATGGTGCAGTGACAATTGCGGCTACGTTGTTCGTCTGCGTACATTAAAATGTCAGCCACAGTCACGACGTCCGGAAGATCGTTAAGAAGGAGGGAGAACAAAATGTTGGAAGCCGATGACCCTTGCGCCACCCCCATGGTCAATGACAGTGGATCTGACTTATTGACGCCATCCCCTGCGTCTACTGTCTGAGACCTTCCTTGCATTAAATCAGTTAGAAGAGTATATGAAGCATCTTCAATCCCATAATGCTTTAATTTGACTGCAAGCACGGCATGGTCAGCTGCGTCAAACGCCTTGGACAGGTCACAGCAGAGGACAGCGACTTGATGTTTGCGCTCTCGCGCAGCCATCACGCGGCTTATCATCTCCCGGGTTAAGGAAGTTGTTGATCGACCCTCTCTGTAGGCATACTGACGGTCAGATAGCGCATTGGTTGAAGACAGGAATTCCACCAGACTGGAGCTCAACCCGTTTTCAAAAATCTTCGCGATCGCGGGTATTATAGACACGGGCCTATATCCATCAATATTGTCTCTCTTCCCCTTTCCCTTGAATATTGGTGAGAGGTGCTGGATACGATCCTACTTTAATACAAGCATTGTATAGGGTCGCCAATACAGGGCCGAGGGGTATTATAGCCGTTCTTAGAATCTCCATGGAGATTCCATATAAGTCCTTCGACTTCTTGGGCGGTATACGCGTGGTAACTATGAGAAGAACCTCGTCTGCAGTAAACGTACGAAGTCGAAGCGAGCGGTCAGCAGGTGCACACGCACTCAATAAAGCACAGCGCACACCAGCTATGTCCGCACGTGGTGCTCCACACGCGGCCGCAGCGTTGTTAAATCTCGCGTTCATCGTGTCTAATGCATCTTTTGTACAATTAAATTTATTTCCATCCAAATTCACTAAAATTTGTGCAAAGTTTAGTTTCGGGGCGTTGTTTTTCCCTCTTTCTTTGTTAACTACGCTCCACATGCCTTTGGACGCGCTTCTGCTATTATGTATTACATTTGAATAATAATTCGATTTTTGATTAATAATAAGCATGTCATATTTTGAATTAACTTTGTCCATAATAGATTGTAAACCAATGTCATTTGGAAATATTTTATTTAGTTTAATAATGTCAAACAGAAGTGATTTCATATTTTTTACATCGGGTGTTACCCACGATGAGTCAGATGTTCTAATAGCCTTTCTTTTCAACGGAAAACAAATGTCAACTTTATTTATAATTATATTTGTAACCGACTCTGTTAGAGTCTCTGCGTTTTTGGAATGCGTGATGATCTCGCTCCAGTCTACACTGTCTATAGAGGCAGCAAAGTTGGCACGATTACACTGAGAAAAATCCCTAACGAGGCGCGTACGACACTCTGGTGTGCGCCGAGCGCATGATACCTCGGCGCGCACGACGCGATGGTCGCTCAGATTACAATCAGATTAGTTACCACAGGAGTGGCTCGCACAGACTCTGTTGACATGTTCGTGTACAAATGATCCAGACATGTGGCGGTTGTTGCTGTTATGCGAGTAGGAAAGTTTACGATGTTTGCCATATTGTGGGCTGACAAGAGATCAGAAATACGTTTTTTCTCCGGATATATGTCGGCTAAGCAGTTAATGTTGAAATCACCCACTATGATGCACTCTCTATCCTGTTCACTGATCTTATCGAACAAACGTTCAAAATGGACTAGAAATTCAATACCACTAATTAAAGGGGTGCGGTACACACAAACTACCGTGATGTCAAAACCTATTATGTCAATTGCAGAAATTTCACAATATCGTTCTTCTGATAATGTCACCAAATCTAAATTTTCAATACATTTTACGCTCTCATTAATAAATATGCATGATCCTCCATGAGGTACTCGCTTCCTACAAAATTTAGATGCTAATTTAAAACCGCTAATGTTTACACACATCAATTCCGGTTCCATTAACCAATGTTCTGTCAGCCCGAGGATATGGCACTTGAGTTCACTTTCTAACAACACCTCTAATCTTTGAGTTTTGTAATCAATTGATGCGATGTTTTGATGACATACTACCAACGTTTGAGGCGAGTCGTGTGGGCATACCTGTTGGGCATGCGTGTCCTCACAATCACTGTCTCTCCGGGACTGCTGAACATATCGCTCGGCCAACTTCGGCTGCGCCTGCGCCCCGCTCTCGGGGCGATGAACGAAAGTACGTCCATTCGGATATCTTCACGCCGGGTGGCCACGCTGCCGGCGTATAAACTTGCACGAACGTACTTACCGGAATACCAACGACAAATGCTGCATGCCTGACAGTTTTCAAATCACGTTTATCAACGATAAAATCATCGCATTTTATTATTTTGCTGACGTGATTTCGAATACTTTGCTCGGTGGTGTCCGGTCTAAAGGACCAGGCCTGCATGTATTTTAATTGCTCCACTGATTGGAGCTCAAGGTCAGAATTGCCTGAGCCAGTTAAAATTGGGCGTTGTTTGTGCGTTGGTTTCTTTCGTTTAACAACCTGCCAACCAGCCTCAGCAGTGTTGTTATTTTTTTCCAATTCATCGTAGTTGTACAGCTTCGCTGACAGTGGGGCCGCACCTTGTTGTCGTATCTCGTCGCGTTGCTTTGTAGACGCAATGGTAGGGGTAAGTACTAATTGGCTCACCTCGGGACTTTTCGTATCCTCAGAAATTGACGTTCGCGGTCCCGCTCTCGTCGCACCCGATGTCGTCGCAATGTTTGCCGAAGCATTCATTCTTACTTGCCGAACCGGGCGCTGCTTTACGGTCGGGGCCTGTGCGTTTGAAGCCGATGATTTCCGAGCGGTGACGACGGCCGTTGAAGTACCCTCCATATTTGATCTCAACAGCGCAATCTCCGCAGTATTCTTCACAATTATTGTATTTTGCTCGTTGATCTTGCACTCCAGAGTGACGATTTTGTCACTAAGGCCAGTAACCACTTTAATTAGTTCACGAATAGCACTTTCAGTACCTTTCTGTGCCATTTTATATTTTTAAATTCAAGAAATACGGGACTGCTCTTAGTGCGTGGAGGCTACCCCTCCCGGTTCCCAGTGCGTGGAGGCTTCCCCTCCTGGTTCCCAGGTTCAGCGGCGCAGAGTGAGACAGGGGGATGTCATATCCCCGAAACAGTTCACTAACGCCCTGGAAGATACTCGTATGTTTAAGAACTGGACTGGAAAAGCCCGGGCATTAACACAAATGGCGGGTAAATCTCGCAAGTTCGCCGATGATATAGTCCTCATAGCGGAGTCGCAATAAGCACCTTTTTATTTACTTTCCAGTACTGTACTTCCCTATAAGCACCTTTTTATTTACTTTCCAGGTAACTCGGGATATGCAAAGGGTCCGTATGATGACGCCTATGCCTTGATGCTTGAAGTTACACCAGAGGGCCATTGCAATAAGCTACATAATTATTATGCTACCGCCCGAAACAGTGGAGAGGAATATTGGTTTATTGATAGGTTGGTTCAGATACTTACTAGTGCATAGAGTTCTTCATTACCACCCCGGTGGCAAGAATGACTGTACATCGTCAAGAGTTAGTTCATTCTCTCTGGATAGCTCGGCAAATAAATTAGTATATTTTTAACAAAGCAAAGTAGCTTCTTTTTTATTGAGTAGGTACATGAGACTCCAGTGCAAGAATTAAGTGAAAATGGACAAGATGGAATAAATTTCACCCTTTAAACAATATCAATAAGTGATTAGTGATATGAAAGTAAACAAGTGATGAACAGTGAATACAATTATTTTTGCCACGTTTTTATTAAGTCACTTTCTTGTTTGTCAGACGTTTCCGCTGGAATCTTGGAACTCAAATTTCGAGCACTTCCCTATTATTGTTTATTATTTAGGCTGAAATTTTCATGGTAGCTCACTAAACTATGATAAGCATTAAAATAAACAATAATAAAAAAAACATGTTTTAGATGACTTTTTTAATCTACATTTGCAGCTTGTTTACATCTAATGTTAAGAGCTTTTGTTCCAAAATCAACCAGACAAATAAATAATGTATTTGTAAATCATTCTTCTTGATCCTCACTTTTTACTTTTTGTATGTTTGTAATGGATTAACTCAAAAAATAAGGAAAATCTGTCACCTAATAGAAAGCTACATTATTCAGCGAGTAACACAAGCTATATAAAAAAATTCAAAAAATTTGTGATCTCAACATAAATTGCAATGTAACCCAAGGTATCAAACATTTGCAATATAATGAGATTTCGCAGCTCACGCCATATTATTGCGTGCGCTGCGAACTCTATTAATGATACATAAAATAATGTACAACATGTTTAGTACACATTATTATCCACAAAAAAGGGGGCTTATGTCTAACTATTATAGTTAAGTCACAATAACCATTTTTTGTTCAAATTAGTCAAAACACTTGTAGAATCGTGTACTAATAAAGATAAACTCTTAGCTACCCGTGCAAAGCCGGGCCAGTCAGTAGTATAGTATAAGCAGGTACATGCAGACAATAGACATAAATGGTATTTTATCTATATCTATACTTATAATAAAGTGATATTTACGAAAAAGACTATATATATAAAGCTTTTTTATTGGTCTTTTGTACCTAAATAAAATAAGCTACTGAACAAGATTTTTATTTATTTAAATAGTGTATTTTTGGTTGTACCTATGTTTGTTCGCGCTTGACATAGAAATTACTGGACTGATTGTGATGCAGTTTTCACTGTTGGATAGCTTGACCGTTTGTATTAAAAAGTGGGTGATATTTCAATCCGATGAGAATCTGCGGAATCGATAAAACTCTTTTTGACAGGTGCAAGAATTTTGACCAAATGTTGGTATATTGGTATTTTGGGTCTTAGAATAGCACAGAGAGTACTTTAATCTAGAGAAATGACAACGCGTGCGATGCTTCGGGCACAGCTAGTGCCAATATTTATTAACAAATTGTACCTACTTAAGCAATGTTAAATAAATATACTTCATTATTACTATTTTGTACTGTTATGTACTGTATGTATAATTATTTCTATTTCATCTAAATTCTTCCATCCCATACTGTTTCTGTGGTACTTTTCTAGCCATAATATTCCACCGAACTTCATCATCAGTACTATCCCTAATTTATAAGTATGATTAATAGCTAACTTGACCAGTCCACAATTTCCCCCATTTTTTTCTTGCAATCCCTTAATGCTAACTTCAATCTAAACTAACCATTATAACACCATTAAATTATATATATAATTATTTTCAATATATGTGTGCAGGATATAGATACTATATATATCCCGCACTTTCGTAATTCACTAAAATAATTCTAATCTAATTTATATTTTATGGCGCCATCTGCCTTACTTTATTTTTAATCGATACGCGAGAACCCAATCCATGTATACAAACACCTAGCTAACTGCTTTACTAAATTTCCAATCGAACGCTATTTGAATTCTGCCCCCTCCCCCTACAACTGTCATGAAATAAAATTATTTATTCTGTATCTCCCCGTCCTTTTATAATGACGTTCCTTGACTCCCTGGTCCATTCAATGTAAAGTTTCTCTACACTCTAAAATCTAAGAGATATCGCTTTATACCGCGCGATCGGTACTACATAAGGCCGTGATAGTGAATGACACGACGCTATACATAGCTATACCTATCTACTTTTAGCGTTTTGCGCTGCGCAGAGTCGATGTGAAGCGTACGTCACTCCGCTATGTTTACATATAGCTATAATTGTATCTATATCTCTCTCACAAAACGCCGCGCCATGACTAACCTGTGCGCTTTTTTATTCGAAACGTTCCGTTTACTATGTTTATTTGCTATTATAATTATTTATGGTTATTCAGTTTGTTATTTAGTACGCCTACATTTATTTAGGTAGAACGTGCATTCCGCTTTAGTCCCTTATTTCTACGATATCTCTTACAAGCTAGTGTGTGCTCGCGAACCCCGACCTAAGTGATGTATAAATATACCTAGCTAGCTATATCTATGTTTTTGTCGCGGCTGCGCCGTGCGCCGTCTCGATAGCTACCTACATTTACAAGTTATGTTTGTCTGCGCTAACTTTTACTCCCAGCTTTGCTCGCGTATTTTTGTTTGAATATATAGTTTATGTTGAGAGTTCTTATATTTGTGTACGGTCGTTTGGACCGTTACACTGTGACAGCTAGATGGCACTGCTGATATTCTGTACGCACTGATCTGTATAGATTAGAAGCTCGTGAAAGACTTTTAAGACAGGTAAAATATCACCAAAGGCCTCCTGTGACAGCTAGATGGCACTGCTGATATCTCGTAGGTAAGTGGTACGCACTGATCTTTATAGATAAGTAGCTCATAAAAGACTTCTACGATATCTTGATTCATTCTTCTTGACCTTCATTTATTACCTAATCACTTCGAGAAAGCAACCAACTACGTTAATTGGTTGTTTACTCGAAGCCTAATTATTATTAAAGCCCCTTCCTTGTTTTAATGTATACTTTATATTCCTATACACTTTCCAAAATGTCATTAAAATACTTTCAAATGATTAGGGCTGGTATAAAACTTGGTATACTTTAAAGTGCTCTAAACTAAAATACTTTCACATGATGAGGGCTGGGTATACAACTTGGTATACGTTAAAGTGCTCTAAACTAAAATACTTTCAAATGATAAGGGCTGGGTATAAAACATGGTATACTTTAAAGTGCTCTAAACTAAAATACTTTCAAATGATTAGGGCTGGGTATAAAACTTGGTATACGTTAAAGTGCTCTAAACTAAAATACTTTCAAACGATAAGGGCTGGGTATTAAACTTGGTATACGATAAAGTGCTCTAAACTAAAATACTTTCAAATGATAAGGGCTGGGTATACAACTTGGTAAACGTTAAAGTGCTCTAAACTAAAATACTTTCAAATGATTAGGGCTGGGTATAAAACTTGGTATACTTTAAAGTGCTCTAAACTAAAATACTTTCAAATGATAAGGGCTGGGTATAAAACTTGGTATACTTTAAAGTGCTCTAAACTAAAATACTTTCAAATGATTAGGGCTGGGTATAAAACTTGGTATACTTTAAAGTGCTCTAAACTAAAATACTTTCAAATGATAAGGGCTGGGTATAAAACTTGGTATACTTTAAAGTGCTCTAAACTAAAATACTTTCAAATGATTAGGGCTGGGTATAAAACTTGGTATACTTTAAAGTGCTCTAAACTAAAATACTTTCAAATGATAAGGGCTGGGTATAAAACTTGGTATACTTTAAAGTGCTCTAAACTAAAATACTTTCAAATGATAAGGGCTGGGTATAAAACTTGGTATACGTTAAAGTGCTCTAAACTAAAATGCTTTCAAATGATAAGAGCTGGGTATAAAACTTAGTATACGTTAAAGTGCTCTAAACTAAAATACTTTCAAATGATTAGGGCTGGGTATAAAACTTGGTGTACTTTAAAGTGCTCTAAACTAAAATACTTACAAATGATAAGGGCTGGGTATAAAACTTGGTATACGTTAAAGTGATCTAAACTAAAATACTTTCAAATGATTAGGGCTGGGTATAAAACTTGGTATACATTAAAGTGCTCTAAACTAAAATACTTTCAAATGATAAGGGCTGGGTATACAACTTGGTAAACGTTAAAGTGCTCTAAACTAAAATACTTTCAAATGATTAGGGCTGGGTATAAAACTTGGTATACTTTAAAGTGCTCTAAAGTAAAATACTTTAAATTGATTATGATTATGACCACACCTACACTCCTAAAATGACGTCTTTCACCATAAAAACTGCTATTGATACAAAATATTGCTGATGCTATGCTAGTACTATTTGAGTGCCCATTCAGGGCAAATTTAAATAAAAATATTTGAATTTATTACATATTCCTATTTACGATACGAGGACTGGGAAAATATTTAAACAACCATGTTTGACTTACACTGTTTATTGTTTTTTTTTTTTTGCCCGTTTTACGGTTTTTTAAATTGCTCATTGTGAAATGCATTATTCGGCAGGATCGGTCAAAATGTTTAATAACTGTTCAGGCGTCCATATTTACGAGTAAGTCCCAGTTGTTGCTTCACTTCGTGGGGAATATATTTCAAGCTATCATAGCAGGCGCATACTTTACCCTTGGGTTTGGGCCAGTTGGACACTGACCAGGGTAAGTTGTCATCTGAACCTGGCCAGTCATCTAGTGGCAAGCCTTTTGGTGATGACCCTTGTAAAATCAGGTTCTTGAACCATTCTGGCAAATTATTGGAATCCCATGGAGAGCTCACGCTGGGAATGGATGGAGTATACCAAGGAAGTAGGGCATTCAATGGGTTGACACCAGTATTAGGACTGGTGTTTCCAGGAGAAGTGATGGAACCCTCAGGAATAGTGCCGGTAGTGCCTGGCAAGGCACCGCTGGGTGATGAACGAGGCCAACTTGGTACGCCAGACCCAGTTCCTGGCCAACCAGGCAGTGCTTTGGTATTATTGTCAGTTCCTAGTTGTGAATTTCCTCCTTTGCCGATTTTTCCGTTAGGACCTGTTTTATAACCTGGACCAGTTCCTTGATCGGTATCATAGTCAGTTTTTCTTTCGCCGTAATTTCCGATGGGACTGTTTCTATAATCTGGGCCAGTATTTTGGCTATTATTACCGTCAGTTCCTAGTTGTGAATTTTCTCCTTTGCCGTTATTTCCGTTGAAACCCTTTTTATAACCTGGGCCAGTTCCTGGGTTGGCATCATCGTCATTTTTTATTTTGCCATAATATCCGTTGGCACTGTTTTCATCATTTGGACCAGATTCTTGACTGGTATTTTCATCAGTTCTTGGTTGTGAATTTCCTCCTTTGCCGATTTTTCCGTTAGGACCCGTTTTATAACCTGGACCAGTTCCTTGATCGGTATCATAGTCAGTTCTTCTTTTGCCGTAATTTCCGATGGGACTGTTTCTATAATCTGGGCCAGTATTTTGGCTGTTATCACCGCCAGTTCCTAGTTGTGAATTTCCTCCTTTGCCGTTATTTCTGTTGAAACCCTTTTTATAACCTGGGCCAGTTCCTGGGTTGGCATCATCGTCATTTTTTATTTTGCCATAATCTCCGTTGGCACTGTTTTCATCACCTGGACCAGATTCTTGACTGGTATTTTCATCAGTTCCTGGTTGTAAATTTCCTCCTTTACCGATTTTTCCGTTAGGACCCTTTTTATAACCTGGACCAGTTCCTTGATCGGTATCATACTCAGTTTTTCTTTTGCCGTAATTTCCGATGGGACTGTTTCTATAATCTGGGCCAGTTTTTTGGCTGTTATCACCGTCAGTTCCTAGTTGTGAATTTCCTCCTTTGCCGTTATTTCCGTTGAAACCCTTTTTATAATCTGGGCCAGTTCCTGGGTTGGCATCATCGTCATTTTTTATTTTGCCATAATATCCGTTGGAACTGTTTTCATCATCTGGACCAGATTCTTGACTGGTATTTTCATCAGTTCGTGGTTGTGATTTTACTCCTTTGCCGATTTTTCCTTTGGGACCCTTTTTATTACCTGGGCTAGTTCTTTGGCTGGGGTCATTGTAAGGTCCTAGTTGTTGTTTTCGTTCTGGTCCCGAAGGTTCTGATTTGCCGAGCGGTGATGGGGTGGACTTCGCTGTACCGGGCGAATAAGTGGATGGTGCTGAAAAATAAACGTATAATAGTCTTAGCTGCTGGAAAACACTATTTAGTAGTCTTAAATAAATACATGGCCGATTTTTATAAATACATCTCTTTACCTGAAGACGAATAGATCGATACCTCGTTTATCAAAATCGGACCAATAATGGCAACCACAGATATCCGAAGTGGCAAAGCTATGGTGGAACATCCACCCACATACAAACACTGTTAAGTTACCCTTCCCTGCTCCGCCGTACTCGGGTAATAAGATACTGATCAAGAATATATCATTTTAAATGGTGTCTGTATGTTTGTTTGTTCACGCATCACTTAAAAAGTACTGGACTGATTGCGATGCGGTTTCACTGTTGTATAGCTTAGGTTTTGACTTACTTATGATTCACAGTTAAAAAAAAAGCTTTCTCTCAAGCTTCATAGATACAACAAGCATTTAGAATAAAATTATGAGTTTATAAAGAAAGTCAGTTCACATCCACGTGGAAACGCTGAAAATGAGGTTTACATTACGAATCAGTTAAGTTAAAATGAAAAACGTGGCTACGGTTTGAGTATTAGGAATTATATTTGGAAACTAGCTGTACCCGCGGCTTCGCACGCGTGGCCATTTCTCTAGGTTAAAAGTCTATATGTGCTATTTCAAGAACTATGCTTTAATTTACCAATATTTAATCAAAATTTCTTTAGTCGTAAAAAATATTTTAATTGATTGCTCGGCTTTTACTAGTCCGATTGACATACCAATAACACCAATTTTTAAATCAAACTCTCAAGCTATCGAAAGTGGAAACCACATCGTAATCGGACCATTAGTTTTTTCACTGCTCGAACAAACGTACAGACAAATAAGCAAACAGACAAACAGACAGGCACGTTTTAAAATAATGTTATATTCTTGTTTAGTATTTCATTTTAAGAACCATAGACCAGTTTTTTTTTTAAATTATCTTTGTGTTGACTTTTTCGATTTATTGCTTTATTATAGGTATATATATAGATTCCTTTTGGCTTACCAGGACTAGTTCCACCGCCAACTAGCGTGCCATCTTCTAGGTACACTTGACCGCCTGAAAAATAAAGATTGTATTGATTACACTTCTGATCACAGCTTGTTGTTAATCTTTCTGGATGATGATTTAATGCTGTGTTTGCTAAATGTGCATTTATTGTAAAGCTACACTATTATTTATTCTGTGGTATAGTGAAATTTGCGTGAGACGTGACAACATCATCATGCAAATAAAATAGTCTGTTGTTCTGGAAAAATGCTGAGTTTCTACCGGAATTCTGCGACTTGAACAATTCTGGCTACAAAAAGAATTCAAGAAGTTCCGAATATTTATATATCCTTACTTAGCAATAATTCGGGGTCAATTGGGCCATAGCTATCGAAAGTTTTTGCTCCATCGTCACTGATCCAAGTCCAGGTGGCAGTGGTTTCGGATGACGAAGTTTTAGACGCGGTTAAAGTTGAAGTTCCTGAAACTGATATAAATAATGTGAATAGTGTGAGATGTTTCTCACACCTCTATGAGCGACATTATGAAAAAACTGATTTAGTCTTTCAGATCCGAACAGCTGACTGGAAGGTTCAAAACCAATGACGAACGTCTACGCTAGACGAGCCAAGCACAAGCGGAGCCAATTTTACATCCCTATGTATTTTCAAATGCGCGGAGCACACTGCGAGCACGGTGAGAACACAGTGCTCCGCTCGTGCACGGCTTGTCTAGCGTAGACGCAGTTTAAGAAACTTCATGCTACTCACTGGTCTCCTGCCAATGCCCTGAGGGCTTTCGCCGTCTTAGGGCAGTTTTGCTTCCATCGTAATCTGATGCAGAGGCATCTCCTGGGCCAGCTGCTCGGTTGGCATCATCGTCAGTTTTTTTTTTGTCGTAATTTCCGTAGGGACTGTTTCTATAATCTGGGCCAGTTTTTTGGCTGTTATCACCGTCAGTTCCTAGTTGTGAATTTCCTCCTTTGCCGTTATTTCTGTTGAAACCCTTTTTATAATCTGGGCTAGTTCCTGGGTTGGCATCATCGTCATTTTTTATTTTGCCATAATATCCGTTGGAACTGTTTTCATCATCTGGACCAGATTCTTGACTGGTATTTTCATCAGTTCCTGGTTGTGAATTTCCTCCTTTGCCGATTTTTCCGCTAGGACCCGTTTTATAACCTGGACCAGTTCCTTGATCGGTATCATAGTCAGTTCTTTTTTTGCCGTAATTTCCGATGGGACTGTTTCTATAATCTGGGCCAGTATTTTGGCTGTTATCACCGCCAGTTCCTAGTTGTGAATTTCCTCCTTTGCCGTTATTTCCGTTGAAACCCTTTTTATAACCTGGACCAGTTCCTGGGTTGGCATCATCGTCATTTTTTATTTTGCCATAATATCCGTTGGCACTGTTTTCATCATCTGGACCAGATTGTTGACTGGTATTTTCATCAGTTCCTGGTTGTGAATTTCCTCCTTTGCCGATTTTTCCGTTAGGACCCCTTTTATAACCTGGACCAGTTCCTTGATCGGTATCATACTCATTTTTTATTTTGCCATAATATCCGTCGGCACTGTTTTCATCATTTGGACCAGATTCTTGACTGGTATTTTCATCAGTTCCTGGTTGTGAATTTCCTCCTTTGCCGATTTTTCCGTTAGGACCCGTTTTATAACCTGGACCAGTTCCTTGATCGGTATCATAGTCAGTTCTTCTTTTGCCGTAATTTCCGACGGGACTGTTTCTATAATCTCGGCCAGTATTTTGGCTGTTATCACCGCCAGTTCCTAGTTGTGAATTTCCTCCTTTGCCGTTATTTCCGTTGAAACCCTTTTTATAACCTGGGCCAGTTCCTGGGTTGGCATCATCGTCATTTTTTATTTTGCCATAATATCCGTTGGCACTGTTTTCATCATCTGGACCAGATTGTTGACTGGTATTTTCATCAGTTCCTGGTTGTGAATTTCCTCCTTTGCCGATTTTTCCGTTAGGACCCCTTTTATAACCTGGACCAGTTCCTTGATCGGTATCATACTCATTTTTTATTTTGCCATAATATCCGTCGGCACTGTTTTCATCATTTGGACCAGATTCTTGACTGGTATTTTCATCAGTTCCTGGTTGTGAATTTCCTCCTTTGCCGATTTTTCCGTTAGGACCCGTTTTATAACCTGGACCAGTTCCTTGATCGGTATCATAGTCAGTTCTTCTTTTGCCGTAATTTCCGACGGGACTGTTTCTATAATCTGGGCCAGTATTTTGGCTGTTATCACCGCCAGTTCCTAGTTGTGAATTTCCTCCTTTGCCGTTATTTCCGTTGAAACCCTTTTTATAACCTGGGCCAGTTCCTGGGTTGGCATCATCGTCATTTTTTATTTTGCCATAATATCCGTTGGCACTGTTTTCATCATCTGGACCAGATTGTTGACTGGTATTTTCATCAGTTCCTGGTTGTGAATTTCCTCCTTTGCCGATTTTTCCGTTAGGACCCCTTTTATAACCTGGACCAGTTCCTTGATCGGTATCATACTCATTTTTTATTTTGCCATAATATCCGTCGGCACTGTTTTCATCATTTGGACCAGATTCTTGACTGGTATTTTCATCAGTTCCTGGTTGTGAATTTCCTCCTTTGCCGATTTTTCCGTTAGGACCCGTTTTATAACCTGGACCAGTTCCTTGATCGGTATCATAGTCAGTTCTTCTTTTGCCGTAATTTCCGACGGGACTGTTTCTATAATCTGGGCCAGTATTTTGGCTGTTATCACCGCCAGTTCCTAGTTGTGAATTTCCTCCTTTGCCGTTATTTCCGTTGAAACCCTTTTTATAACCTGGGCCAGTTCCTGGGTTGGCATCATCGTCATTTTTTATTTTGCCATAATATCCGTTGGCACTGTTTTCATCATCTGGACCAGATTGTTGACTGGTATTTTCATCAGTTCCTGGTTGTGAATTTCCTCCTTTGCCGATTTTTCCGTTAGGACCCCTTTTATAACCTGGACCAGTTCCTTGATCGGTATCATACTCATTTTTTATTTTGCCATAATATCCGTCGGCACTGTTTTCATCATTTGGACCAGATTCTTGACTGGTATTTTCATCAGTTCCTGGTTGTGAATTTCCTCCTTTGCCGATTTTTCCGTTAGGACCCGTTTTATAACCTGGACCAGTTCCTTGATCGGTATCATAGTCAGTTCTTCTTTTGCCGTAATTTCCGACGGGACTGTTTCTATAATCTGGGCCAGTATTTTGGCTGTTATCACCGCCAGTTCCTAGTTGTGAATTTCCTCCTTTGCCGTTATTTCCGTTGAAACCCTTTTTATAACCTGGGCCAGTTCCTGGGTTGGCATCATCGTCATTTTTTATTTTGCCATAATATCCGTTGGCACTGTTTTCATCATCTGGACCAGATTGTTGACTGGTATTTTCATCAGTTCCTGGTTGTGAATTTCCTCCTTTGCCGATTTTTCCGTTAGGACCCCTTTTATAACCTGGACCAGTTCCTTGATCGGTATCATAGTCAGTTCTTCTTTTGCCGTAATTTCCGACGGGACTGTTTCTATAATCTGGGCCAGTATTTTGGCTGTTATCACCGCCAGTTCCTAGTTGTGAATTTCCTCCTTTGCCGTTATTTCCGTTGAAACCCTTTTTATAACCTGGGCCAGTTCCTGGGTTGGCATCATCGTCATTTTTTATTTTGCCATAATATCCGTTGGCACTGTTTTCATCATCTGGACCAGATTGTTGACTGGTATTTTCATCAGTTCCTGGTTGTGAATTTCCTCCTTTGCCGATTTTTCCGTTAGGACCCCTTTTATAACCTGGACCAGTTCCTTGATCGGTATCATACTCATTTTTTATTTTGCCATAATATCCGTCGGCACTGTTTTCATCATTTGGACCAGATTCTTGACTGGTATTTTCATCAGTTCCTGGTTGTGAATTTCCTCCTTTGCCGATTTTTCCGTTAGGACCCGTTTTATAACCTGGACCAGTTCCTTGATCGGTATCATAGTCAGTTCTTCTTTTGCCGTAATTTCCGACGGGACTGTTTCTATAATCTGGGCCAGTATTTTGGCTGTTATCACCGCCAGTTCCTAGTTGTGAATTTCCTCCTTTGCCGTTATTTCCGTTGAAACCCTTTTTATAACCTGGGCCAGTTCCTGGGTTGGCATCATCGTCATTTTTTATTTTGCCATAATATCCGTTGGCACTGTTTTCATCATCTGGACCAGATTGTTGACTGGTATTTTCATCAGTTCCTGGTTGTGAATTTCCTCCTTTGCCGATTTTTCCGTTAGGACCCCTTTTATAACCTGGACCAGTTCCTTGATCGGTATCATACTCATTTTTTATTTTGCCATAATATCCGTCGGCACTGTTTTCATCATTTGGACCAGATTCTTGACTGGTATTTTCATCAGTTCCTGGTTGTGAATTTCCTCCTTTGCCGATTTTTCCGTTAGGACCCGTTTTATAACCTGGACCAGTTCCTTGATCGGTATCATAGTCAGTTCTTCTTTTGCCGTAATTTCCGACGGGACTGTTTCTATAATCTGGGCCAGTATTTTGGCTGTTATCACCGCCAGTTCCTAGTTGTGAATTTCCTCCTTTGCCGTTATTTCCGTTGAAACCCTTTTTATAACCTGGGCCAGTTCCTGGGTTGGCATCATCGTCATTTTTTATTTTGCCATAATATCCGTTGGCACTGTTTTCATCATCTGGACCAGATTGTTGACTGGTATTTTCATCAGTTCCTGGTTGTGAATTTCCTCCTTTGCCGATTTTTCCGTTAGGACCCCTTTTATAACCTGGACCAGTTCCTTGATCGGTATCATACTCATTTTTTATTTTGCCATAATATCCGTCGGCACTGTTTTCATCATTTGGACCAGATTCTTGACTGGTATTTTCATCAGTTCCTGGTTGTGAATTTCCTCCTTTGCCAATTTTTCTGTTAGGACCCTTTTTATACCCTGGGCTAGTTCTTTGGCTGGGGTCATTGTAAGGTCCTAGTTGTTGTTTTCGTTCTGGTCCCGAAGGTTCTGATTTGCCGAGCGGTGATGGGGTGGACTTCGCTGTACCGGGCGAATAAGTGGATGGTGCTGAAAAATAAACGTATAATAGTCTTAGCTGCTGGAAAACACTATTTAGTAGTCTTAAATAAATACATGGCCGATTTTTATAAATACATCTCTTTACCTGAAGACGAATAGATCGATACCTCGTTTATCAAACTCGGACCAATAATGGCAACCACAGATATCCGAAGTGGCAAAGCTATGGTGGAACATCCACCCACATACAAACACTGTTAAGTTACCCGTAACTGCTTCGCCGTACTCGGGTAATAAGATACTGATCAAGAATATATCATTTTAAATGGTGTCTGTATGTTTGTTTGTTCACGCATCACTTAAAAAGTACTGGACTGATTGCGATGCGGTTTCACTGTTGTATAGCTTAGGTTTTGACTTACTTATGATTCACAGTTAAAAAAAAAAGATTTCTCTCCAGCTTCATAGATACAACAAGCATTTAGAATAACATTATGAGTTTACAAAGAAAGTCAGTTCACATCCACGTGGAAACGCTGAAAATGAGGTTTACAATACGAATCAGTTAAGTTAAAATGAAAAACGTGGCTACGGTTTGAGTATTAGGAATTATATTTGGAAACTAGCTGTACCCGCGGCTTCGCACGCGTGGTCATTTCTCTAGGTTAAAAGTCTATATGTGCTATTCCAAGACCTATGCTTTAATTTACCAATATTTCATCAAAATTTCTTTAGTCGTAAAAAATATTTTAATTGATTGCTCGGCTTTTACTAATCGGATTGAGATACCAATTACACCAATTTTTAAATCAAACTCTAAGCTATCGAAAGTGGAAACCGCATCGTAATCGGACCATTAGTTTTTACACTGCTCGAACAAACGTACAGACAAACAGACAGGCACGTCTTAAAATAATGTTATATTCTTGTTTAGTATATCATTTTAAGAACCATAGACCAGTTTTTTTTTTAAATTGTCTTTGTGTTGACTTTTTCGATTTATTGCTTTATTATAGGTATATATAGATTCCTTTTGGCTTACCAGGACTAGTTCCACCGCCAACTAGCGTGCCATCTTCTAGGTACACTTGACCGCCTGAAAAATAAAGATTGTATTGATTACCGATTATTGTTTGACGACCGGTCTCGTGGCTAGTGATCCTAGGTACGTAATCAGATGGTTGCGGGTTCGAATCCTGCAAGGTGCAATCATTTCTGTGATGAGCAGAAATGTTTGTTTCCGAGTCATGGTTGTTATAATATTCGTATATATATGTATGTTTATCCGTTATCTAGTACCCATAGTACAGGGTATCCTAGTTTGGGGCTAGTTAATTGGTGTGGAATTGTCCCGAATATATTTATTTATTTATATTTATTACACTTTTGATCACAGCTTGTTGTTAATCTTTCTGGATGATGATTTAATGCTGTGTGTTTGCTAAATGTGCATTTATTGTAAAGCTACACTATTATTTATTCTGTGGTATAGTGAAATTTGCGTGAGACGTGACAACATCATCATGCAAATAAAATAGTCTGTTGTTCTGGAAAAATGCTGAGTTTCTACCGGAATTCTGCGGCTTGAACAATTCTGGCTACGAAAGAATTCAAGAAGTTCCGAATATTTATATATCCTTACTTAGCAATAATTCAGGGTCAATTGGGCCATAGCTATCGAAAGTTTTTGCTCCATCGTTACTGATCCAAGTCCAGGTGGCAGTGGTATCGGATGACGAAGTTTCAGACGCGGTTAAAGTTGAAGTTCCTGAAACTGATATAAATAATGTGAATAGTGTGAGATGTTTCTCACACCTCTAAGAGCAACATTATGGACTAAAAATCTAAAGTAGAATTTCGCTGTTCAAAATATTTGATGATATTAATATTTGATGAGCAAGCGTATGTTTATACATGCAGCGCTTACTGATACCAGACCACTGGTAATTTACCTGACCTATCTTAGGATATAGTATAGACCGATAGGCATGTGCGCAGCGCGTGCGGTTGGCTGCGCTGGCTTGTGTGGGTGATTGTCACTATACGATTGGCAGCCTGACCGATTGGCAGCCTGACCGATTGGCAGCCTGACCGATTGGCAGCCTGACCGATTGGCAGCCTGACCGAATTGCTCCTGTTGCTTGCCTATTGCTCCTGTTGCTTGCCTATTGCAATGTATGTTAGTGTATAGTTGACTTATTTTTGTAGTATTTTGGCTTTGAGCTATCTAATGACCCAAATAGTAAGTATGTTTAGTATTGTAACGCTCAACTAAAGCTTGCATGCTTAGAACCTACATTGTTGAATTTTTATTTTTATAAGTTTAGATAAGCTATTTGTTAGCTTGATTAACAGTTAAATAGATATAATTGTGCGTTCTAGGATTAAATTAACACTGGAATTTGTGCTATGTTATAATTTAATAAGTAAATAAAAAATAATTAAAAAACCTGGCCGTCTCGTCCTGCCATTTCTTCGTGAGTCTTCTTTGTTCTTGCCAACTCGATCTTCTGAAGGTGATTCAGTTCCTTGGCCAACTTCTCCGCTGTTATCATTTTCTTTGATTGGTTGTTGATTGTTTCCTTGAAATCCAAATACACATTTACAAAATCAAATATGAGCAACCATCATACAAATTGGTTCAGAAATCCAGATGTGAAAGAACACAGACACATACAAAAACAGTTATGAACTATTTTTGAAATTGATTAAATGATATTGCAATATGTACAGACAGTAGAAACTGACGAGTACTGGCAAATTACCAACAACAACGTCTTTTGACTTCGACTCGACTTCGACTTCGACTGAATCTTCTGGGAAAGCTTCAAATTCATCGTCTACTGAGTAAGATCCTGGGCTAGCTGCATCACTTTCTACGCCGCCACTTGATGAATTTCCTGGGCCAGGTGCAAAATTATTATTAGCTAGCTGTGCCCGCGGCTTTTCCCGCGTGGCTATTTCTTTGGGTTAATCGTAACCAATGTTTTATTCTGGTACTTAAAATACAAATTTTCCGTATTAGATCATAGTTTATTTTGCCGCCAAACAGATTTTTATCAATTGATTGGCTTCTTTACATTGAATAGATGAAGTACTTACACAAAACTTTAAGTCAAAACATAAGCTATCCAAAATTAAATACCGTATTTCACTCGATCCAGTAGATTTTACGTGATGCTTAATCAAACATCCAGACAGATAGATAGAAAGAAAGACACAATTTAAAAAACGTTATATCCTTATTCTGTAGCTAATTTTAGGTCCTGGACACTTTTTTTGTTTATTATCTTCTTTGTACATACTTTTTCTTACTGCTTTATTTTTAGCTCATCATTATCATCATCAGCCTATATCTGCCCACTGCTGGACGTAGACCTCTCGTAATGCACGCCACTGAGCTCGCTCTTCAGCTCTCCTTATGCATTTTTCATGTAATAGATAGATAGAAATGGATAGATAGATAATATAAATTATCTGTTCAGTGCCAACAACAACAGCGCACAGCATTTTTTTATTTAATTTTTTTCCTACGCCCCTTAATGAACTCAACTTTAAAGTGTCCTATGCCCAGTAATGTTAAGCCCATAGGTCTAGTTAAAGGGGGATGATAGCACAGTTGTATATCACGTAAACAAACTCTAGATACAATTACAGGCAAACGCACCACAGACACAGACACACACAGACTTACGCAGACTGTAGCGCGTTTGAGATATAAATAATGGACTGCATCTAATTCATGCGGTTCACGCTCGAGGAGCTAGTAGGTACTTAATCTACTCTTTTTTAATGAGATCTATGCCCAGATCTATCCCTTCAAATTGGAGCACACAGCTTAGCGGTGAAAAAAAACTATAGGTCAATAGGCAGACCTGTGTCGCTATTGTCTATTTCCGAAAGCTATTTGAAGTCAAACGATTGCTGCTGATTAGTAATCCCATTAAACTGATTGAGTAATCCCATTAAACTGATCAGTAATCCCAATCAACTAATTCACGTTGATTACAATTGTAGGTTAGTAGTAAGGTAATACGGGCACTTTATGGTGCTAGCATCATATTTATTGTTAAGTAACGAAATTGAGGAGATTCCGTGAGCAGAGCCGTAAGCAAAGACGTATTGCCTTTGATTGTTTATTGCATTGTCACAGCACTGTTTTATCTATCAATAAGTACAAGTTCATTGCTTTAGGTTAGGTCACACCCACCTAACGAGGCGACGAGAGGCGATACATAATTCAATAGACCTTTTCATTTCTGATTTGAACCCGACTCGACCTTTGTCCGGAATTTCAATGTTTCGAACAAGTGAGGGAGTTTTTATAGAAACTAGTGCATCTAAGAACCGGAAATCAGTTTAGGGTGATTGCACAATTTTGTTTATTTTTTGTAGTATAATGTATGTTCTTGCGTTTACTTTGTCGTATTGCAATTATTTTGGTGAAAAAATGAATGAGGGTACAGTTGAAGCATAGAAATTGCAAACACGTACCCTTGCCAACTTTGGTTTTGCACTGGAAGAACGCAAAACCCAGTTGATCAAGTAGATCAACATGTCTTGCTTAACCCGTTTCGACCCAAAGTTCATAGAGGGCAGTTCACGCAATTGCTGAAGTTCAACATCAGCATAATGTCGCTCTACTCTATTTAACTGCGGGTATAGGCCTCCTTTCACTTGCGTCACGCTTCACGACCTGTGCTCAACCACGTTCGGGTCTCAAACATCAATCAGGGCAGCTTACCTCGAGCTAATTTTGGGGACCAAACGAATACAGGTGCCGGATTATATTGAGGTTTTGCTGAAAATAAATAATATTCACAATAAAATAAATCCTCCTGTCTCCTCTCACCTTCAAGAACATAATATCAACCCCATGAAAAAAAAACTAAATTCAAAATAGGTTTTATTTATTTCACTAGACTAGCCTTTGCTCACGGTTCTGCCGCTGGAGTCCTTTCTATTTAGCTTCTTTTGGCTCAAAGGCGTTGTGTATGTACGTACAACGTCAAAGGCGTTGTGTATGTACGTACAACGTCAAAAGTTTAGGAATCTCGAATTATTTAGTGTTTTGAACTTTTTCAAGTTAAATTTAATTTTGCCATAATTTAAAAACCCTTGACCGAAAGTAGTTCTTAAAGGTCTTGTCAACTTCAAAGTAAGATGATTCAATGATCATATTCTACTCGTTGTCTGATCCTCTAATTTGCGGAATGCCATCTGAACTGAACATATATGCTCAAACTCAAAAGGAATGAAAGATGAATATATTTAGAACGGGCGCACAGAATTCTTCCAAACAAGGACCCCTTTCGCCAACTCCAACTTTCAAATAAAAAAATTGCAAAGAAATCAATAAGGAAAAAGCAGTGGAATACAAGCCGGTAATACATTAGAATGGTATATAAAAATCTGTGGAATCCAATCCAGGAAATTTATTAGAGTGGAATATAAAAGCTCTTATCAAATCCATCAATGGATTTGTTCAGTGGATTGAAACAGGTGTTTGTGAGATACAATACCACAGACAGATACACAGACAAACCTTTACCACTTTTTAGTGTCGGGCTCTTTGAAACAGACAGACAGAAAGTTGATTCGTTGGGTTGCCGATCTCTTGTGAATTTAGTTCCCACTATTAAAAAAAAAAGATTTTATTCAGACTATTATTATTAAAACTACAAAGTTTCTAACCTTCGTGTCATTTTATTAAGGTTTTATCAGTGGCCGCGTCTTTTCGGTGGCTTTCAAATGTATGGTCCCCATTTGCACATAAATAATTATTTATAAACACCACCAAGGCACAGAACACTAGGTTCCAAAAACAACTGGTGGTCTAATACGACAAATTGTGATAATGACATTCAACATGTAAATTGTAGCGGGCGGGCCGGCTCGATATAATGTGTCTCATCTCCATCTATTGATAAACCTTACGGTTGAGCAAAAATCTATTGGTACTGAGGTTATTTTGTTCTCATTATCCTAAGAAGACTTGTCATGTAAAGGGAGGAGGGTGAGATAAGGAATTGCTTCCAACAAACGTTACGGACAAGATAAAAAAAAGGTCCAAAGGTCCATTCTGTGATTCTGTTTCTGTGTGTGCGTGTGTGTTCAGTAGTAATAATACTACGTACCAGGTTGATTAAAAATTTGCTGTCAAATAAAATAAATAAAGATTTAAAAAAATTTTCAATTTTTTTCTTTTTTTTGATCGATATATATGTACTTGATAAGTATTGTACTTCATAAGTACTTGATATGTTAATACATTATTTATTTAATATTGCAACCGGCTACCCAGCTACCTCCTTTTAGATACGTTTCAAAAGATACTAAACCTGTAAAGGTATATGAAAATAATAATAATAATTTATTTCGTTGCCAAAAAGCGTACAAAACAGTCGGACACCTTATAAACGTAAACGTACATAACAGTCGGACACCTTATAAACGTAAACGTACAAAACAGTCGGACACCTTGTAAACGTACAAAACAATCGGACACCTTATAAACGTAAACGATATTTTGTTAATTATGTTAATTGTGGGTAAACTAGTTCCCACACTAGGATTCCCTGTGTTGTGGGACATTAGTCTCTTCCTGGGGTTACAAAATTCAAAATGTATGCATATTATGTTAAAATAAGTTGTTAATACATGTAAAGGAGACCGAGGAGGTGGACAGACGGACAGGGCGCGGACGTAGGGTAAGTAATAGGGCTCTGTTTGGAACATTGGAGTATGGAGGCCTAAAAACTATAGGTATAACAAAACTTACAAAAAAAAAGTCTCATCCAAATCTGCAATGACTATTCTTTAGTCGAATTGTACTACGGCTGAACGACTCGGTTTTTTTAAATTCAGCACCGACAAATAAAAATATG
This sequence comes from Alsophila aescularia, assembly GCA_946251855.1. Taxonomy (NCBI): domain Eukaryota; kingdom Metazoa; phylum Arthropoda; class Insecta; order Lepidoptera; family Geometridae; genus Alsophila; species Alsophila aescularia. The sequence goes on from OX276373.1 coordinate 64,629,602, forward strand.
TATGAGGCGGTCAGCGCCAGAGGCCTATCATTTTGAGACACACTTGATTTGTATCGTCTCAAAATGATAGGACACTGCATATATATATATATATATATCGAACTAAGAACCACCTCGTTTTTTAAGTCTGTATAAAAAGTCAAAAGAAATGTGATGCTTACCGATTTGTTTAATTTCCAAAGTCACCACAGGCATTCCATCAACCATTTCTTCTTTGGGATTGACTTGGTATTTTGTGCCGTCCTTTAATTCTGAAAGCAGATTTTTTCTTAACACTTAGTCTAAAGTATATCTGTTGCCCGCGCTGTTTTTTTCGCGGTAGTTATAGCTTTCTCAATTTCATCTAAACAAGCCAAATGCCGTCTGTCTGTCTATAGGTCACAGACATTTTATTCAGACACTATAGCGCCCCATTCTCACTGGGTATACGCATTGATGTGAACTGTGAACAGCCCCACTCAGTTATCTTCTCTAAATTAACGATAAGAAAACTAAATATTAATAACTATAGATGTGCCCGCGGTTTTTCCCGCATGGTCATTTCTCTTGGTCCTGGGCTCCAATTCTACTAAAACAATTGTAATGACAATTATCAACAATTTTCGCATAATTTTCGCTTTTACCTCTTAAAAGTGGTAATACATAGGTATCTAAAAGATACCTATAAGAACCTCCAGATACCCAAAGAAATGTACTAAAAAACAAATTTCGTTCAGCCGTCAAATAGTTTTTTATCGATTGCTCGACTTCTACTCGTCGGATTGATATACCAAGTACCTCAAATTTTAAGTCAAACCCTAAGCTATACAACAGTGAAAACCGCATTGCAATCGATCCAGTAGCTGTTACGTGATGCGTGAACTTACAGTTTGACTTAAAAACTGGTGTAATTGGTTACTCAATCAGATGAGCAGAAGCCGAGCAATCGATAAACAAGACATAAGTTCAAAAACTAATACCAAAAACCTATAGATAAATAAGATAATGTAGCTTTCAATAGGTAAAATATATTTTTAAAGCGGTGATGTGTTTTTTGAGTTTATTCATTAAAAATAAACATACAAAAAAAACAAATCGTTTCTCTTTATATTATTAGCGTAAATTATATCGCTTTGGTTTTAACTACTACAGTAATCTTTCTACGACGAATAGTATAATATAAAAAGAAAAACTACTTAATAAAAAACTTACCAGGAAGCTCAAGTCCTACTTTCTCGTGTTTATCGCCTGCAAATATAATAAAATTATGTATTTATTTTGAATGCAAATATACATATTAGGAATGCAAATTACTAATAAATTACAAGCGAATTAAACGTTGGAGAAGAGTTTAACAAAAAAAATGACAAGTATTAAAAACTGCGCAGACCAAAGAAGAGGGAAACCCAAAAAATAAAACTTCTCTATGGCGAAGAAAAAAGTTTAACCAAACAACACATCATAAATTTCTGATTGTGACTGTATAATCGCATGCATGCTAAATTGCACTAAAATACCAGACCACTGTCTGGTATTTTAGTGCAATTTAGCATGCATGCGATTCTGAGTCGATTCTGAGTGCACCAATTAAAACTAAAACTAAATTTGAAAGCCCTAAAGTTATTGCCGTCACTATCACACTTTTCGGAAACGAAAGGGACAGCATCAATTTTAGAGCTGTCAAATTTAGTTTTAGTTTTAATTGTGCACTCAGAATCGACACCATTAACAGTTGATATTAGAGGAGTGCGCCGCCGCGCCGCCGCGCCGCCGCCCTCTTGAATCCGCGTGGGCGCACGCACGCGATGCTATCAAGTCGATTCTGACGTCTACTTGCAAAATGGACGTGAGTCGTAAGATATGTCGTTGCATTTTTCATGTTCAATATTCAGTCGTACCACAACCACACCACATCGCAGCGACAAAAGGTGGCGAAGCAGTGGTTTCGTGTAAATAGCATCGCTGCGGCTTCTTGCAGTTGTGTTGTGGTAACCACAAAATGTCGACGTGGTTGCGTTGTGGCTATTGTTTGTAGACAGAAACCGACTCCGCCTTTCGTAGCCTTGACTGAACGAACTCATGGACATCGGTGAGGAATCATTGTTGTTGCTATGGGGGAACTCAACGTTGTGTTTGCGATGTGGCCGGGCTGTTAGTAGAGATGATGGTTGCGTTGTGGCTGCGATGTGGTCGGTATCACCCACACGGTAGAAATTGACGGCAAAATGTGGTCCGTGTGAATAAAACTAGGTATTCATTTTCATACAAAATAGCACCCAACCACGTGTTGTCGTTGTGGTGTGGTTGTGGTACGTATGAAACAAGCCTTAGTTTGCTTTAATTGTAGTTATTTTGATGCTACAATTAATAGCAGCGTAACGCGCGATCGAACGAATGATTTTAGTTTGACATTATCGTATACATTTATCGTATCTTATTTCGTAACCCTACTCTATTATAAATGTCAGATACGTTTGTATACAGTATTTGAGAAGACGTAATGTTCACGATGATTCAAACGACAACTCTAATGCTAATATCGAATCGATTTAAAAAAAACTTTCATCTTTAAAAAGCTAATTAAAATGGGCTTATTAATTATTATTTTTTAAATAGAAATCCCTATGAAAATTGCAATAATGTAACCAAAGGTATAAAATAAACACCTATCGATTACTTGCTGCAAAGATTATCCTTTCGATTATCTTTGCTTGCTGCAAGGAACGGAACGAAATAAGAACAAGTATGTCAAAAAGCACCACGAGCGTTGCTGCCAAATATTTTAAATGACGCTTACTGGCATGTATTTTTTTTAGAAGTTACGACGGTATGATAGAATATGAAAAGTAAACAAAATGCCGCGGTGTGAGCATTACCCGTGCGAAGCCGGGGTTAGTCACTAGTACTATTATTTATTCGGCGCTAGTACCTAATAAAACACTTACCAGGAAAATCAAAGTCGAAAAACTCGGTATGATCTGCAAAAAAATAAAATAATGTATATATTTTGAATGCTCAAATCAAAATTATAAATTGCAAACTTATTCAATTTTGTTTAATTATACTTTGTTTTCTATTGCATTTTGATTATACTTATTTGTAACTATTAAAAAATGCGAAGACAATAAAATCAAATTTTGTAGGGAATGGGTTTCATGAAGAATTCACGGTTACTATTTTAACTATTAGGTACCTATAGAGACTGTGACGCTGTCGCAGGTAATATTTATGCTTAGGTAATTATATAACTACTTCTAAACAAATATCACCAAATATAAATAGCACCAAAATTTTAATGAGGTGCAAGAGGTTTTATTAAGCCTCTATCATGGCAGGCGGGCTCGGCTGTGGGAGCTCGATGAATTGTTCAGACAGACGTAAATAATTCCGAAATTATTTGTAATTGAAGCTTTTACCCATATTATTATTATTTACCAGCTGTGTTTGCGTATTTATGAATTTTGCCTACTTTTTCATGCTATTCAGACGGAGCGATTGTCATAACAGCCACGTTAGAGCGCACACTGATATGGACCTTATTATAATAGCAATTCGTTCGACATTTGTACCATATCACATCAAACTGCGTAATTCGATAGTTTGTAAGGAATCTGTTGTATTAGGTACTTATAAATTGAAACTTACACAGCGTGGTTTGGCTGTCGGAGGAAGACAAACTAGATTCTGTAACGGTGACTGGGACGGTGCTGGAACCGCCGCTCGCTTCTGAGGAAGCAACGTTCTCGGCTGGGGTGGAGGAACCTTTGCTTGAACCCTGTTCTTTAGGCCTGTCTCCATCAGCATTTGACGTAGGCGGCTTGAGTACCGTGCTTGTGTTCTTTTTGCCAGGATTTTTTGTAGTCTGGTCCACTCCCGAATCGGAACCTCCAACGCTAAAGTAGTTCGACGACGATTGTGTATCCGTTTGCGAACTACTTGAAGAGGACTTGGTCCGAGTTCCATCACGATTGATAGCAGTTACTAGTGATTTTTTATTCAACCATTTACCTTCGTTGGTATTTGAGCCTCCTTGCACCGAGCCGTCCTCGCCTTTAGAGTTGTAGCTATCGTCTGAATAAATTTCCCCGTAACCATCGTTGCTGTATCCCGATCTTGTGAAATCTTTACCTTTGTAGGAGTCACTTGAGGTTCTGCGTAAATTGGTTCCACCTGCATCAGAGTTACCAGTTGAGATGCTGTCTCTGGTTAAATATCTATTTTGATTTTTTGCTTGCCAATTGTTATAAACTTCGGCATTAGCTTTTTTTGCATTGTATTCTGGAGTGTAAAGGGAACTGCTCGAACTTTCCCTCAGACCAACATTACTAGATCCTCCAGATCTTTCGGATTCTCTGCTTTTATCTCTGTAAAATTCGTCGTAATCCGAGTAGCCGGTGTTAATTCCAAAGCTGTTTGAGGCATCGTAGCTGAAGTTCGGAGCCTTGTAGTTTACATTACTTTTTGTGTTCTGGTTCGCGTTGTTTGAAGAATTTCTGTCACCAGCTACACTGGCGCCGCCTTCGCTGTTCTTACGACTTTGTTCCTGGCCGTTTTTGTAATTATTGTTATTTTTTTTGAAGTCTCCATACGCTGAAACATAATTATCCTTCTGTTATTTTAGTGCCTTTTTGCCAGGATTCTTATTATTTAGGGAATAGAGTAGAAAATGCCTTCTTTGTCATCATCATCAGCCTTTACTCGTCCACTGCTGGACGTAGGCCTCTCCCGGTGAACGCCACTGAGCCCGAGCTTCGGCTGACCTCATCCTTAATACCTTATTGTACAATAATTGTGCAGAAAACTTACTATGGGCTAACTTATCACTCAAAGCGATCTCTTCAAATCAAACTTTCAATGGATGGTATTAAACACAGAACATATATGTATTATAAAACAGTCAGATAATTCTTGTTTTTAAATGTGTACCTAATTACCTGAAACGAGTTTCTCAAATATACATTGAATAGTAGGTATTCCGGTATGATATTTCGTTTAAGTATTGCTAGGTGGTTATGTTTTTCGAAAAAACTAGGTATTTAGGAATTTAGTAATTTTTCATGCTATTTTCGTAATAGCCACGTTAGAGCGCACGCTGATATGGACCTTATTGTAATGCAAATCCATTCGATAATTGTATCGAACCGCATAAAACTGCGCAACTCGAAAGATTCCACTAGAGCGCGCGTGCCAGAAAAACTCCCTCCATTGTTTGCCTAGTAACCCGACTGGACCTATCTGGGAGTAGCGACCTTGCGTAAACAAACCGTATGGTCGCTTCATACGATTGTTTATTAAACTAACTACTCTTTTAGGTAGCTCACTAGATTTGCAGTGTTATTTTAGTACATCTCTTGAAAATATTTATAAAAACACGCGGGAAGTTGAATATAAGTCAAAATGAATGAAGTTGACATTTTCAATAATTTTTGTCGAGGATCTTCCGCGGCGACCTATCTGTATAACACCTGTAATCACATAAACTTGGAATATTTGCAGAATTTGCATTAAAATTTCTTTTTATACGCTTTATATTAGCTTCACTTGTATGTTTGTATGTTTGTAACCGACTCCTTTGGACGCTATTTTGACCCACTTTTAACGGTCAGATTTCATTCAAATTTTGCACACCTGTCAAAGACCGATGACAATGCAATAATTCGAAGAAAAAAAAATAGTTTAAAAAAAAACTAAAAAAACACGCTTTATATAGAAAACCAAACTAAAAATAGAAAATAAATTTTAATAGTGTAAATAAGAAAAAAATGTTTTATTTCAAAAAAATCGTGGGGTGCTTCTCATATCTGTCAATAAAATATTTATAACTATTGACCCATGCTCCCCACGTTTTTTTTTAAATAAAACTTTTTTTTCTTATTTACACTATTAAAATTTATTTTCTAGTTTTTAGTTTTTTAGGTTTTCTATAGAAAGCGTGATTTTAGTTTTTTTAAACTAATATTTATTTAAAGGTAGAATGACTCTGTTTGTTGGACTTTGGCATTTTATAAGATTGTCACACGATTAAACTAGTACCTTAAACCAAATAGAGAGCCTTTACACCACCCAAATTTGAAATAAATCGAAAAGTTCAAAACTTTTGCCGGGTGGCAACAACTGTAACCAGGCACACTCAGTTTTTTTTTATGGTGGTGAACAGATGTAGCCTGGCGCGCTCCAGCGGGGAATCTGTTGTATTAAGTACTTTATAAATTGAAACTTACAGCGGGGTTCGGTCTGGGTGTCGGAAGACTTCCCATATTCTGCAGCGGCGGCGGGGACGCTGTAGCTGGAATTTTCTGAGGTATCAGCTTCCGTGGTTGAGGTGAGAACTTGGCTTGTTGAAGTCTGGACTTTAGGCCTACCATTTGGCCTAGGCGGATTGCGTGCTTTTGGTTTATTTTGGAACGGCGCGGAGTACGAAGTTTTCGACTCGCCATTCGTCTGCTTACTTAAAGAAGATTCATCACGATTATCGGCAGTCTCTTTTGAATTTAGTTTCTTTCCATTTGACCTTTGATTATTGTTGTTATCTGTCTTGTCTTTAGAGTCGTAGTTATCGGGTGAATTGCTTTTCTGCAAACCAACATTGCTGAAGCCCGAGCGTTTGCTATGTTTATCTCTGTAGGAGTTACTTAAGGTTCGGTTCAGATTGGTTCCACCTGCTTTATAGCTACGACGTGAGGAGCTATTCTTAGTGGAATCGCTAATTTTAGCTTTGTTTTTGGCGTTGGCAGAACTACTACTTTTTTTCAGAGCAAGACCACCAGATATTTTGGAGTTTCTGTCATTATCTTTGTAATTGTTGTCGGAATGCGAGTTGTCGAGTTTCAGAGCAAGATCAGCATATCCTCCAGGTCTATCAAAGTTTTTGCCTTTACCTTTGTAGTTGTCGATGCTCAATTCTAAGGTGCTTGAGGCGTCCGGTGCCTTGTTTGCACGCTTGTTTATATTGTGGTTCAGGTAGTCTAGTAAAACTTTGCCGCCGCCTTTGGTGTCGAGACGACTTTGGTAAAAGTTGTTATGTTTTTTTAAGGGTTCAGGGTCCGGTTCCGCTGAAACATAATTATCCTTCTGTTATTTTAGTGCATTTTTGCCACGATCCTTATCATTAAGCGAATAGAGTAGAAAATGTCTTTATTATCATAATCATCAGCCTATACTCGTCCACTGCTGGACGTAGGCCTCTCCTAGTGAACGCCACTGAGCCCGAGCTGCGGCTCGCCTCATCCTTAGGTAATGTTTTATTGTACCTAATCTAATTGTGCAAAAAAAACTAATACTTAAAGAACATGGATGGACTTATCGTTCAAAGTAAGGTTCGTATGGTTGAACGATTCCAATGAAACTTTTAATGGATAGTATTAATGGAATGTGCGAATTAGCTCCGTGCTTCGGAGGGCACATTAAGCTGTCGGTCCCGGCTGTTAGTGATTGGTTGCAATTGTTAAGCCTAGTCTGTGGCCTAAGGGCGGCCTGACAAACTCTGACACCAGAGGCCAGTACTTCCTCACACAAATATTAAGGGTCACATAGGCTTCTTTCCAATACAAGATAAATACCCCATTAAAAACGCTTTTCCACACGTCATGATTAACACATTAAATTCATAAATAGAATAATATAAATTAAATAAAACTATACATACCACTTGGTGCTGCATATGCGCTCAGGGTCTGAAAACCAAAAAGCATACAAATATACGTTATGCTTGCACATTATTAGGATAAGTAAAATTATGCCACATTTAAATAAGACATTACATTTTATGCGTATCGATAGTGAACCGTAACGCTTATGTTGGCCGAATAAACTTATATCATCAGGCGCATGACTTGCTGAGACTTTAGCTGAAAGTTGGCCTCCCCGTATATGTCTTGGTAATCGTAATGGTGATAATACACAGATTTTCTCAATTCCCTTAGCTAGTCTCACAACACACGCTGGGTGAGATGGGGTAGACCTTATATTATGTCGGGCACCAGACGGCAGATCGAAGAGAATGCAAAAAAAATACACCTACATAAAATGGCTTATCCATAAAACTACTGATCCTTCATCATACGATTTATATGGAACCACCCAATCAAATAAAAAGCAGTCCAAAAATTACGGCAAATCAAAGGAAATACATTAAAAACGTGCATTGAATTGAGAAACTCATCATTTTTTTAATTCGGATAAAAAATTGTCTGAACAAAAGCACTTTATTTTTATAGCTATTCTCTATGCGAGAAATGAGCACCAGCGCCGTCGATTAGGCGAGGAGATATCTGTATCATTTTATAGCTATTCTCTATGCGAGAAATGAGCACCAGCGCCGTCGATTAGGCGGGGAGATATCTGTATCATTTTATAGCTATTCTCTATGCGAGAAATGAGCACCAGCGCCGTCAATTAGGCGGGGAGATATCTGTATCATTTTTTTGGGTACTAGAAAGTCAAGCGGCACAAATGTGGGGTAATTAGAGAGTGTTACAAATTTCCGCCGTTCTGCAGCTCAACACTGATCTCCCATCTCATCTCAGCGGGACCTCAACACTGTCCCGCTGAGATGAGATGGGGCTGACGAAACAACGCATGTCGCATCCCATACGAGAGCCCTTCCCCGCTCCCAGGGGATCAGCGATTAATTTAATTAACAAGTTTAAATCAAGTACATGTTATAATCATCAGTTTGTACACAAAATAAAAAAGTTATAATAATTGAAAATATACTTACACTGAGCACAAGCACGAATCCAATGTATTTGAGACTCATCTTTGGTCTTGGATCGCTAGACCCGTATAGACCTACGAAAAGTCAATTCGACTATGCCCAAACGCATTTTCACCCCCTTTTTATACCACTACCGATGTTTGATCAAACAAACGTCTTTTGGAGGAAATAAATTACCCGAATCACCTGAGCAAAGCTCACTCATTGTTTTTACTTAATAAATAATAATGGTTGAACGATTAACTGGACGTGTGCAATGATAAATGTCGTCTGCGCTTTTCACCACGTTTCTTTTTTAAACATTTATCATTGAATTCACGAAATTTATTAGTTTCCAATTGTTAATTGTGCAAACAAACGTAAGAATTTGCCTTCTTTTGTTAGCAGTTTAAATTTATTTTTAATTGTTCTACATTTAATATGGTTTTAAGAGATAAAATGTTGCCTACCTAGTTCGTGTTAAAAACTAAAAGCCTAAAGAAAAAAGCAGATCCTGGCTCAAGCCGGGATTGTCGCTAGGTAGAAGAAGAAAAGCAGATCCTGGCTCAAGCCGGGATTGTCGCTAGGTAGAAGAAGAAAAGCAGATCCTGGCTCAAGCTCAAGCCGGGATTGTCGCTAGCTAGAAGAAGAAAAGCAGATCCTGGCTCAAGCCGGAATTGTCGCTAGGTAGAAGAAGAAAAGCAGATCCTGGCTCAAGCCGGGATTGTCGCTAGGTAGAAGAAGAAAAGCAGATCCTGGCTCAAGCCGGGATTGTCGCTAGGTAGAAGAAGAAAAGCAGATCCTGGCTCAAGCCGGGATTGTCGCTAGCTAGAAGAAGAAAAGCAGATCCTGGCTCAAGCCGGGATTGTCGCTAGGTAGAAGAAGAAAAGCAGATCCTGGCTCAAGCCGGGATTGTCGCTAGGTAGAAGAAGAAAAGCAGATCCTGGCTCAAGCCGGGATTGTCGCTAGGTAGAAGAAGAAAAATTAGCCTTCAAAGCTCAGTACCACATTTTTAATGTCTCTGTTCATGCATCACGCTAAAACTACTGGACCAATTGCGATGCGATTTTCACTGTTGAATAGGTTTTGACTTAGAACTTGTGTACTTGGTATCTAAATCCGATGAGTAGGAGCCAAGAAATTTAATAAAAAATCTAAATCTATTAATTTTCAAACTGTGGTACTAAGTTTTGATTAAAACTACTGGACCAATTGCGATGCGATTTTCACTGTTGAATAGGTTTTGACTTAGAACTGGTGTACTTGGTATCTAAATCCGATGAGTAGGAGCCAAGAAATTTAATAAAAAATCTAAATCTATTAATTTTCAAAGTGTGGTACTAAGTTTTGATTAAAACTACTGGACCGATTGCGATGCGATTTTCACTGTTGGATAGCTTAGGTTTTGACTTAAAAACTGATTTACTTGGTATCTCTATACGATGAGAAGGAGCAAACAATTTAAAAAAAACTATTAATTTTGAAAGTGTGGATTAGAATTTTGAAGGCCAGTAGTGTATATGATCGTATTATTTTATTACAACTACTACTGGTTCTATAGTGCAACTTAGAATCCAACGATACCGGGTTCGATCCTAGGCTCCGCATCAATTATTTTTCTAAGTTATGTGCGGTTTTCAATCGCTCCGTGCTTCGAAGGGCACGTTAAACTGTCTGTCCCGGCTGTTATTAATTAATAGCAGTCGTTAAGCCATGTCAGAGACCCTTGGGTGACCTGACAAACTGACGCCAGAGGCCAGCACTACCTCATACGACAAACAAACAAACATTATAAATATTGTCTTAACAATTGTTTTCTGTTTTTTAGTGAGCATCTCTTCTCTCTCATCCACCGGTTGCTGTGGGAACTAGAAACCGGTGGATGAGATAAATGAGAAGTCAGATATGGAAAAGCCCAATATGTCAGGGTGACGAGCGCAGTGCAGTGACGCGCAGCATTTTGCAACGCAGTTCTGGGTGGCACTGCAACTGTTATAGGCAGGCGTGACGCTTACCAACAGGCGGGTGACCTGTTCCTTAATAAGCAGTCAATGTCCCCAATTTCTCGTGTGAACTTTCTATTTTCCGGGATAAATATATCTGTATTATAGGTACCTACTCGTATTCAAAGCTTCAGTATAAAAACGCCAAAACGAGAAATCGACTTTTTCTCGTTTTCTCGGGGCAACTTTACATTTTTCCGGATAAAAAGTACCCTATATTGGTGGGTCTCTGTTGTTTACAGTACCTACATACAAATTTTCATCAAAATCGGTCCAGCCGTTTCGGCGTTTTAGCTGTTGTTATGTGAAAGCGAGAAATGTTTTTTTTTGTTTTCCCGTGGCAACTTTCCATTTTCCCGGATAAGAAGTACCCTATATTGGTTGGTCTCTGTTTTGTACAGTATCTACATACAAATTTTCATCAAAATTTGCCCTGCCGTTTTGGCGTGAAAACTCCCGAAACAAATAAACAAATAAACAAACAAACAGCCAACTTTCACTTTTATAATGTTAAATCAACTCACATAGATGAAGATTTGAATGTAAGGTTCTATTTAAGTACCTAAATACAAAATTATTCTAATTATTGTCTTAGAAGACAAACACATTTGGCGTTGTTAATCTAAATATAATGTAGCATATAATTAGTAGCGTTTGAAAATAAAATGTAACGCACATTTCTCTATCGATCTCAATCGAATAAAACATATTTCTATTGTACTAAGTAGTAGCAGTAGACCTCACGAGTATTTCTTTGCATAGCATAAACGGCAAACGTAATGTAGGACGCTCTCCGGCTTGGTGGAGACATTATCCAAGATGGCTGGAGGTGGTTGGAAAAGAAGAGCCGGAGAGTGGCGTGCTTTGGGAGAGGCCTTTGTCCAGCAGTGGACTGACATGGGCTGATGACGATGATCTTAATTAACCTTGCTTAACCAACATGTTTTATATTTTTAGCTTCAGCAGTGAAAAAGTTTGTATAAGTTGGTGAAACATTTGAAGAATGGAAATAAAAATTTGCATGATCAGCCTCACAAAGACTCGAAAACGCCAGCAAATAAGAAACTATTTGAAAATATAAGATTTTAACTACGATCACCCAACTTCAATAAATAGCATTATGAATATATATTACTTTTAGGTTAATAAAAGTATCTTAGCAAATAAATATACAAAACCAGTGCCCCAATTACAGAACTTGGCTTCAATCAGATTGTCACTTTTTTCATAGCAAAATCGACTCTATCGCAAAGCATTATTGAATTTCACGGCTTGAGACCGTCATGATCAACATTACGTAATTGCAGTGCCGTTCTAGTGGTTTCATCTGTATTCTATCTATACTTACGAGTACTAGTGTTACATGGGCCGTTCGTTTTGATACTAAAAGATCGAAAACGTAGAGATCGAAAATAACAGTTAAAAACGCTAAATATGTATCGATCAGCGTTCCCTTTGGACCTGACAGTTAAATTTGACATCGGAAAAGCGACTTTAAGTGCCAGGCTTTAGAGTCGTTTTACATTCGGTTTGGAAAGGATCATTAATGTCAAAAATGGCAATCGAAACAGCCCAAAACGCCACTGCATCATGTCGAACGCAGGGATAGTGAAGCGACAACTGGCAAAATGAGTGCGTACATTCAACAAAGTGTATAGCGATATCATGACATAATATACATTATCGATAATTTTGAGCGAAGTAGGGTACCTTTATGAATAACTAGCTGATACCCGCGATTTCGCAAGCGTGGTCATTTCTCTAGTTTAAAAGTATTCTTTGTTATACCAGGACATAAAATACCAATATACCAACATTTGATCAAAACAACCACAGCTGAAAAAAAAAATTGCTTCGATTGATTGATCGATTGTTCGGCTTCTTCTGATCGGATTACGATACATGTACAACACCGTTTTTAAGTCAAACCCTAAGCTATACAACGGTGAAAACCGCATTGCAATTTGTCCAGTAATTTTTACGTGATGCGTGGATAAATATACAGACAAAACACCAAACAAACAGACAACCAGAATGACACGATTTAAAAAAAGTGTATTCTTTTTCAGTGGCTTATTTTATGTACCCTAGACCATATATTTTTTAAATTATCTTCATTGTACGTTCTTATTGCTTTATTATATGTATAGATATTTAATACTTCAAAATGACATAACTTTGAACCCCTACTTATCCCGCAAAAACCCTTTACTTTTTCGGGATAATAAGTATCCTCAATTTTTACACATCATATAAACTATGACTTTGCCGAGCTGCATCAAAATACGTCCAGTAGTTTCAACGTGATACGTGTTCTTTTAAATAACTTTCAACCCATATCCTCCGGGCACCCTTCAATTTATTAGTATGGAAAGTATCCAATGTCCTACCTCGTAGTATGAACTCAAATCATTTCAAGTTGTATTTGTTCAGTAGTTTCGACGTGATGCACGTTCAAGATGCAGATAGACAGACAAACAAATGCACAAAAAATACAGTTTATCTTCAGTATCGAATATAGAGTACCCTCCAAGATATATTATTTATTACCTCAAAATTAACTTAAACTTGGACTCATATCCCGCAAAAACCCTCTTTTTTTGGGATAATAATATCCTCAATTTTAACTCATCATATAAATTATGACTGTGCCAAGTTGTATCAAAATCAATTTAGTAGTTTTAGCATGGTACGTGTTGTTTTAAATTACTTTCAACTCCTATCCTGCGGGAAACCTTTAAATTTTCGGGATGAAAAGTATTCTCTTTTCTACCTCGTAGTATGAACTCAAATCATGCCAAGTTTTATTTGTATTCATTCAGAAAAATAAAAGTTATGGCACGATGCGGGATCAAGATACATACAAACAGACAGACAGACAAAAAAAAACAGTAGTGGCTTCAGTATCGAATATAGAGAACCCTCCAAACAAATATGATTTATTACTTCAAAACTAACATATCTTTGGACCCCTATTACGCAGAAACTCTTTACTTTTTCGGGATAAAACGTATACTCAATTTTAACCCATCATATAAACTATGACGGTGCCAAGTTGCATCAAAACCCATCCATTAGTTTCAGCGTGGTACGTGTTTTTTTACATATGTTGCAACCCCTATCCTGCGAGAACCCATAAATTTTTCGGTATGTAATGTATCCTAAACTTTCGGCTTGAGGCTCTGCGATATCTGCGACGAGAAGATATGGCGTAATTTCCCGAACGCTGCCCATCCGGGTTGGATTCGTCGGTTGACCTCTTTGTCGAAGTTGGATCTACCCAGTTAAATCGTCTGTCCTAAGTAGACATAGTGATCAACAGCTTTGATAATATCGTTGCCAACATAAACCGGCATGGGTACGACTTGGGCATTTGACATGATGTTCGTCTTACCCATGTTCATTTTAAGACTCACCTGTTGGGAAATAATATTGAGGTCACTGAGCATTGTGCTTAGGTCATGCAGGGTAGTTCCGGCGGCGTGATGCGTGGCCTAGATACAGACAGACAGACATGCAGACAAAAACCTAAGAAAATAACAGTTTTGACTTCATTATCGACTATAAAGTAACCTCCAAAAAAAAAATCACAATATCTTTAGTGTACAGAATTTGGACCAATATCCCGTAGAAAGCCTTTATTTTTCGGGTAAAAAGTATGCTTAATTATTACCCATCTTATAAACTATGACTGTGCCAAGTTGCATCAACATCCGTCCAATAGTTTCAGCGTGCTACGTGTTCTTTAAATAATTTTGCACCACTATTCTGCGGGAACCCTTTAATTTTTCGGTATGAAAAGTATCCATTGTCCTACCTCGAAGTTTTTGATTATATACCTGTCTAGATAGAGAGTTCGCAAGTTTAAACGCCAAAAAAAAATGTTGACTCATCAGCTCTCTCGCTGAGGAGTCAGTGGCGGTACTGTCACCGTGCTGTAAACACGCATTCTGTGGCTTACAAAAATGACGATTTGCGCTTTAAAACTGTGCAGGAACTACAATGGACGATTGGAAACAACTAAAAAAGTTACCTATCACCGATTAGTAAACTATAAGTTAAATAAACAATTAATATAATAAAGTATTCTGTTCTTTGAATTGGAAATTTCCCATGTGAGCATCAGCATACATTTTGATGAAATTTGGAGTGAAGATAGCTTATACCCTGGAATAACACATAGGATACTTTTCATCATCATCATCATACTTCACTCTGAAACGGCTGAACAGACTTTGATGAAATTTGTAATAGAGATAGCTTATACCCTGGAATAACACACAGGATACTTTTCATCATCATCATCATACTTCACTCTGAAACGGCTGAACAGACTTTGATGAAATTTGTAATAGAGATAGCTTATACCCTGGAATAACACACAGGATACTTTTCATCATCATCATCATACTTCACTCTGAAACGGCTGAACAGACTTTGATGAAATTTGTAATAGAGGTAGCTTATGCACTGGAATAACACATATGATACTTTTTATCATCATCATAATCATCATCATACTTCTCTCAAATGGCAGAACGGATTTTGATGAAATTTGGAATGGAGATAGCTTATACCCTGGAATAACACATAGGATACTTTTCATCATCATCATCATACTTCACTCTGAAACGGCTGAACAGACTTTGATGAAATTTGTAATAGAGATAGCTTATGCACTGGAATAACACATATGATACTTTTTATCATCATCATAATCATCATCATACTTCTCTCAAATGGCAGAACGGATTTTGATGAAATTTGGAATGGAGATAGCTTATACCCTGGAATAACACATAGGATACTTTTCATCATCATCATCATACTTCACTCTGAAACGGCTGAACAGACTTTGATGAAATTTGTAATAGAGATAGCTTATGCACTGGAATAACACATATGATACTTTTTATCATCATCATAATCATCATCATACTTCTCTCAAATGGCAGAACGGATTTTGATGAAATTTGGAATGGAGATAGCTTATACCCTGGAATAACACATAGGATACTTTTCATCATCATCATCATACTTCACTCTGAAACGGCTGAACAGACTTTGATGAAATTTGTAATAGAGATAGCTTATGCACTGGAATAACACATATGATACTTTTTATCATCATCATAATCATCATCATACTTCTCTCAAATGGCAGAACGGATTTTGATGAAATTTGGAATGGAGATAGCTTATACCCTGGAATAACACATAGGATACTTTTCATCATCATCATCATACTTCACTCTGAAACGGCTGAACAGACTTTGATGAAATTTGTAATAGAGATAGCTTATGCACTGGAATAACACATATGATACTTTTTATCATCATCATAATCATCATCATACTTCTCTCAAATGGCAGAACGGATTTTGATGAAATTTGGAATGGAGATAGCTTATACCCTGGAATAACACATAGGAAAATTTACATCATCATCTTCATCGTTATCTTCACTCTCAAACGCTGGAATGGATTTAGATGAAATTTGGTATGGGGATATCTTATACCCTGGAATAACACATGGTATACTTTTCATCATCATCATCATCATCATCATCATCATCATCATACTTCACTCTCAAACGGGGGAACGGATTTAGATGAAATTTGGTATGGAGATATCTTATATCCTGGAATAACACATGGGATAATTTTCATCATCATCATCATCATCATCATCATCATCATCATACTTCACTCTCAAACGGGGGAACGGATTTAGATGAAATTTGGTATGGAGATATCTTATATCCTGGAATAACACATGGGATAATTTTCATCATCATCATCATTGTTATACTTAACTCTCAAACGATTGAATGGATTGTGATGAAATTTGGGATGGAGACACATACTTATACCCTGGAATAACACGAAGGATACTTTTCATTATTATCACCATACTTCACTCTCAAACGATTGAATGGATTGTGATGAAATTTGGGATGGAGACACATACTTATACCCTGGAATAACACGAAGGATACTTTTCATTATTATCACCATACTTCACTCTCAAACGGCTGAACGGATTGTGATGAAATTTGGGATGGAGACACATACTTATACCCTGGAATAACACGAAGGATACTTTTCATTATTATCACCATACTTCACTCTCAAACGATTGAATGGATTGTGATGAAATTTGGGATGGAGAGACATACTTATACCCTGGAATAACACGAAGGATACTTTTCATTATTATCACCATACTTCACTCTCAAACGGCTGAACGGATTGTGATGAAATTTGGGATGGAGACACATACTTATACCCTGGAATAACACGAAGGATACTTTTCATTATTATCACCATACTTCACTCTCAAACGGCTGAACGGATTGTGATGAAATTTGGGATGGAGACACATACTTATACCCTGGAATAACACAAAGGATACTTTTCATTATTATCACCATACTTCACTCTCAAACGATTGAATGGATTGTGATGAAATTTGGGATGGAGACACATACTTATACCCTGGAATAACACGAAGGATACTTTTCATTATTATCACCATACTTCACTCTCAAACGATTGAATGGATTGTGATGAAATTTGGGATGGAGACACATACTTATACCCTGGAATAACACGAAGGATACTTTTCATTATTATCACCATACTTCACTCTCAAACGGCTGAACGGATTGTGATGAAATTTGGGATGGAGACACATACTTATACCCTGGAATAACACGAAGGATACTTTTCATTATTATCACCATACTTCACTCTCAAACGGCTGAACGGATTGTGATGAAATTTGGGATGGAGACACATACTTATACCCTGGAATAACACGAAGGATACTTTTCATTATTATCATCATACTTCACTCTCAAACGGCTGAACGGATTGTGATGAAATTTGGGATGGAGACACATACTTATACCCTGGAATAACACGAAGGATACTTTTCATTATTATCACCATACTTCACTCTCAAACGGCTGAACGGATTGTGATGAAATTTGGGATGGAGACACATACTTATACCCTGGAATAACACGAAGGATACTTTTCATTATTATCATCATACTTCACTCTCAAACGGCTGAACGTATTGTGATGAAATTTGGGATGGAGACACATACTTATACCCTGGAATAACACGAAGGATATTTTTCATTATTATCACCATACTTCACTCTCAAACGGCTGAACGGATTGTGATGAAATTTGGGATGGAGACACATACTTATACCCTGGAATAACACGAAGGATACTTTTCATTATTATCATCATACTTCACTCTCAAACGGCTGAACGGATTGTGATGAAATTTGGGATGGAGACACATACTTATACCCTGGAATAACACGAAGGATACTTTTCATTATTATCATCATACTTCACTCTCAAACGGCTGAACGGATTGTGATGAAATTTGGGATGGAGACACATACTTATACCCTGGAATAACACGAAGGATACTTTTCATTATTATCACCATACTTCTCTCTCAAACGGCTGAACGGATTGTGATGAAATTTGGGATGGAGACACATACTTATACCCTGGAATAACACGAAGGATACTTTTCATTATTATCATCATACTTCACTCTCAAACGGCTGAACGGATTGTGATGAAATTTGGGATGGAGACACATACTTATACCCTGGAATAACACGAAGGATACTTTTCATTATTATCATCATACTTCACTCTCAAACGGCTGAACGGATTGTGATGAAATTTGGGATGGAGACACATACTTATACCCTGGAATAACACGAAGGATACTTTTCATTATTATCATCATACTTCACTCTCAAACGGCTGAACGGATTGTGATGAAATTTGGGATGGAGACACATACTTATACCCTGGAATAACACGAAGGATACTTTTCATTATTATCATCATACTTCACTCTCAAACGGCTGAACGGATTGTGATGAAATTTGGGATGGAGACACATACTTATACCCTGGAATAACACGAAGGATACTTTTCATTATTATCATCATACTTCACTCTCAAACGGCTGAACGGATTGTGATGAAATTTGGGATGGAGACACATACTTATACCCTGGAATAACACGAAGGATACTTTTCATTATTATCATCATACTTCACTCTCAAACGGCTGAACGGATTGTGATGAAATTTGGGATGGAGACACATACTTATACCCTGGAATAACACGAAGGATACTTTTCATTATTATCATCATACTTCACTCTCAAACGGCTGAACGGATTGTGATGAAATTTGGGATGGAGACACATACTTATACCCTGGAATAACACGAAGGATACTTTTCATTATTATCATCATACTTCACTCTCAAACGGCTGAACGGATTGTGATGAAATTTGGGATGGAGACACATACTTATACCCTGGAATAACACGAAGGATACTTTTCATTATTATCATCATACTTCACTCTCAAACGGCTGAACGGATTGTGATGAAATTTGGGATGGAGACACATACTTATACCCTGGAATAACACGAAGGATACTTTTCATTATTATCATCATACTTCACTCTCAAACGGCTGAACGGATTGTGATGAAATTTGGGATGGAGACACATACTTATACCCTGGAATAACACGAAGGATACTTTTCATTATTATCATCATACTTCACTCTCAAACGGCTGAACGGATTGTGATGAAATTTGGGATGGAGACACATACTTATACCCTGGAATAACACGAAGGATACTTTTCATTATTATCATCATACTTCACTCTCAAACGGCTGAACGGATTGTGATGAAATTTGGGATGGAGACACATACTTATACCCTGGAATAACACGAAGGATACTTTTCATTATTATCATCATACTTCACTCTCAAACGGCTGAACGGATTGTGATGAAATTTGAAATGGAGGGGAAAAGGAGGGAAGGGGGGGGAGGGGTGAGAATTGTAGCTTCTAAGCGAATGGAACTGATGTGATGGAGATGCTTCTTAGATATATAGGGGATTGGGAGGGGGGGGGAGAAGGGGGGGGGGAGAAGGGGGGGAGAAGGGGGGGGGGAGAAGGGGGGGAGAAGGGGGGTGGAAAATAAAGGACCAATTCAGCTGCGGTTTTTAATGTTTCAAAGCTGAGGTAAATGAGATGGTTCTAAGCTATAATGGGGCTGGAGGATTGTACTTCCCAAACGAATGGACTGACTTTGATGCGGTTTTTTTGTTTGAACACACATGCAAACAATTTGTTCAAATCTGGCCTGTTGTTTTTGTTGCGATTGCAGCGCAACGTTCTATCTAGACAGGTATATAATCAAAGCTTGAAGTATGAACTCAAATCATATCAAGTATCATTTGAATTCAATGAATATTTTCGACGTGATGCGCTGCCAAGATACAGACAGACAGTTAGACGAACAGACAGAAAGAAAGACAAAAAAACAGTTTTGGATACAGTATTGAATATAGAAGAGCCTCCAAAAACAATATTACAAAATATCTTCAATGTTCAGAATTTGTGACATTATCCCGCAGGAACTCTTTATTTTTTCAGGATAGAAAGTATCCTCAATTTTCACCCATTATATAAACTATTAACTACAAACAACAACTATGTATCAAGTTGCAACAAAATCCTTCCAGTAGTTTCAGCGTAATACGTGTTCTTTTAAATAACTTTCAATCCCTATTCTGCGGGAACCCTTTAATTTTTCGGGATGAAAAGTATTTTATGTACTACCTAGTAGTATGAACTCAAATCATGGCAAGTTTCATTTGAATTCATTCAGTAGTTTCGGCGTGATGCGCGGCCAAGATACAAACAGACAGACAGGCAGACAGCCAAACAGCCAGACAGACAACAATGAAAAAATTACAGTTATGGCTTCAGAATTGAATATAAAGAGCACTACGAAAACAAAAAACTTACTTATCATAACTTTGGAACGTATACCGCAGGAACTCTTAATTTTTCCGGGAAAAAAGTATTGTCAATTTTAACCCATCATATAAACTATGACTGTGCCAAGTTGCATCAAAATCAGTCCAGTAGTTTCAGCGTGGTAAGTGTTCTTCTAAGTAACTTTCAACACCTATCCTGTGGAAACCCTTTATTTTTTCGGGATGAAAAGTATCCTATGTCCTACCTCGTAGTATGAACTCAAATCATACCAAGTTTCATTCAAATTCATTCAGTAGTTTCGGCGTGATGCCTAGCCAAGATACAGAAGACCGACAGACACCAAGTCCAAGTAAAGTGATGCCAAGTCTCATTTCGGGTGGTATCACATCACTTCGCCATGTAGTTACCTTTTGTATTTCTGGTGATATTAACGACAAAAGTGTCCGAGCTCTCTAGTTAGTGAGTTAATTGAACTTTGTTTGACGCTCGCACAGAAGTTGCAGGAGACATAATGTTCAAGAAACACGTTCATCAAACACTTGTTGGGTCAACAATGTTGTGAAATTCAGGCAGCAGGAGACCCAGCTTATAACTTCTGAACCGATTTGTATGGTTTTATTTTATTTTATGGCAAGACTCCGATTAGGCCCCATTTTTTTTTTAAATCAAATTTGCTGTTGTAGTTGTTTAGAAACACAGGTAGTAGTTCTGATGACTGTACAATATTATGGTACTAATGAGTTGGTCTGATGATGGAACCGGAAGGTAGTCACAGGCAAGGCCGTAGGCAGGGGGAGGGGGGAGGGGGGGGGGGGGGGGGGGTTGGGGGTTCAAACCCTCCCCGAAATACCTTAGAAAACCACCACCATTTATACACCGAAAAAGTAGAGCTCGATTTTTACTATACCTAGGCTAGTACGATTATTTATTCTGTGACCTAGGTAAAATTGCAGTTAAAATTACTACATTTTTAATGTAAACTGGAAACGGCATGGATTTTTATTGTCAGATTTTGCTGTTATTTTGAGGGAAAATAAAATAAAGTATTTAACAAATAATGTTTACAATTAAAGCTACTGTCTATATTAATTACACCAATCAGTTACAAACTATCAAACATCGCATTGTATCTACTTTTTTAAATATTATTAGGACCTATGAGCGAGAGTAGTTTATATCCCAGTTTGCAACACTGAAAATAGTGAAAATAGTAAAACAACGGATTTTCAGTTGCAATCTTGGGTACCTATAAACACTCACACGGGTCTTTACAACATATAAACCCCCCCCCCGTTTGTTTCCAAGCTCAACCCCCCCCCCCCCCTGAAGTGAATTCCTGGCTATGGCCTTGGTCACAGGAACTCAACAATCAAATGATGACACTTCTTTCATTTGATGTGTCTTCTTGCTGAATCCC
This sequence comes from Alsophila aescularia, assembly GCA_946251855.1. Taxonomy (NCBI): domain Eukaryota; kingdom Metazoa; phylum Arthropoda; class Insecta; order Lepidoptera; family Geometridae; genus Alsophila; species Alsophila aescularia. The sequence continues at coordinate 64,651,553 of OX276373.1, forward strand.
CACTTTCCTATCCCCACTAATATATAAAAGTGAAGATATATAAACGTTGTCTGTTTCTTTGTTTATTTGTTTGTTTGTTTGGGTCTTTTTCACGTCAAAACGGCTGGACCGATTTTAATGAAAATTTATGTGTAGATACTGTGTTCTTTAAAGTGCACAAGTATGGGCAAATAATACAAAAACAAAAAACAAAAAAGGTTGGACCGATTTTAATTTTCATTAAAATAAGTTAGTTTACCAGTAACTACTGGTAATGTATGTTATGTCCACTGGCATGTATGGTCGAAAGGCTACTGCAGCACTATGTATGTGGATGTTCCATCATAGTGTCGCCCCTATTTGTCCGATTTTGACAAGCGAGGTATCAATCGATTCATCTTCAGGTATAGTGTCATGGGCTATTTTTTTACCCGACTACGGCAAGGCAAAGGAAGGGTCGTGTGTTCAAACTAAAAATCTGGTCCGATTTTGACAAGCGCAATATCAATCGATTCGACTTCGTCGCAAGAGTGTCATGAGCATGATGAGGTTTTAGTTTTTGAACTTATGTCTTTTTTAACTTTGTAGTCCTTTTTTCTCCGCGGCTTTTACAGCACAAGACTAGCCTGGATAGTCTCAGAAAAGTCTCAACAAAATTGCTTTAGGCGAGAAAAAGCTAATGTTACGGTGCAATATTTAGAAGCATACCTTTTTTTAAGCGACTTCACAATAGGAGACGGATATACGAGTATGTTCAACTGTGTGTTTTTAAGCGACTTCACAATATGAGACGGATATACGAGTATGTTCAACTGTGTGTTTTAAGCGACTTCACAATAGGAGACGGATATACGAGTATGTTCAACTGTGTGTTTTTTTTTAATAAGTTTGTCATTCGATATTTCTGTCAATTGTGGACCGATTTTGAAAAATCTTTTTTTATATTAACAAGCTGCGCCCTGGAGTTTGTCCTCGTGTTTTTTTTTTCCCAGCTCCGTTCACCATTTTATGGATAATCATTTGAGCCTTTAGAAGTCCACTGGCGAACATAGGCCTCTCTGTTTTACCCTACTACTGCGAAGCAAAGGAAGGGTTATGTGTTCAAACTAAAAACTTGGTCCAAATTTAACAAGCAAGGTATCAATCGATTCGTATTCATATCGTCGTGTCTTATCTATTTTTTTACCCGACTACGGCAAGGCAAAGAAAGGCTTTGTGTTCAAACTAAAAACTTGGTCCGAATTTGACAAGCGAGGTATCAATCGGCTCGTCTTCGACGCAAGAGTGTCGGGCTATTTTTTACCCGACCGTAGTCGGATTTTAGTTTTTGATCTTATGTCTTGTTACCTTGCCATACACCTACGTCATCATGTAAGCATACGAAAAGTCATAACTTGAAAAAATATCCAAGAGCACAGTATGTACACATTATACACACATATTATCATTTATCTACAACACCTATATTTACATTTCAATAAAATAATTTGTTTTATTATATTCAGTAAACTTTAACAATATTGTTTGTTTGTTTGTCGTATGAGGTAGTGCTGGCCTCTGATGTCAGAGTTTGTCAGGCCACCCGAGGGCCTCTGTCATGGCTTAACGACTGTTATTAACCAATAACAGCCGGGACCGACAGCTTAACGTGCCCTCCGAAGCACGGAGCGATGGAAAACCGCACATAACTTCGAAAAGTCATTGGTGCGGGAGCCTAGGTTTTGAACCCGGTATCGTTGGATTCTAAATTGCACTATAGAACCATTAGGCCACCATCGCTCTATTAAAATATTAATTATTATGTTTGAACAAGTGGCCGTAGTAACTCTTCTGGTCTGAATTTATTTAGAGCAGATTTACTCATAAAAACGGAATAAAATATATGGTATTGATTTTGCGAGATCAAATAATTTTGATTTATTAGGTATACCGTGTACGTATGTACTTGTACTTCTCCATATTTTAGTTGTAGTTGAAATTTTTATGAATAATTAACATTTGAACCACAAAAAAAACTCTTCGAAAACTACAGATATTTTTTCTTGCCAATGCCAAGAAAAAAAAACAATAACCGCCCACAAATCTCGATTAAAAAAAGAAAATAAATAAATTGAAGTCGGTTAACTGTCGCCATGCCTGGTGGATCTGGAAATAGTTCTCGCTGTCCCTCAGTCAGAAGTGGGTATTTTCTATTACAAAAGAAAATACTTACCCCATCTATAACTTCATTGTGTTTGATGCACTACAAAAAATGGGTTACTGCTATGTTTGGCACCTCTCAATTGCAACGAGAGGGTCAATCGAAATAGGCAGTTGCTTATTACAGTTCATTAAACACGAAGCACAAAGAGGTATTAAAAATATATCATTTTATTTTGATGGTTGTGCTGGTCAGAACAAAAACAGATACATTTTTGCATTGTATCTCCACGCCTTGGGAGTTCATGAGTTAAAAAGCATTACACACCGATTTTTTCAGACTGGTCATAGCCAGAACGAAGATGATAGCATGCATTCATGTGTAGAGCGAGCAATGAAAAATGAGGTGTACTAAGGTTTACTCCTGACCAAGTCTACAGTGTCATTATAAATGGCAAAGTAACCGGTGAGATATATAATGTGAAAGAGATGGAACAGACAGACTTTTACCATCTGAAAAGTCTTATTTCTGGCAAAAACTGGCTAAAAGATACCGAAGGCAAAAAAAATGCATGAATAAATGTTATGGAAGTGAAAGTATCTCATGTACAAATATTATCATATAAATATAATTTCAAGGAGAATTATAAGAACCTGAACATAGATGAAGTCATGAATAGACCTAAGCGAGGGCGACAACCAGTACCAGTGCCGGCAGCTGCTGTATTAAGTCACGTCTACCATCAACCTATCGCAATATGTAAGGCCCTCCATGCAGTTCTACTAAGTTTGTGTGCCAGCGAAGCCATACCTAAACACTACCACGATTTTTATGAGTCGCTTACCAGCTGTGAAGAGAACCGAAAACTGGAATCAGATTCTGACTAACATGATGCTGAGGCGTAATGAGAAGTGTATGAAAATATTTTTGTTGATTTTTGCTGTTTATAATAATATAATAAATATTAAGACAGTTTACTTACTCGTATATAACCCACAAAATTAGAATAGTTACGTAAGTGAATAAATAAAAATTATATCAATAAATCCTATGAAGAAACCTAACTGACTATTATAAGATTTATTTTATCTTGTAATCAGATTCTGACCAAGATGATGCTGTAAGTGAGAAGTGTATGGGAATATTTTTGTTGATTTTTGATGTTTGTAATAATAAAATAAGATAGTTTACATAAATATTCTACAAAATTACGTTAGTGAATAAATAAATATTCTATTAATAAAATAATAATGATGATTCAGTTTCATTCTGTGTTTGATCCTTACCTTCCCTAAGTTAATTAAATTTTGCATGGAATACTCGTATTACTGTACTTCAATGTCACTACCATCAAAAGTGAAAATTTTAGCAGCGAAAACAATCTCATCATAACATTACCATAAAAGAAAACAAAGCTATTTTTCAATTAATAAGATCGCAACGTGTTGTTACTGTGCATCTCTTTGGCAAAAAAACCGCGAATAATATGGTATTGTTACGTCACGATTTAAATCAATCAATCTGGGTAAAATTTCATTTATCTATAACTTTATTTACAAAGAGATAAAAAATATTGAATTATACTAAATTATTTTAGGAAAAAATAGCTTTCTTGTGATCTATAAATCACATCGGTATGTTTGATAGTTAATGAGAAATTATTAAAAAACTGTTTTTTATTTTTCCTGGACAATTTGGATTTTACGATAACGATATTGTTCGGTGGGAAAATGCGAAATATTTTAGTAATATTTGGTCTGAGTGTAGTTACCCTAGAATAATGGTAGTGTTGGTGTTTGATAAAACATTCGGGAAATTATTCACTGTGTTGGGTAAACATTCCAATCCAACAAAAAATACCAAAAACTAAATCTACGTCAAACAAAAACAAGCGAATTAATTTTTATAGACAATTAAAAATTGTGCACCCTATTTGAATAATTCCTGTCTGTGATTCCAGCACAGAATATCTAATAATACTAGGTACTTCTACTTCAAGTGTTTCAAATATTTCAAGACAAGTGGTTTTTACATGCGACCAATTTGATGACCCTTTTTTTCATCAATAACGTTTGTATTGAAGCAGTTTGAGGATCATAGTTTTAAATTCTTGTATTTTGTGTTGTGTCCATAGAACTTACGTCTTGCTTTGTGTTGTCTCGGCTTACTCCAAGTGTTGTGTTGTGTACGAATACGATCTTTCATTATTAACTCTTTACCTACAAATAAATAAACCTGACTGCACTAAAATAGTACGTGTTCTTGTAGATTATATACATGGAGAGAAAGTCAACGCTGGCCAAACAATTTCTGAGGACAGTGAGTGGAACAGACAACACACGGAGACAGTGGGAACATCATTTTTTAGGTATTTGCTGGTACGTACTTACGTGAGCTATCGCGGCTTTGCACTAACCTCAGAAAAAACGATTTGAAGTCCGCTTGCTAAGAAGAAACCCTTCCTGGAAACAGTTAGCAGTCTATATCTTTAAAACGATTGAACCTCTTTTTATTAAACTAACTTCTCTAAGTTAACAGATACCGAAACTATTGTATTGTACAACATTAGATTTTATATATAATTACTGTTATGTTGTTTTTTTTATTGTAATGTGTTCAATAAAGAGTTATTGTATTGTTGTATTGTATTGTTTTTTCTGAGAAATATGTGGACAATCATATAATATAGGTATATCATACAACCATAATAAACATTCGCAAAATTTAGTAACTACACTTGTTTACACACCCATAAAGACTAGGTAGCATCTATCTATCTATCTATCTATACTATAATAAAACTGTAACTGGGCTAAATCTGTACATTAAATATTTTTTGAAAATTTTAATTGATGTGAACTTCAAAATCGATATGGAGTGCAAAAAGGTTTATTTTTTATTTTTTGTCTGTCTGTCTGTCTGTCTGTCTGTCTCTTTAAACACGCATCACGCAGAAACTACCCGACGGATTTTGATGCAACTTGGCACAATCATAGCTTATGTTATGGATTAACATTTAGAATACTTTTTATCCCGAAAAAAACAATGGTTCCCGCAGGATAGGGATTGAAAGTTATTTTTAAAAAAAACACATATCACGCTGAAACTACCGTACGGATTTTGAAGTAACTTGGCACAGTCAAGGTTTATAGTATGTGTTAAAATGAATGATACTTTTAATCACGAATAAATACGGGATTCCTGCGGGATATATGAGTCTAAAGTTATGTTAATTGGAAAAAAATAATAATTGCACATCTATCTATATATCTATACTATAGTAAAACTGTAACTGGGCTAAATCTGTACATTAAATATTTTTTGAAAATTTTAATTGAGATGAACTTCAAAATCGATATGGAGTGCAAAAAGGTTTTTTTTTTATTTTTTGTCTGTCTGTCTGTCTGTCTGTCTGTCTGTCTGTCTGTCTCTTTGAACACGAATCACGCAGAAACTACCCGACGGATTTTGATGCAATTTGGCACAATCATAGCTTATGTTATGGATTAACATTTAGAATACTTTTTATCCCGAAAAAAACAATGGTTCCCGCAGGATAGGGGATGAAAGTTATTTAAAAAAAACACATATCACGCTGAAACTACCGTACGGATTTTCAAGTAACTTGGCACAGTCGAAGTTTATAGTATGTGTTAAAATGAATGATACTTTTAATCACGAATAAATACGAGATTCCTGCGGGATATGAGTCTAAAGTTATGTCAATTTGAAAGGAATAATAATTGCACATCCGTTTATAAAACGGTACCGTGAATTCGGCTCCTATGCCACAAGTCAGAGTGGCACAGTAGAAGCGGTGTCCGCCTTGCAACCCAGAGGCACATGGATCGAATCCACGCGCTGCTATGAATGTTTTGCCTCAATATTTATAAGCATTTACATATTTTCTGCCTTTTTTTACATTTTCTTTGTTTTTTTTTAAGGCTTATGTAATTTCCTGAAGTAAACCGTCAAGTTTTGTTTGAAAACAATATATATAATGGGATATATCCAAACGAATGGTCCGACTTAGGTGCGGTTTTTTTTTGTCTGCAAGCTGAGGTAATCGAGATGGTATAGTACGAGTTTGGTACGAGTAAAGATAGCACAATGGCATCAACAACTCAAGCGAATAAACCAAAGGCATCAAAGTTCTCCCTCCGATTTAACTAGATGGCGCTGATTGACCTTAAAACACGAAATTGATTTTTGCCGTCATATAAATAAGGAGAACAATCGTGTTTGCAAAATAAGAGTACTTGGAAGCCTTGAAAGTAGAAAATACTTGCATAGCAAATAGATCTTTGTCTCTATATATAAAAGGAGCACTATCGCGTGTGTGAAAAAGTACTCTGAAGCCTTGAAATTGTTTGTTTGTTTGTCGTATGAGGTAGTGCTGGCCTCTGATGTCAGAGTTTGTCAGGCCGCCCGAGGGCCTCTGACATGGCTTAACGACTGCTATCAACAGCAGGGACCGACAGCTTAACGTGCCCTCCGAAGCACGGAGCGATGGATAACCGCACATAACTTCGAAAAGTCATTGGTGTGGGAGCCTAGGTTTTGAACCCGGTATCGTTGGATTCTAAATTGTACTATAGAACCATTAGGCCACCATCGCTCTTTTGAAATGAAAGTAAAAAATACTTGCATACGAAATTGATCCGTGGGTATGCATAAATAAAGACCACAATTGCTTTTGCGTAAAAAATACTTCGAAGCGTTGCAAGTTTTCTGAGTATGTATATACATTATAGGTACTACGTTTTTTTATTATGTTTCTTCCATTAAGATATTATAATGTACTACCTACGTACCTACATAATTATATAATTATATCGGAGGTTTCTTCATAATGTCTTACTGGCAAAATGGTTAGTTGTCGGTATTGAAATGTGTTTTCTCAAATCAATCCTCATATCGTGTTGAAAAATCTCAAAAAGTAGGTAAGTAGGGTAGGTAATTATTAAGAGCCAGTTAAAGTGCCAGTAAGTAAGTCGTTCTGTGAAACATCATAATAAATAATTTGTACTAAGAACACAATGTTTCGTTGCATTAAAATTTGTTCGTATGGACCTCATAATAATGACCTACCCTTGATGCCCCATCCAATTCACCTCACCACCTTAATTACTCTCTAATCTGTGCCACCTTACCTTCGGAGATAATTTTCTCTACTCATTACCAAGACGTTCATGATAACAAGTAACTTTATTTAAACTAGATGGCGTTGTCTACCCTTAAAAAACGCAAGCGGTTTGTTACGAAGTGGTTTGAACGTTGAATGAACTCGAACAACACGTTTTCTTCTTTTTTTACTTTATGGTCCTTAGAGACTCTTAAAACGTATTTAGATGTTTTTTGTGTTTCTTTGATAGAATAAGTCGACTTCAGTTTTAAAACGCGCAGCGAAATTAAGCGAATTATTTATAGTAAAATAGTAATTTATTAATTAAAAAAATAAATTTAACTCATTCATGTCATGAATCTTTCATTATAAAAACCAGGGTTCAAAATACTTTCAAGTGCTTTGTAAACCGAAGCCTTGAAAGTAGAAAATACTTGCATAGGAAATTGATCTTCGTGTCCATATAAATAAGGAGCACAATCGTGTTTGCGAAAAAAGTACTTGGAAGCGTGGAACTGAAAGTAAAAAATACTTGCATAGGAAATTGACCCGTGCGCTTATGTAAATAAAGAGCACAATTGTGTTTGCTTAAAAAATCTTCGAAGCCTTGCAAGTTTTTTGAGTGATGTATCAGCCACCTAGCTTCTTGTGACCCGGCTGGCCGAGTGCGGCTGAACTCAGCCGAAGCCATGCCGAACCCGCCACTGAGTATGTACATGTAGGTGCGGATGGGGCGAAAGAGCGTAAAATACTTTGAAAGTCTTGCAAGTATTGCTGGTCCGCACCATTGCGGCGTACTTACAAGCTAAAACCTGGTTTAAAAACCTGGTTGCGTAAATACCCACCTTCCCTAATTCCACGCAGGTGGCGTGGAATTGGCGTGAGTGGTCATACAGAATCCAGGCCCTGCTCTCAAGCCCTTGCGACAGATTTAAAAACTGGGGTACTTGGTATCTTAGGCCTTGCACGCACTGCCTTGCAGTGGAACACGGTGCGTTTATTCTAGCGCTTATTTCACATTGTATTATATGCGTTTATTTCATATTTTATTATATGCGTTCATTTCATTGCAATACGTGCACTTCTATGAAGTGTCATAGAATTGCAAGTGTGTTTTAACGCATATTCTGTGAAGTACGGAGTGCCGTACTTCACAGAATATGCATTATAAAAAGGCAAGGCAGTGCCTTATTCCGATGATTAGATGCCGAGCAATCGATAAAAAACTATTTGATGGCTGAACGAATTTTGAAGAAATGTGGTATAATATTGTACTTTGTAGGTTTGGTCCTGGTCCTCCTGGTCCTCTGGACCAAACCTACAACTGGTCTGGTTGTGGTTTGGCTTTTGGTCCTGGAATAAAACGTGTGGGCTACTTTTAAATGAAATGACCACGCGGGCAAATCCGCGGGCACAGCTAGTAATATATAAATATTATACATTTTTAACAATTTTTTTGCCGTTTGAGGTAGTCCTCTAGTGTTAGAATTTGTCATACCGCCCGAGGGCCTCTGTCATGGCTTAACTACTGCTATTAAGTAATCAATAACAGCCAGGACTTGCAACTTAATGTGCCATCTGAAGCACGAAGCGATGGAAAACCACACATAACTTAGAAAAGTAATTGGTGCAAAGCCTAGGACTGAACCCAGTATAGTTTGATTCTAAGTTGCACTGATTCACAACTAGGCTACCATCGCTCTTTTAACAACATTACATACCTAGACACGCATGAACTTGATAAGCGACCTACTCATTACTACCATCTTCATTGTCACCTCCACCATCTCTGTCACTGGAGCAGTTGTGCCAGCGACCCAAGACCCCACTCCGCTCTATAAAGGAGTTGGGATAGCTTGGGTAGACTGGCAGGGGCATCTCAACCGGGACGTCAGTGCAGGCCTTACCGCCCTCATCTATCTATCTATATATATATCTATATTCTATATCTATCTTCTATCTATCTATCTTCTATCTATTACTATAATAAAACTGTAATCTATTATCTATCTTCTATCTATCTATCTTCTATCTATACTATAATAAAACTGTAATTGGGCTAAATCTGTACATTAAATATTTTTTGAAAATTTTGATTGATATAAACTTCAAAATCGATATGGAGTGCAAAAAGGTTATGTATTATTTTTTTGTCTGTCTGTCTGTCTGTCTGTCTCTTTGAACACGCATCACACTGAAACTACCAGCCGGATTTTGATGCAACTTGGCAGAATCATAGCTAATGTACTGGATTAACATTTAGGATACTTTTTATCAAGGAAAAATCAACGGTTCCCGCAGGATAGGGGTAGAAAGTTATTTAAAATAACACGTATCAAGTTAAAACTACTGGTCGGATTTTGATATAACTTGGCACAGTCAAAGTTTATACAATGTGTTCAAATGTTGAATACTTTTTATCCCAAAAAATTAAAAGGTTCCTGCAGCCTATGGGTCCAAAGTTGTGTTAAATTTAAAGTGATCATACATCCGTTTATAGACTGGTACCGAATTTCGTCATTCCGCTACGAGTCTCACTGGCCCAGTTGGACAGATGCATGGGTGCGTAATCCAGACGTACATGGATCGAAATCACTCGCCGTAAAAATGTTTTGCTCCATAATTAAAAGATTTTTACATTATTTATGCGTTATTTTTTACATTTTCTTTGATATTTTTAATAAAGTTATGGTAAAACGCACGCACCACGCTGAAATTATCGTATAGATTTTGATGCAACTTAGAGGAAAAAAAAACAGGAACGTGTTCGAAAGTATTTGTGGTTTCTAATTAGATTCGTTGGTTGATTTGGTAGATTGATTTGAATTACGTTTGTTTATTTTATGGTTCTGATATAATGAAGGGGGGGGGGGGGAGGAAGCGGGGATTGTAGTGAGGATTGTAGCTCTCAAACGAATGGACTAATTTTGATGCAGTTTTTTATGTTTGAAAACTGATGTGATCGAGATGTTTCATCATGGTTCTTAGCTATATAGGAGGGGGGTGGGAGGAGTTGAAAAAAGGGGGGGTGAAAATCGTATCTTTCAAACGAATGGATTTCAATTTAACTGCGGGTTTTTATGTTTTTGTGGGCCGAGGGCGGGTGCTCGCTACGCTTCACTCCCGCCTTCGTCTTCTAACCTATCATGAACATGTCGGATCGCCACTGCAGCTTGTTAACACAGTTACCTAGGTAGGTACCTGTGGTAAATTTGGTACTGGAATAACTCATAGGATCCTTATATCCCAGAAAAACTACCACGCGAGCAACGCTGCGGGCACAGCTATAAGGCAATAAGAACGTAAATTTATACAAAGAAGATAATTAAAAAAAAATGGTCATTGAATAGAACATTTTTTAAATTCGTGTCTTTCTGTTTGTTTGTTTGTTTGTCTGTATGTTTGTTCACGCATCACGTAAAAACGTATTAGACCGATTGCGATGCAGTTTTCAGTGTTGGGTAGCTTAGGATTTGACCTAAAAACTACGGTACTTGGTATCTTAATCCAATGGTTAGAAGCCGAGCAATCGATAAAAAACTTTGTAACGGCGGAAGGAATTTTGATCAAATGTTTATATTTTAGATCTTGGAATAGCACATAGAGTACTTTTAACCTAGAGAAATGACCACGCGAGCGAAGCCGCGGCACAGCTAGTACTATAATAAAACTGTAACTGGGCTAAATCTGTACATTAAATATTTTTTGAAAATTTTAATTGAGATGAACTTCAAAATCGATATGGAGTGCAAAAAGGTTTTTTTTTTTTTTTAAATCTGTCTTTCTGTCTGTCAATTTGAACACGCATCACGCTGAACTACTACTACTCGACAGATGTTGATGCAACTTGGCACAATCATAGCTTATGTTATGGATTAACATTTAGAATACTTTTTATCTCGAAAAAAACAATGGTTCCCGCAGGTTAGGGGTTGAAAGTTATTTAAAAAAAACACACATCATGCTGAAACTACCGGACGGATTTTGAAGTAACTTGGCACAGTCAAAGTTTATAGTATGTGTTAAAATTAATGATACTTTTAATCACGAAAAAATACGGGATATTCCTGCGGGATATAAGTCTAAATTTATGTTAATTTGAAAGGAATAATAATTGCACATCCGTTTATAAAACGGTATCGTAATTTCGGCACTTATGCCACAAGTCAGAGTGGCACAGTGGAAGCGGTTTCTGGCTTGCAACCCAGAGACACATGGATCGAATCCACACGCTGCTATGAATGTTTTGCCTCAATACTTATAAGCATTTACATATTTTGTGCGTTTTTTTTACATTTTCTTTGTTTTTTTTAAGGCTTATGTAATTTCCTGAAGTAAATCGTCAAGTTTTGTGACGTAATATTACAGATGGTAGTTTTTTAATTATTATGGTTTACAAACAAAGTGTAAAGACAGAAGCGGACACTAAATTTTCGACATACGGCTAAATTCGTTCGTGGCGCAATGGTGTCAGAACCCGACTTACGTGCCGTCAACCCCAGGTTCAAATCCGAGTAGCCTTAAAGACTTTTTCACACTTTTTATTGTTTACAAAACAAAGTGAAAAGGCAGAAGCGGTCACTAAATTTTTGGCCAGTGTTTAAGATCCTTTGTGGCACAGTGGTGTCAGTACCCAACTGACGTGCCGTCATTCCCAGGTTCGTATCCGAGTAGCCTCAAAAACTTTTGCACTCAACAAAAACTTTTCATGACGCAATAGTTCCATTAGCCAAAAAACAGAGGCGCCACTGAGCTTTACCCCTATTGGGCGCGAAGATAGGCCTCTATTTCCGTATATAGTATATACATAGTACTCTGTGCCAGAATTCTTAATGTTTTACATGTTGTATTTACAGAACTGTCTGATGCACTAACTAAAGGAAAGCCGACGTTGTTGCATAATATTTCGAAAATATACGTTACGTACACAACGCTCTGGTGTAAATCTGTACATTAAATATTTTTTGAAAATTGTAATTGAGAGGGGCTTTATGCTCGCTACGCTTCGCTCGCGTCTTCGTCTTCTAACCTATCACGACCATATCGGATCGCCACTGAAGGTTGTTAACACAGGTACCTATATTGGTACTTTTGGTACTGGAATAACTCAAAGGATCATTATATCCCAGAAAAACGACCACGCGAGCAACGCTGCGGGTACAGCTATAGGCAATAATAACGTAAAAGTCTGTACAAAGAAGATAATTTTTAAAAATTGGACTTAGCTACTGAACAAGAATAAAACATTTTTAAAATTCGTGTCTGTCTGTTTGTTTGTCTGTTTGTTTGTTCGCGCATCACGTAAAAACTATTAGACCAATCGGTCTAATAGTTTTTACGTGATGCGCGAACAAACAAATGCAATGCGATGCAGTTTTCAGTGTTGGATAGCTTAGGGTTTGACCAAGACCTAGCGTACTTGGTATCGTAATCCAATGATTAGATGCCGAGCAATCGATAAAAACTTTTTAACGGCTGAACGAATTTTGATCAAATGTTTATTTTAGTTCTTGGAATAGCACATAGAGTACTTTTAACCTAGAGAAATGACAGCGCGAGCGAAGCCGCGGGCACAGCTAGTCTTGAATAAGAATCTCACCTTTCCGTTTAAAAATATAAATTGCATTGAAATATATTTATATTGTATTAAGTTCTGATTAACTAACAACAAGCAGACCAGTCATATAAAATAATATTGTAGGTATCCATTAAAAACACATCTTCTTAAAATAAGGTTTTTGGGTTATTTACAAATTATTACAGAGGTAACATTTCGTTTTCAAATGATGCAGCAAGACCCACAGCATGCCGGGACAGTTACTTCATGAATAATTACTGAATCTAGAACTCCATCTGTAAGTATGGAAGTAAACTACTTAAGTATATGTATAGTAAAAAAGTAAAATTACACATAGTGCTTAAAATATTTTGTCCCGGCTTAAAACATCCACTGCTAGCAAAATAATAGCCATATATATATATATGGCTATATATATATATATATATATGATAAAGCATTAAGTAATAAAAAGTCTGTTCAATGAAGACAATTAATAAAAAAAACATCTATGGGGCATAAAATAAGCCACTAAGAACTTTTCAATACAACAAGAATATAACTTTTTTAGAATGGTGTCTGTGTGTATTTCACTCAAAAACTGTTGGACCAACTGAAATGCAGTTTTCATTGTCGGATAGCTTAGGTGTTGACTTAAAATCTGGTTTACTTTTTATCTCAATCCGATAAGTAGAAGAAGAAGAAGAAATAATTTATTCTCACAAACTGTACACAGCAACACATAAATCAACAGAGAAACTTAAGCAAAAACAAGCAACTAAACACCTGTGTACAAAGATCGCAAGCAAAGCAATTGATAAAAATAATGTAGATTAAAAAACTAATCTAAAAACCATGTTATTTTTTTTATTGCGTTGTCTTTGAGGTGTGAGCTACCATGAAAGTTTCAGCCAGATAGCTAATCGGGAAGTGCTCTAAATTTGAGTTGCAAGATTCCACCCAGAACTACAAAAAATAAAGTGACTTAATAGAAACGTAGTAAAAACTATTTTATATTTGCATAGATGTTGATGAAGTTTGGTATATATGCTACTTTAGATCCTGGAGTAAGAACCGCAGGGCGCAGCTTGTTGTTTGATTACTAGTTGCGCCCATATTTATAACTCACATTTATAGGCATTCATATGTAAGGCCAATCATATTACAGGTATCAATCTTAGGTACTAGGAGGCAAAAAAAAAACTAATTTAGGGATATATATACATATCTATAGCTGTGCCCGCAGCGTTGCTCGCGTGGTAGTTTTTCTGGGATATAATGATCCTTTGAGTTATTGCAGTACCAAAAGTACCAATATAGGTACCTACCTGTGTTAACAACCTTCAGTGGCGATCCGACATGGTCGTGATAGGTTAGAAGACAAAGACGCGAGCGAAGCGTAGCGAGCATAAAGCCCCATTATACCTAAGAACCATCTTGTTTACCTCAGCTTTGAAACAAAAACCCGCAGTTAAATTGGTCCATTCGGTTTGAAAGATAGGATTCTTACCCCCCCTTATTTCAACTCCTCCCCCCATCCCATATAGCAAAGAAACATGATGAACCATCTCGATCACATCCGTTTTAAAACATAAAAAACTGCATCAAATTTGGTCCATTCATTCGGGAGCTACGAACTTCACCATAGCCCCCCCCCCCCCCCCCCCCATTATAGCTAAGATAAATCTTGTTTACCTCAGCTTTAAAACATAAAAAACCGCAGCTAAATTGGTCGATTCGTTTGAAAGGTACGATTCTCACCCCTTTTTTCTCGAAACTTCTTAAACTTCTTTTCTTCTTTTTCTTTCCTTTTCTCGCCCCATATAGCTAAGAACCATCCCGATCACATCAGTTTCAAACATAAAAAACCGCATCAAAATCGGTCCATTTGTTTGAGATCATCGATCCTAACCCCCATCCCCATCCCCATCCCCCTCCTCCCTCCCATTATAGCTAAGAACCATCTTGTTTACCTCAGCTTTCAAATATAAAAAACACGCAGCTAAATCGGACCATTCGTTTCGAAGCTACGATTCTCACCCCCTTTTCTCGGTGCTGCTGCCCATTTCCGATTAGCTGGTTCTCGCTGCACTCTCACGATGAGAAGTGGTGGTGGTCATTCATGATAAAAATTAGTTTATTCATTTTCCTGGATCTAAATCAAATCTATTTACCTACTAAATTTCATGTAAACATGGATAGGTACTTATTACCTTACGAATAGGTACTTACTAAAACTTGAAAGTATAACAACAGAAAAATATGGTATTATAGTCATTTATATTTTTTAAAACTGTATGGCTTACTAAATCATTGGAAAACATTATTTTTCACTCATTAATATTTACTTGTAGTTAATTTTTTCTGCTATTCTATTGCATTCAATTGTTAAAGGCCCTTACAAAACAGCCTTTGACCTATTCTATTGCATTAAATTGTAAAAAGCCCTTACGAGACAGCCTTTGACCTAGTGTGAGGACACCAGTAATTCCTATCCTGTTATGTGTGAATTATTATGCAATAAGTAGTATTATTTTCAGAGTATAAAATCGTCACAGCACTATTTTCAAAAATGAATCAAAACTGAAACAATAAATGTTTGCTAGCTGCATCATAGCAACAGATAACATATATATGGCTTATAAACATTATAGCCCCCTGTAGTTACTCTATGTATGAAACTCAGGTTTGGCGTATCCGACTGACATTTGTAGTTTTATTATAATTTGTCGCTTTATGAAATAGGGCCCAGTCAGTTAAAAGTCTAGTCAAAGTCAAATTGTTTGTTGTAGGATCAACACTTTGGGATTAATTAAGTGGAAAATACCAAGTATAGTTTTTTGATAAAAAGTTCATCTTATCGCCGCTGTAACTAATTAGTTGTCGGACATACCAAAAAAAGTGTTTCCACAAAAATTCTAATAATTTCATTCTTCGCCGCTGTATCTAATAAGTGCCAGACTTACAAAGGTCGAAAACTTGGATTTTTCATCAGAGTCTAGACCTAAACAACATATGTGAAAATCATGACTACACCACCTTCTGCAAGACAAAGGCCTTTTTACCTCTCTACTTACTGGCGTAATAATAATTCCTGGGCGCTTATTCGCTATGTTACACGACATTTCTTGCAGATAACCTGTGACGTCATTACGACAATTATAGCCGGAAGATCCCACGAAGACGTCATATGGTCCAAGTAAGTTCTATGTACGTACAACGAATAGTACATACAACTTACTTGGTATGGTCATAGCGAATAAGGGTTCTGGTTAGGTATAATCAATACACAGTATAAAATAAAGTCTCTTTCCGCCGTTTGTCTGAAAAGCTAGGTTTACATTATGCCAGCAGCTCAGGCTTATTATCAAACTGGGCCCAATAATTCTGGCATTACTCGACTCGCCTTCCACCATTTACATTGGCGATCGTTCAGTTTTCGCTGAGAGCAGTTCTGTTGCTCGCAGCCGCGCGCACCAACAGAGAAATTTGCAAACGAAGCATAACAACGATGCCGCCAGCCAGATGGCCTACTGCGATAACCTTGTTAATGCCCAAGGCAGCCTACTGACGGCAAATTATTTATTGTTACGGCAAAAATCGCCTTAATTTTACTATGAATTCGAATAAGACGGAGACGCCAAAAAAGAGAGTAATATACACTTGACAAGAGAGACTGAGCATCTATTGTACGAGCATTTTTGAACGAGCCCATAGCACAAAATATATATACTAACGCCCATAGTGAGAAGTGCAAAGCCCCGTAAATGGCTTGAAAAGTCAAGTAGAGATCCTTCAGCAACAGCTATAATGTATGGCGGAGAACCCAACGAAACCAGCATCAACAACCATGGAGACATCCTCTGCGTATTGAATATACCACGGATGACGAAGATCTAGCTCATGAAACAGAGTGACATGTTAAAAAACAAGTAAGAAAAGAAAATTGAACACCTGACGCGCTCAAGTTGAACCAATCTATGATGACAATAAAAACAAAGAAAAATCCTCTGCCACCACCCATCATAGTGGGTGGAAAGAAAATCAAGCAGCTGACGCGTTCAGTATCAAAATAATAAACGGCAATGCTGAAAAATTTAATGCTATCAACGATGAGTCGTATAGGTAGAACTATAACAAAAGCCCTGACGCAAAATAACTGCCTTTGGCACTCTTTCGAAAACAAACAACAGAGGCCAATAAGAGTAATGGTCAAAAATTGCACTCTACGTACAAACCAGAGAGGATAATTGAAGATGTGCTAAATAAAGGTCAAATTAAATAAGCTGAAAGACCAAAGACCCACCATGTTCATGTTGACGTTCGAAAATAACGAGGAGATAAATAAAATCTACAACATTACAAAATTGAAATACAGTCAATAAAAACAGCAAACTTGTCCCTCAGTGTAAGAGATGCTAGGCTTATGGGCACACTCAAAAGTACTGCGCTAATGAACTGAGGTGCGTAAAATGCATCGGTAAACACTTTACAAAGGACTGCAAAAAACCAAGAGAAGAAAAGCCAAAGTTCATCCACTGTGGAGCTCTAAATCTAGAAAACTACAGAGGTTGTGCCATAGCAAAAATAAATACAGCTGATTCGTAACAAAAACTACAGAGGTTGTGCCATAGCAAAAATAAATACAGCTGATTCGTAACAAAAACTACAGAGGTTGTGCCATAGCAAAAACTACAGAGGTTGTGCCATAGCAAAAATAAATACAGCTGATTCGTAACAAAAACCCGCAAAAGCTTGCTGTAATACGTTTGTTGCTACAAATAATCACATCAGTTTTCATACAAAAAAAACGCATCTAAATCGGTCCGTTCGTTTGGGAGCTACGATCCTCAACATATTCCCCCCCCCCCCCCATAAGCTAAGGACCATCTCGATTACATCAGTTTTTAATCATAAAAACCACATCAAAATCGGTCCTTTCGTTTGGAAGCTACGATTCTCATACCCCCTTCCCTCCTTCCCTCCATTATGAACCTTCTCGTTTAACCCAGCTTTCAAACATAGCAATGGCTTAGGCAATCGGAGGGCGAAACTAGACACGGAGCTCACAAAGTTCAGGTGGCATATTCTAGGTTTAAGTGAACTCCGAAGAGAGGAGGAGGACGCAATGACCCTGAAATCGGGCTGCCTGTTCTACTTCCAAGAGGGTGATCTGTTGACTTAGGGTGGCGTGGGGTTCCCCGATAATAAGGTCTTACAGAATAGTATTTTATGTTACACGACAATTCCACGCAGATATCTTAACGAGGCGCGTAACGTGTCTTATTGGCAATAGAGAATGATGGCCCTGGTATCTCGTTGTTTGTTTGTTCGCGCCACATGTTGACACTACTGGACCGATTGGGCGATGCGGTTTTCATTGTTGGATAGCTTAGGGTTTGACTAAAAACTGGCGTAATTGAGACTGGCGTACATGAGTAGAAAAATAACAATAAAAAAATTACGTCTGAACGAAGTTTGATGATATTGGCTGTGATATTGATACTCTTGGTTCTGGAATAACACACAGGATCTTTATATCCCAGAATATTGACTACACGGGCAACGCCGCGGCTCAGCTTGTATAACATCAGAGTGGCCCAACGAGCTATGGAGACCGCCATGCTAGGCATACGCCTGGTCCCCGATTCTGTTAACTATTGAACCGCGAAAACGCAAGTCATCCCTTAATTTTTTTTGAGTTTTTTTCTCATTTTCCACTTAAAAAATAGCACTTTTAAGTGGTAAATGAGAAAATTTCGGTTATCGACAGAATCGGGGCTCTGGTAGTTCGCATAACCATTGCGTGACGCTCTGAGATGTACAATGTTTTCAGAATGAAATCTCCGTGCATTTCGAAATGGTTGTGCAGCGTTAACTAAAAAGTATAAAGCAAGGAATTGTGAACATGCGTTTTCTAATTTTAACCGTATTTTTCAAAAATAACTAGACAAAATTATAACCATTCAATATTTAGATAAGTAGGTACCACTAGATACGCCCTCGACATTGCCCTCGCGGTAATTTTAAGTATCATACTATTATGTGTTATTCCAAATACACCAATATACCAGACGTAAAATACCAATATACCAAATTAGATCAAGATTGGTTCAACTGTCAAAATTAAATATATTTTTTATCAATTATGTTCTCGCTAAGCAGGCGTTAATGCTAAAATCATAACAAATAGTTTAAAAGCAAATAAAAACAACCCTGCCCTGCCAAAAAAATAACGTATGCCTTTACATTATATACTGTTGGAATGTGCTTAACAAGGCCATCAAATAACGTATGCCTTTACATTATATACTGTTGGAATGTGCTTAATAAGGCCATCAAATAACGTATGCCTTTACATTATATACTGTTGGAATGTGCTTAACAAGGCCATCAAATAACGTATGCCTTTACATTATATACTGTTGGAATGTGCTTAACAAGGCCATCAAATAACGTATGCCTTTACATTATATACTGTTGGAATGTGCTTAACAAGGCCATCAAATAACGTTATGCCTTTACATTATATACTGTTGGAATGTGCTTAACAAGGCCATCAAATAACGTATGCCTTTACATTATATACTGTTGGAATGTGCTTAACAAGGCCATCAAATAACGTATGCCTTTACATTATATACTGTTGGAATGTGCTTAACAAGGCCATCAAATAACGTATGCCTTTACATTATATACTGTTGGAATGTGCTTAACAAGGCCATCAAATAACGTATGCCTTTACATTATATACTGTTGGAATGTGCTTAACAAGGCCATCAATTTGATTTCCATATTGTAAAATTTTAAGTATTTTTTCGCCTTTTAAAATAGCCGTACTGACGCCATATTGAATTTTTAAAAACAAATTGCCTATGTTACTCGGGGGATGTAAGGATTCTAACGATACCTCATACATCTAGGTAAATCTGTTCAGGCATTTAAAAGTTATGGTGGAATAAAGAACCTCACATACCATACATGAATCCTAAAAACATTACTCTCCTTTTTTAGGGCAGTCGTGTAAAAACAGAAGAAACGCTAACTGTATTAAGTAACTTCTTATACCTACGAGTATCTACATCTAGTCGACCACGCGGACGAAGTCGCGGGCAGAAGCCTAGTATCGTGATTGATGTCAAGGCAATAAATTATAATAATTAACATTTGCATATTTTATTACAAATTTTGTTGATGACATAATGTTAAAATATTTCCAAACATTTTTGTTTTCTAGACGCACAAAACTCGCTCTTACAGAAACATATTATACTGTTGCTGTCCTCTTAATCGCTCCTGCATGTACATTATCCAAGGGTTGTAATAACTGGTCTTGAATCTCGGTATCGCTATGTCGTTGATGAGCCGGAAAGTATTGTCGTAGGTATTGTCATCTAAATCTATTTTTATCAGTTGTGGTTTCGATTTTATGCCATATTTATGTACTCTTGGTTTATAATCAAATGAATTGGATGATGCTGTTAATATAGTTTTATCATCTACGTTAAAATCATTATCAAATTCTTCACTTTGTTGATTTTTATTATCATTTATGGAGTTCATCTCGTTTCTGATTACCTTTTGGAGGGATTTTATAAGTTCATATTCATCAAGATTGTTTCTTGACTGCTGAGACTTATTGTCATCAAAAGCAAACATACTACTACCTTTTTCATTATTAGAATCATTATTTTTGTGATTTTTCGTTACAAAGTTATTATTGTCCGACTCTGTTGATGTATTTTCGTCGTGATCATTGGAGTTTCCAATATTTCTGATCGTTTTTTTTTTGTGACTTTCTTTACTTGCTACTGATCTTCTACCAATTTCTGTATCATCGGCATAATTACTAGTACTTTTAACATTGTTAATGAATTGTCTGTTTTTGTTTTTATTTATCGTCGTATTTTTTACTGATGTTCTTTTATTGTCTGCTTGATCATCTGTTGATGTATTTTCGTCGTAACTAGTAATATTATTTTTCTGGTAAGTATTATCTGTAGATGTTGTCTCTTCGTACTTCGTTTCGTTACTAGTGTTTTCATATTTCATATTTTCAGTGGATTTGTCGTTACGATTAACATTTGTAGCTAATGATTCATCATTACGACGTACTCGTCTGGCAATATTGTTCGTATCATCATTTACAAATGTATCTTTCCGAATATTTGTAGTAACTTGGTACTTAGTGGTTTTTTTTGTTGTATTTTTTTTTACATTTTCCACGTTGAGTTCAGAACTAACGTGGTCATTTTGTGGTTGTTTAATGTCACTAACCGTACGTGAAGTAGAATTAGCTTCACGCGTATCTTCTAATGTTTTGATAGTTTCATTACCTGCCACATTTTCGTTTTCAGATTGTCTCGCATAGTTATTTTGAACTCCGTTGTCAGAATTATTGTAACCGCTGGCTCTTTTGGCACAATCGTTGACGTATAGTTCAAGTACAGTGCTTTTGTTTTCGTCCTCGTTTTCACAATGCTTGTCAACATCGACTTTGACAAGACTCAAATCGAAGTCTTCATATTTATCTGCCAGTTCAGCGATGAAATCTGTTATCTTTTGTACAATTGTGTTGATTTCGGTGACTTTTGCATCCGTCATCTCTATGCAGCATTCATTCGCCGACGTATCTGAATAAACAAAATAGAAAATATCACTAAAAAACATGACTTTTAAGAGGAGCCAAGGAAAACAAGAGCCGTAAAAAGATGTGAGATCATGACAATGTTTTTGTTTTTTGTTTTTGTGGGCTCTACACATTGAAGCCAGCCTTGTTTTTGAAAACGTTGGCCAGTGGCATACTGCGTGGTATGCGCGCGCGATTTATAGTACCTGCCTGCGCAGGCAGGTACTATAAATGGCGCGCGTTCAAGCACATCACACTGGGTATACTCTATCTGTGCTTAGATTATGTTAATTTATTTGTACTTAGTAAATGCGGAATAGATTTTATACGAACGATTTTCTTTACGTCTGGGACATTTTGTTAGAAGGATCTTCATGGATACCTGCGTAGCCTAATTTATAATGTTGGTATTATAAAGTAAAATAATATTCATCACATAATGCCATGTCCAGCAGTGGAAAGCTAATGCTTGTCCACTGCTGGACCTAGGCCTTTCTTAATCCACGCCACTGAGCTCGGTTTTCAACTCTCTGCATCCAGTCTTTTACGATTAAGTTTTTTTTTTTAAAACTTAAGTTATAATTCATCTTCATTTTTTTTCCAGAGTTCGTAGTGTTTGAGACTTGAATTTGAATGGCGATATCTGGTAATCGTTTCAAATAATTTGGTAAAATGTTACCATTGATAGGCTGAGCTTGACTTTGTAGGATGGTCGATATTATCTGAAACAAAAGTTAGAATAACATATTAAACTAATTATTTTAATACTAATTCTTAAACTAATTAAACTAATAAGTAAGTACCTAAGTAATACTGTGGAAGAGATCGCTCTTTAGCGATAAGACCGCCTATAACTATACTCTAATATTTATCAATAATTATATAGCCACGGCTTCGAACGCGTGGTCATCTCTCTTGTTTAAAAGTACCTACTCTATGTACTATTCCAACACCTAAAATACCAATATTCCAACATTTGATCAAAATTCCTTCAGCCATCAAAAAGTTTTTATCTATTCTCGGCTTCTACTCATCGAATTGAGATAACAAGTATGTACACCAGTTTTTATGTGAAACCCTAAGCTATCCAATAGTGAAAACCGCATCGCAATCAGTCCAGTAGATTTTACGTGATGCGCGAACAAACATACAGACAAACAAACAAACACACATACACAATTTAAAACAAATGTTATTTTCTTGTTCAGTAGCTTATTTTAAGTAATTTTTTTTATTAGCTTGATTGTACAGACTTTTTCGTTCTTATTGCTTTTCTAGCTGTGCCCGCGGCTTTGCCCGCGAGGTCCTTTCATTGAAAAGTAGGCCATACGTGTTATTCCAGGACCAAAACTACCTATAAAGTACAATATACATACAATTTTTTTCTTAATTTGTTTAGCCATCTAATAGTTTTTTATCGATTGCTCGGCTTCTACTCAACGGATTCAGATACCAAGTACCCCAGTTTTTAAGTCAAACTCTAAGATATCCAACAGTGAGTCGCGCATCACGTAAAAACTACTGGATCGATAGCGATGCAGTTCTCACTTTTGGATAGTTTAGTTCTGTCTTAAAACTTGGGGTACTACTAGGTATCATATTTAGATGATTAGAAGCCGAGCAATCGACAAAAGACAACATGGCGTTCAGACGCTGAACGAAGTCTGAAGAAATTATATAGGTACTTTTAGTTTTGGAATAAGTCATAGGATCCTTATATGTCAGAAAAATGCCACGTGGGCAAAGCCGCGGGCACAGCTAGTAATAAATAAAGACCGTACCGCTTCATAGTTACTACAACATATTGAGAATAGGTATGACTAATTTAAAAAAATTAAAATAAAATATTTTTTTTTTGTTGCTTTGTAGCTTTTATGTTTTTAAGTTTTTCTTCTTTTCTCATTCTTTTTTTCATTTTTTATTTTTGGCTTTTCACTTTTAACATTTGTAAGTTTTTTTTATTTTTATTATTTAGCATTGTCATCGGTTTGTGAGCTACCCCCCTGAAAGTTTCAGCCGGATAGCTAATCGGAAAGTGCTGGTTTATTGCAAGATTCCAGGCCAGACAAAATACATACATAGATACAAACATAGATAGATACATAGAAAGATACAAGTGAAGCAAAAAAAATATGCTAAAAAACTAGTGTAAAAGCTTTTAAAACTTACATAAATGGGCAAAAAACAGAATACCGCTGTAGACCGCATGGTGCTTCAAACGCGGCAGCTGCCAGACTGAATACCGCTGTAGACCTCGTCGTGCTTCAAACGCGGCAGCAGCCAGACTGCTTTCGCGCGAATGTTTAAAATTGTGCCAATTAAACAAATATAATAAATAATTCTTTGTTCATTATCAAATTGTTCAAATATTGACTCTAATTTTTGCGCACTGCTGTGTTCATTTGTACCCGACTGCCGAAGGTATTACGGAGGACGGTTCTGTGTTTTACGCGGATGTTTTGGATAGGTACCTAAGCCACAGAGTAAATAATATTAGATACAAGCCTAAGCTCAATTTTTTTTTTTTTAAATACTTGGTACGAAAGTAAACCGATTTTGATGAAAATATTATGCGTCCTCCTGGATGAAGTTGGATGTAAAGAGCCGAAGACACCGGGCTCTGTGCATGGCGTTTATTGGGAGAGGCATGTCCAGCAGCGGACGACTACGCTGATAATGGCCTTATGGAAACAACTGACACTGCATTTTTTTTTAATCATTTCCTAAATTCTGGTAACTGAAGATCTCCCACTTCTTTTGAACTCATATTTTCACGAAAATTGATTCATTAGTTAAAAGTAGCTATGTAGTTTCGGAACTAACTAGATAAGTGGGTACTTACTCACTATAATGTGGCTTCCTGTTACGTGTGACTTACTTACTTCAAAATCGATATGGAGCGCTAAAAGGTTTTTATTTAATTTTTTGTCTATCTGTCTGTCTGTCTGTCTGTCTCTTTGAACATGCATCACGCTGAAACTACCTGACGGATTTATAATTGTATAAATCCGGATGTGAAAATCGTAGCTCCCAAACGAATGGACTGATTTTGATGCAGTTTTTTTCTGTTTGAAAGCTGATGTGCTCGAGATGGTTCTTAGATATATAGGGTAAGGGAGGGGGGAGTGAGAAAAGGGGGGGGGCCGGAAATGAGAAAAGGGGGGTGAGAATCATAGCTTCCAAACGAGTGGGTCGATTTAGCTGCTGTTTTTATGTTTTTAAAGCTGGGGTAAACGAGATGGTTCTTAGCTATAATGGGGGGAAGGATGGGGGGGGGGGATGAGAAAAAGGGGGTGAGAATCGTAGCTTCCAAAAGAAATAACCGATTTAGCTGCGGTTTTTAATGCTTCAAATCTGAAGTAAACGAGATGTTTCGTAGCTATAATGGGGAGGGGGGAATGGAGCGAGGATCGTAGCTCCCAAACGAATGACCGTTTTTGATGCGGTTTTTATGTCTGAGAACTGATATGATCGAGAGCTATAATGGGGGGTGAGGGGCCGGGGGTTGTCCTTTTTTTTAAGGCTGCTTTAATTTTTTGTTAAGTTTTATATTAAAACAAGCAGATAAACATATACAGACGACGGCGCGTTTATTATATCTTGGGATATTGATAATCTATTATAACACAGAGACCGTGTTGGCGTCGGGCATGTTTTAAAAAAAGCGAATACCCAACGTTTATGGCCGAGCTGAAATCGGGTATACTTTTTATTTTAGGATTTCGCGTAGTTTTTTATTTTGAAATATACCTCCACGGAACGCGACCGGCTACCGTAACACAGATTTCTGTCAACAACCTTCAGTGGCGTTCCGACATGGTCGTGATAGGTTATTAGCTGTCTGGATTTGAAAACCAAAATCCCGATTATTTTAACCTTCCGTCCTGAAATTTGACACACTGGACCTGGCAACAGTAGTCACACTGAAAGTTTCCGGAACTGGCCACTTACTCAAACCACAGTACATAATATATAGACATTTAGATCGCATTTATATGTACTATGCCTAAACAATATTCAAAAGTAATTACTTCATTTGAAAATGGAACACTTTGGCTCATTGACCTGCAGCCTTATTGTCTAACTCTGGTGGTAATGGCAATCAAATCCATTACCATTACCATTGGCGGTTCCAGTTCGCCGTCCAGGGGAATTGTTTAATATTTTCGGTGGTAATCGTCTTGAAAAAGTGAAGGCCATTTCGTTCTTTCCACAGACTACATAACACAAAAAACATATGCTCTTGCGTTCCATTTCATGAAGAACAGCTTTGAGCACTTTTTAGTGCTTTTTTGAACTAATGGTTGTAAAATGTTAATTTAGCCATATAAACACGTGTAGTGTTTTATTTGTTTATTATAATCTAATTTTTATTAGTTATGCTGTTTAATAAATGGATATTCTTCAAAAAATAATATTCAAGTATATTATAGCCTGACGTTGCGTAGAACGAAACGTTGGTTTGCAAGTTATTATTTATTCTGGACCATACTAAAGTATGTGTTTGTTTGTTGTTTACTTTAGCATTCATTATTGAAATGAAAATCAAATGGAAAAAACAAATATTAAATAGGTAGGTTATAGTCACAAGATTTGTGCGAGTTTGTGCGAAACGTGGATAAACTAAAAGTGGAATTGCTTTGTGAGATGTAATGTATGTCGAGGTTATGTTCGTTTTCGGATATAAAATTGACAAATATGCCTTGATTTAGCAACAAATACGTACCTATGTACCATATTGTATTTCAGAATGTCATCTGATAAAGTGGTCTTTGCATAGACCTACAATTGATCATCGAGTTAGATCGAAACTTTGAACAAATATATCGCAAGTTCTAACAGTCTTTGGCTTGGCTATACAGGAATTTTGGTGGACTAATGAATATTATCTAAGCACCTATTCGAGTCTAGTTTAATTTACCTACTAGGTACATAGACATTTATACTAGGTATATGCATTTTCACAAATGCTCATCAACAACATACATATTTTAATGGATTTTTACCTCATTTCAATGCATACATAATCGGTTATGTTTTGTGTCATTTTACTTCACAGCACAAACTAAGAAGGAGATATACAGATAAGATACTGCTGCATAACCAATGTTGACTTCTGTAAAACATTCCCCAATAGAAGAAAACATTCATCAACAGAACTCAAGCTTTCTTTAGTCCCGCAGGTAGGTACCTATATTTTGTATAATATTTATTAACTAGGTATGTACCACCTAATAATTATTATTGACTGGCTTGGGTAAAGGCTGGCAGGGAGAAATGCATAATACACACCCCCCAAGCGGGACATTGTTTATTTTTGGTGTACAATAAAGAGTTATCTGTCTATATTTAGTCACATAGGTAATTAATTGACTATATAATACTCTAGCTACACAGTTAGACACCACCTTAAGAAACTGTTAATGTAAGGTGCCTTGTGGGCCCGGAGTAATAATAGGTCCATCCCTTCTCACCCCACGTGTGCTTTGAGCACCAGCCGGGGTTCAGGAGATGGGCTGCAGCTTGCACCTGTGTCAAGTATGAACATTTCCAACTATCACAAAGCCTGATGTAGCTGTAAGTACAACAAATTAACCTCTCTTTTGAATTGTTTACAAATTTGATCTAACTCTACAAAAGTAATACTGCATATTACAATATTGACAATGTAGTACTTGTTATGTAGATAATGACAAATGATCATAGCTATATCTTTATTTTCAGATTCAGTTCAGTACCTGTCTATCACAGTAAACAGAATCATTTCAAGTCGGATTGCAGCGGGAAGAGATTCATAGCATGTCCATAAAATGCAAAAGGATGCTGCTTGTCAAATCTACTTGTTATATTTGTATTATAATATGTAGGTATATACGTAGTTACTGCACTTTTTTATACCATTTGAATAAAATGGTGTGTTGGAAATATTTACTTTGTTGTTGTGAATTACTATATAATTACAATGTAATTAGTGGGCTACCAGTGAGCCAGTAATGGCTTGTAAGTTTTTAGAATGTTTTATGTATAGTCCTTATTTAATAAAGACACTTGCCCGTTATATTTTTTTTAGAAAGGTTTTTACTATAAAATAAACATGCTATTTAAAAAAAAAAGTTTAATTTTCTGTTTCTCTATCCATACCCAGTCTGTATTTATGCTAAAACTAGCTGCATGCCGAGGCTTTGCTCATGTGCAAACATTGCCAGCCTCGTTCGAAATTTAAAGAAATATTTCCTCCAAATTGCAAATCTCTAGGTCCACCGGTTTAGGCTGTGTGTTGTCCGTGAATCAGTTGGTAGGTATGTCGCTTGTGACATACTATTTCATAGGTATCAATGTAAGTTTCTACTTACATAATAATTTGTAGTTAAAAAATAACAACAAAACATAGATAGATAGATAACTCTTTATTGTATATATTTAGAAGTAAATCGTACATTGTACATAATATAATATAGAAGTAGCGGTAACACAATCGGCAGTCTTATAGCTTACATCAATCTCCAAACCAGAGTAAATGCCAGTAGTATTCATGTCACTCAATCTGAAAGAAATAAGAATAATTTATAAAACTTTGTATGTATTGTACGCTGACATAAACACACTGAATGCACTAAATATGGGTACTAGACAATAGATATGAGTACACATACAAAGATATGAATATTACATTCATATCTCGGAAACAAATACTTCTGCTCATCACACAAATGATTGCACCTTGCGGGATTCGAACCCGCATCCATTGGTTGACTTTCAGTCAGGGACACTAGCCACTCGGCCAACTGGTTGCCAAATGTAGTGGCACTGAATGTAAATGACAAAATTAATTATTCACCTCCTTTTTGAACGACAAATATGACAATGTGCAAAATTCAAGTTATCAGATTGCACTATGGAGAGTGAGCATAAGAACTGCACAATCTGATTCGCTTCTTGGTTCTTCTTGGTTCTTGGTGGTCGGGCTTCTTTTCCGCAACTAGGCCGATCATTGGCCCTTTTTGCGTGAAACGGGCGACGACAGCTAATTCAGCCACCCGATGTCCCTCAGGAAGGCCATCAGCTTGCGAATTCCGGCGCAGGCTTCCCTCAGGGTGGAAATTGTTCCCAGGAACTGTTCCCTTTGTATCGCCACGCTTTCGCACTCGAGGAGTACATGCGTGGCCGTTTCTTCTGCCCCCATGCATCCTCTGCACAAGGGGCTGTCTGTGACACCTAATCTGTGAAGGTGTTTGTTAAGATGGCAATGACCAGTTACAATTCCCACCACTTGTCGGAGACTGTCCCGTTTAAGGTTCAGAAATTTCGGGAGTATCTCGGATTTAACTCCGGGAAAACCTGCCTTGACTGTCTACAATCCTTTATACTTGCCCATAGTTCTTGATGTAGTTTATGTGTCCTTTGACGGATCCAGGCTCGAATTTGACTGAAAGGCAAAGGGATCATTGGCTCTGGCCCTACAGGGAGCGTGCCCGAGCCTCTCCTTGCCAGTTCATCAGCTGCATCGTTCCCTCTGGATCCGCTGTGTCCCTTTATCCATTGGAGAGTAAGTTAATTATGTCTACTGACTTCCTCCAGAAGATGGTGACACTGGATAGTTAGCCCCGAATAATGTTCATACCTTTGAAGTGCTATAAGGACTGCGGCGCTGTCAGAGAGTATTCTGATTTTAGAGTCAGTTACCTTCCTGCGCAGTATCGCTGTTGCTGCCTGGATTATACCCACACATTCCGCTTGGAAAATAGAGTTGTGAGTACCCAGTGCTGCTGCTATATGCATGTTCAAATCGTCCGAGAACGTACCCGCTCCCGTCCCAGTTTCCATTTTGGAACCATCTGATTCGCTTATCACCGCACAAACTAGAATATTGGCAAAGCGGCACCTTTTTATGATAGAAATACCACACACAAGCACGAAGCGTTACGCTTCTTCATTCATTGTAAGATCTGCAAAAGAGTGGAATGCCCTGCCCTCGTCAGTTTCTTGTAAAATATAATGAATCCAGGTGTGTTCAAGTCAAGAGTGAATAGGTATCTACTAGGCAAGGGTGCTACACTTTCGACCACATCATCGCTTTCCATCAGGTGAGATCATCGTCAAACAATTGCATAAAACGTAATAAAAACAAGGTGCATTAGATATGGGTTGAAAGTAGGCAGTTCCCGATGAAATTTTAAGTGATTACCTATAAAGGTATCATTTTAGGTTTTGTACTTATTTTGTTTTAATTGTTAATATGATATCTTTTGTCGATACTTTTAATACATTTTGACTGTTATTTTTGCAAATTCTTTCATAATGAATGGTCTAGGGTGTAAATAGGCCTGTGATTGTTCCTCAAAACCTTCTGGAGATGTTTTCCTTCTGCAGCTGGCTACAAATTCTCTCATCAAAAATATTCTATAAATAAACATACATAGATATAAACCAATATTACATCAATGACTCAGAAACAATCATTTGTGCTCATCACACAAATGATTGCAGCTTGCGAGATTCGAAAGCCAATTCATCTCTTACGACCACCTGGGTGAACCGTGGAAAGTTTTTTTTTTACAATAGCTTACCTTTGTCCACATGGGTTACTTGGGAAATATTTAGTTTCCACTGTCCACCTTGTTATCAAAACTTTTCTGTTTTGAAGTGCATAGAGATAATAATTTATTGGTCTATTTTGTTGATATTTGTTGTTAAACATTGAACATCCATAGATATTATAATAGCCACATGGTCAGCACCAATATTAGGGGCTTGAGAGCCTGTCCATTAGTTTGGAGATGTTGTTTTTCTGCAGTTGGCTACAAATTCGCCCATCAAAATACCTATTCTTCATTTTATGTTTTTGTAGGTTAGGTACTTATAGTGCCTGTAATCGGATAAATTAGGTATGTTAAACTGAAATAAGTGCTAGTAGAAGTAAATATCGAAATATTCTCTTTGTATCGAACTATATATATCACAAAAAAACAGTGAATTTTCTGTTTGACTTTCGCAAGTTTGGAAGTCGAATTTTCGGAGAATTAATGCCTGAAATTAATAAACCGCAATTAATTATGATACCTAGATTACCCCTTCCCTTTGAACTTACGCAAACAGACAACTTTTAATTCAATAAAACTATAATTTCGTCACAAACTCAAAGCCAGTTGATACGAAAGGTTAGGACAGAGCAACCTTTTTCATTTGACATGTCTCGGTGGCGATGAAAATTTAGACAATACCAATATATGTCAAAATATGATGTTTCGTTCATTCATTTCGCTTAAAAACAGCTGATAGTGGGGACTCGGTGAAGATCACCGAGGAGATCACCGGTGGATAGTTAGACAAATCGAATTCGGAGATTCATGTTCATAATGGTGTAAATGAACGTCAGTTTCATTATCACCAGAGTTAGACAATAAGGCTGCTGCTTTGGCTGTTGTAGAACAGAATACCCATGGTTCAATAATATACTATGCTACGATAATCTATACTTACTCGTATAATAAAACTGTAACGGGTTAAATTCTGTACATTGAAGATATTTTGAAATTTAATTTTGGAGGGTACTCTATATTCGTTACTGAAGCCAAAACTGTATTCTTTTCAATTTTGTCTGTCTGTCTGTCTGTCTGTCTGTCCGTATCTTGGCAGCACATCACGCCGAAAATACTCACTGAATTCAAATGAAATTTGGTATGATTTGAGTTCATACTTCGAGGTACGAGGTAGGACATAGGATACTTTACATCCCGAAAAATTAATGGGTTCCTGCAGGATAGGGGTGGAAAATTATTTAAAAAAAAACTCGTAGCATGCTGAAACTATTAGACGGATGTTGATGCAACTCGGCACAGATATAGTTTATCAGATCAGTGAAAATTATGGTTACCTTTAATCCCGAAAAAATAAAGGGTTCCTGCGGGATACGGGTCCAAAGTTATGTTAAGCATGAAGCAATGTTTTTTTTTTCGGAGGGTACTCTATATTTGATTCTGAAGACATTTTTTTTTTCATTTTTGTCTTTTTTCTGTATCTTGACCGCGCATCATGCCAAAGCTACTGAATGAATTCAAATTAAACTTGGTTTGATTTGAGTTCATACTACGAGGTATGACATAGGATACTTTTCATTCCGATATTTAGCATAGTTCCCTTGGGAGAGGGGATGAAAGACAAAATGGGTACATAGTTCTAATTCATGAACGCGTAGTCCGATTTCATTAATTATTTTTTTGTTAGAAAGGAGGTACTTTAAATATTGTCATGTAAATATTTCAAGGTTATCGGCTTTGCAGTTCAGAAATTACAGACAGCTCAACTCTCAGTATTATGTCCAAATAACTTGAATCTTGAAATGTACAGGAACGTTTGAATGTACGGCTTATATTAAGCTGGCCTTCGCACTTTATCATAAAGGATTAACGGTCACCGTAGACAAAAACACAGCGTAGTGTGGGACGCCCACCAGTCAGGTGGAGAGACTACTTGCGAAAGATAGCAGGCAGCAACTGGGTGAGAAGAGCGGAAGATCGGGCTCAGTGGCGTTCATTAGGAGAGGCCTACGTCCAACAGTGGACTGGTATAGGCTGATGATGATGATGATTATTATTTAGACTCAAAAATTGCTGTTTGTTTGTTCGCGCATCACTTAAAAACTACTACACCGATTGTGATGCAATTTTCACTAATGGTTAGGGTGTAACTTAAAAACTGGTGTATTTGGTATCTCAAAATAATGTGTAGAAACCGAGTAATCAATAAAAAACTTTTTAACGGCTGAAGGAATTTTGGTTAAATGTTGGTACGAGTATATTGGTATTTTAGGCCCTGGAATAGCACATAGAGTACTTTAACCTCGAGAAATGAACACACGTGCGAAGCCGCGGGCACAGCTAGTACCTAAATATACGCTGTAGTTTGCAGTTTGTTTCATCCAAGGAAGTTATGTACATACGGTTAAAACAAACAATCGGGACAATTCCACACCAATTACCTAGCCCCAAACTAGGATTCCCTGTACTATGGTCACTAGATAATGGATAAACATACATAAATACGAATACCAACATCCATGACTCGGAAACAAACATTTCTGCTCATCACACAAATGATTGCACCTTGCAGGATTCGAACCCGCGACCGTTTGACTTCGTTCCTAGGGTTACTAGCCACTAGACCAACCGGCCGTCAACCGGTTGTACGTAGGTACTTACATATAACTTCCTTGGTTTCATCTTGTTACGACCCGGGGTTCGGATAAAATACGCCAACTACACCAAAAATTAACACCTTTATCCTAAAAACCACAAAAAGAAATTAAACGGACAAGTACGAGTAACACTCAAACACTCTTAAACTAGACACTACAATACAAATACAAAAAAATACAAAATAATAACTCTAGGAAACAGTAAATATTAGGTTTAACTAAATACAATCTGTTTATATATTCGTAGTATGATTTCTAAGGGCCCCCGCGCTAGGGCTTGCCTGTCTCGCGGGAAGCCTTAGCCGTTTAACAACGATTTAGAGAACATCAGTACTAAACTAACATAAACTAACATAAATTAAGTTGATAAAATAATCTTAACAATGACAAATAAAAATAAAAAGTCTACAATTTATTACTAATAATTATATGTGTATGTGTTTTGTGTAAGGGTAAAGAGTGTGTGCGCGCACTTTAAAAAGGAGTTAGGTACATATTATTTCAGAATGATCAGTAGCGACTTTGTTGCATTGTAATCAATCTAGTGTGAGGAGCCATTTCCTCACCTTCATTTTGACTCCGAAAAGCGAGCTATCCCTGAGATTACAAAGCTTCATTGTGCGCCCATAGATGAATGGATTGGTATAGTAACTGAAACGTCTAGCATAAGCGGATTTAACGACGGGGACTTTGATTTTGGTTTTACGACTTTTTACTGGTGTACTACAGGTGTTTAAGTTATCCTATTTTTGTGGTAAGTGATAACACCTGCCTACAAACTTCATCCAACCTAAACCGCGAGCTACTTGCACAATCAGCGACGCTGCGCAGAGAAACTGTTGGAATGCCAGTTATCAAGTCTCCAAGTTTGCGCCACCAGTTCCTCACATAGTCACAGCAGTGGAGCCAAAGGAATTGCTCACTTATTGACAGGGTCCTTTTGATTCCCATATGGCCTCCTGAACATCCGTCGTGGCAGAGTTGTAGAACATCACGCACCTTCGCTGTAGGAACAAATTACAGTGGTGAAGCGTTTATAGGTGGAGTGAATGACAACCCACAAGTCAACACAATAGATCATTTATTTAATAGAATCAAGTTCTTGGGGAGTGGGTAGTGGGTAGGAATTGCCCGCCTAATTTCTGCTTCGACGGCTTCGGTACTCACATCTTCAATTCAGGCAGTTCACATTTTCAGATGGCCACCACAAAAAAAGTACATGCCTACAGGGGTACCAAATGAGCAGTAAGTGTGGTGGCCGTAAAAGAAATCGGAAGAAGTTTACAATAATTAAAAATATATGTATGGTTAAAGAGTTAAACATGAGTCAAAAACCATTACCTACAATGATTTGAAAACTGTTACGTAGGTACGTATTAAGTTCAACACTTACACAATATGGGGTGATCACAACACTAGTATAAAAATTATAGGTATAATCTATCTATATCCTATAATAAAACTGTAACTGGGCTAAATCTGTACCTACATAAAATATTTTTTGAAAATTTTGATTGAGATAAACTTCAAAATCGATATGGAGTGCAAAATGGTTATTTTTTTATTATTTGTCTGTCTGTCTGTCTGTCTGTCTGTCTGTCTCTTTGAATCATCACGCTGAAACTACCATACTGATTTTGATGCAACTTGGCAGAATCATAGCTGATGTACTGGATTAACATTTAGGATACTTTTTATCCCGGAAAAATCAACGGTTCCCGCAGGATAGGGGTAGAAAGTTATTTAAAATAACACGTATCAAGCTAACACTACTGGACGGATTTTGATGTAACTTGGCACAGTCAAAGTTTATATAATGTGTTGAAATGTTGAATACTTATTATCCCGAAAAATTAAAAGATTCCTGCAGCCTATGGGTCCAAAGTTGTGTTAAATTTAAAGTGATCATACATCAGTTTACGACTAGACTGGTACTGAATTTCGTCATTCTGCTACGAGGCTCACTGGCCCAGTTGGACAGATGCATGGGTGCGTAATCCAGCGGTACGTGGATCGAAATCACGCGCTGTAGAAATGTTTTGCTCCATAATTAAAGGTTTTACATTATTTATGCGTTATTTTTACATTTTCCTTGATATTTTTAATAAAGTTATGGTAAAACGCCCGCACCACGCTGAAACTATTGGATGGAATTTGATGCAACTTAGCACAGTTGTAACTTATAATAAGGGTTAAAATTCAGAATACATACTGAAAAACTAGAGGGCTCCTGCGGGATAGGGGTCGAAAGTTATATTAAATTATGAAGTACTTAATAAATATAACGTAATAAAATGAAATAAAACAGCTCAAAGCTATTATAATGCATTCGTTTTCGCGCGATGTACCTACTGTATCAGGGTGCTATTATTATTTATTCTGTACTTTCTGCGTGCCGCCGCCCGCGCCGCCCGGCCGAGCACCAAGGCAGGGGCCCCGGGGGAATAAACGTGCAAACGTGCGGTGTGGCTGGACTGGCGGGGATCGGAACATCGCTAAGTATTTGATTGACCCGAAGGCAGGCGTTTTTGACAGTCGTAGGACAGTATAGGAAAAAAAACCAGGAATGTGTTCGAAAGTATTTGTGGTTTCTAATTAGATTCGTTGGTTGATTTGGTAGATTGTTTTGAATTATGTTTGTTTATTTTATTTGTAGTTATTAGATATTATTATTATCTATATTCTATATTTTCTATATCTATATAAGGGGGAGTTTCCAGAAAAAGGAGGTGAGAATCGTACCTTTCAAACGAATCGACCAATTTAGCAGCTGTTTTTTATGTTTCAAAGCTGAGGTAAACAAGATGGTTCTGATGGGGGGGGAAGCGGGGAAGTGAGGATTGTAGCTCCCAAACGAATGGACTGATTTTGATGCAGTTTTTTATGTTTGAAAACTGATGTGATCGAGATGTTTCATCATGGTTCTTAGCTATATGGGAGGGGGGAAGGAGTCGAAAAAAGGGAGGGGGGGGGGGTGAAAATCAATTATTATTATTGGATGGACCAATTTAAGTGCGGGTTTTTATGTTTCAAAGTTGAGGTAAACAAGATAGTTCTTAGCTATAATGGGGAGACCGATGGCGGGTGCTCGCTACGCTTCGCTCCCGCCTTCTTCTTCTTCTAACCTATCACGACCACGGATCGCCACTGAAGGTTGTTAACACAGGTAGGTAGGTACCTATATTGGTACTTTTGGTACTGGAATAACTCATAGGATCCTTATATCCCAGAAAAACTACCACGCAAGCAACGCTGCGGGCACAGCTATAGGCAATAAGAACGTAAATCTTTACAAAGAAGATAACTTAAAAAAAAATGGAACATTTTTTACATTCGAGTCTGTCTGTTTGTTTTTTTGTCTGTATGATTGTTCGCGCATCACGTAAAAACGTATTAGGCCGATTGCGATGCAGTTTTCAGTGTTGGGTAGCTTAGGATTTGACCTAAAAACTGGGGTACTTGGTATCTTAATCCAATGGTTAGAATCGAGCAATCGATAAATAACTTTGTAACGGCGGAAGGAATTTTGATCAAATGTTTATTTTAGATCTTGGAATAGCACATAGAGTACTTTTAACCTAGAGAAATGACCACGCGAGCGAAGCCGCGGGCACAGCTAGTTATTAATATGGTTTAGCTGATTCAAAAAGATGCCTTAAACGGCTTGACGTGCTTTATCATATAATAAGCTTTTAAAGTAATTATCTACAAAAACTTTATCATTTACTAGATTTCTGTATTCGTGTCAATCGGTTTGTGAACGTGTGAAAGTAAAAATCTGTTCGTGTGAGTCTCTTGTTTTGTCTCTTCTGCGTTTCGTGTTTTGTATGAGGGTGCGTCATAGGCAACTGCATATTACTTCGTACGTAGATAGGTATGCATTAATTTTGTAAAGATATTAGATTTAAATGATGCCTGGGTTTGGCACCGCCTTCAAAAACTCTTTCTTATCTTATGTTGTATTTATGCATTATTATTACGTTGGTAGTTTCGAAAAAGTGATACTGGTCTGGCTCAATTGTAAATTATTTCATTCTTTTTAGTGGTTGTTTACAAAATAACATTTTTAATAGGAAGTCGTTTTTTTTTTGGGAGAATATTTTATTTTCGATTTTTAGTGGCCTAAGAAAACATTGGAAAGAATATATGCCAAAGAAAATAGTAGACACTCACTCACTTTAGTAAATAAAACCTACATAACTATATAACAACTGAATTAGTTTTGTCCATTTTCCATCATTTTGTTGTTGCGTTCCTGTGACAACCTTCCGGCTCCATCATCAGACCCTGAAAACCACATAACACCAGAGAACTCATCAAGGCAAACCAAATGAGCCCAAACTCGAAGGGGTTCCATCATTTTGTTATTGAGTTCCTGTGACTACCTTCCAGCTCCATCATCCCTGGACACCACACAAAACCAGAGAACTCACCAAGACAAACCAAATGAGCTCAAACTCGAAGGGGTTCCATCATTTTGTTGTTGAGTAGGGGAGGCCGGGGCTTCAATTAACAGAGGTAAGTATTAACAAGTGAATTTCTATGAAACTATAAACAGCAAGTTACTAGTGATTCCTAAAATTCGTCCCTGTGACAGTGGTCTACAGGTTGAGACACGTCAGTCCAGCTCAGTGCGCCGTGGGAGTGAGTTGTGTGATGTACGTCTATTTTGGCCAGGGAACGAACTTTTTTCACTTTACGATTTTTTGATTTACGTGTTGAATATTTAATTTCACCGTAATATATTATTTTTCGCAGTGCCTTGTTTTATTCATAATAATATTACATCACTTTACTAACGCTAATGTAAACTATTCCGTAATAATTATTTTTTTAATTGAAAAGGTACCCCTAAGGCTAAAATTAACAAAACATATGGGGCTAGTATTAACATGTTAATTCTTACCCCGTATATGGGGTTAGTATTAACAGTATATACCTTTGGATTCTATTTTTGGTTCCGTACCCGAAGGGTGCTCAACAGGACACTATTACTAAGCCTAGGCTGTCCGTCCATCTATCGTAACTTTAAAGAGCTGTATATTCACCACGGTACCTAATTATTTATTTTATTTATTTATCTTAAACGTTACAGCATGAGGACATACAAGCGGAAAACTACTCGTGGCATGACTTTGCTGGCAACTTACGACTGCTTTAGAAATAATGGACAAGAAAAGGAACTACAGAGAAGTAGCCACAAAATATCAAATTTGTCACGTTTCGCTGTTTAATTTTGTGAAAAAGAAGAAAGAAGGAGTTCCAGTAGAAGTAGGCTACAAAAAGACCCGGTTAGTATTTACTTCTGAGAAGGAGAAAAAAAATGCAGATTATTTATTAAAGTGCTCCAATAAGTGCATTTATTTCGGGCTAATACCTGCGGAAGTAGAAAAAATTGCCTACCAGTGCTGTGTTTTTTACAAAATTCCGAACTTACCAGAATCGTGGAAGGTTAAAGAAAAGGTGGGTGATGTCTACACCCATAGTGTGGGTGTTTGTTCACGAATTTCATGAAAATAAATACAATGTTGTCGATTAGAAGCCCTGAAGCGACAAGTTTAAGTAGGGCGACATCCTTCAATCGAACAAATGTGCATGCACACCGGAAAAACAAGTACTAGAAGAAATAGAAAGTAATAGAAATTTAGAAAAAAAAACTGCAGAATAAAGACGATGGAAAAAAAGCAAGGTAAAGAAAATGATAAAGGAAAAATAGCTAAAAAGGGGAAACAAGAGGAAACATCACAAGTGGAAAAAGCAAAGGAAGGAAGAAAGCAGCAACAGTGCAGAAGATGAATATTTATGTATAATTTGTGGTGACTCATACAATGAAGACACATCTGGTGCAGACTGGGTGCAATGCATCTTGTGCAAGCAGTGGGCTCAGTCCGGATGTATCAAAAGCAACACTATTTCATATATTTGCCAAAATTGTGATTGAGACGATGAATATGTTTAAAAATGAAACATATTGTGATTATATGAAAATGATTCCTAGATTTTGTTGATTTTATAATGAAACTAAGCTTTATTGAGACTGCTTTAGATTGTATAGGTAGGTTATATAAAGACTGCTACGTTTAAGAATAAGCTGTTTACTACCTCATTTAAGGTGATTATAATATTGTTATTCGATAACACACATAAGTCTGATTAAACTACTCAAAAAATTGTTTTCTTTGAGTTTTTGTTTCTATTCATTGATATAGCCGAAATATTGTTGTAAAACAGAGTGTTACAACTTTTAAGCATAATGTTAATTATTGTTCCACTAAGTTAACATTGTGATTATTGAAACCTAACGTTTCCTTCAATAATATATCAGTAAAAGTAACTGTTAATAAGAAATCATTCAGATATTTGTTGATTTTTGTTATTATATAGAGAGGTTTTGTTTGGGTTTCTTTCTCTATATACTTATATCGCTGTTGCAGGGACAAAGTGCTATATTGTTTAAGCCTAGTGTTAAATGTATTGCTTAATGAAAAAAAACATTGTAAAATTGCGTTTTCTTTATTTGAAGAGGAAAATACTTACAATGTTAATTGTTGCCCCTTTTGTTATTACTTACCTTGGAACCGTTAATTGTAGCCCCGATCGCGGGGTAAGTATTAATTTCTGACTTTTCTGAGTAAAATCGTCTTTTTTTAATATGTACCAATTTCATGTCAAATTAAAACTAACGATATGGTTATTGAATAGTTTGGACATCATTTGACACAAAAATAATTTCAAAATGTTTAGGCATTTTGAAGCTACAACTGAAAATATAAATTTTGTTAAGTCGCGTCCCGGTCTACCTACCTGGGACTATCTTCCGGCTCCATCATCAGACCATTGATGCCACATAAAACCAGACATGATCTTATCAAGACAAACCAAATGAGCCCAAACTCGAAGGGATCCCATCATCCGATTGTGTAGTTATTTTATATACTACTACTACTACTGTATTTTTTAATTGTCATCAGAACTACACCCAGGTGCAAAACTTCAGAATCTTTGGACGTCCTTAAATTGTTCAAAATTGATTTGCAATCCATTCCTAAACAATAATACACAAAGAATTAAATTAAAGCTTGTTTAAAGCTACTAAACAAATGTTGATGAAATTTATACAGTTCCACACTAGAGGTCTTCTTACTCAAGTAAAACCAATCATCTAATTCAGTTCAGAAATCCCAAGATATTAGAGAACATTAACTATAAAATTAATTGATTTTATAATAAAACTACTGAACCAATTTTGATGAAATTTGTATGGGACTACACAGAAAGTTTACCCTTTGAAGTGAAGTGAAGTCGATTAATTATAGGTAGCTTTATAAATTATATCGATAACAAACAAACAACGGGCAACGTGAGCAAGCGCGGATCCAGGGGGGGAGGGGCATGAGGGTCATCACTCCTGGGCCTATGTCAATCAGTTTATTTTTAATTCCATTTGTTATTTTCATATGTTTAGTTATTAGTTTATTTTATACATTGATAGAGATAACTAAAAATTTTCGCGCTCGCTACGCTCGCACTTTTGGTGATCTGTTTTCGTGTTTGTGCAATTTCAAATTGTTTTAGTTTTGCACTATAGAAATGCTTCGGAGGGCACTTAAAGCTGTCAATCAATCAATCATTCGGTCCCAGCTTGCCGTTGTTAAGCCATGCCGGAGGCCCTCGGTCGGCCTGACAAACTCTGACACCAGAAACCAGCACTACCTCATACGACAAACGAAAAACTATAGAAATAGAAAACTTTCGCGTTCGCTTCCGTCGCGCTCATAATCTTTATTCTTAAATTATGTTTAATTTTCTTCTAGAGAAAACCTTTCAATTTTAGCTCTCGCTTAGGTTGCGCTTTTTTGAAAAGTATGCAGTTATGTTAATTCGTTATTTTCAAAGATTACACAGTAGATTACAAAAAACCCTTAAAAAAAATGCGTTCGCTTCGCTCGCGATTGATCTAATTTGTACCAGGTACGTAAATCGGTTCATTTCGTATGATTTTGTATTATTTAATTTTACACTGAGAGAAATAACACAATAGTAGGTATTGCGTTTTGCGTGTTTTGTTCTTATCAATCCATATTTAACTATCATTTGGAGTTATGTGTTTAGAACTATTTAAATGGCAGAAATGTTCAAAATTTGCTCTTACTTCGCTCGCTTTTGGGGTTCTTTTCATTATTTTCATGTGATTTTGTATTAAGTTTTATTCTAAAAATCTCCTCGGCCATGTACGAAACCAGCAGCCCGATTACATAACTTAGGTTCAATCGGATTGTCAGTATCCATATCACTAAAGCCTTGCGATAGAGTCGAAATTGCTATGAAAAAAGTGATAATCCGATTGTAGCCAAGTTCTGTAATTGGGCCACAGAGCTTCGTAACCAGTTGCGATCAAAGACTTTTTCTTCCTTGTACTATAAATCTATGTTAACATAAATAGTTT
This sequence comes from Alsophila aescularia, assembly GCA_946251855.1. Lineage (NCBI taxonomy): Eukaryota > Metazoa > Arthropoda > Insecta > Lepidoptera > Geometridae > Alsophila > Alsophila aescularia. The sequence goes on from OX276373.1 coordinate 64,692,623, forward strand.
TCACTTCGGAACTTTCGAGTTCACCGCCCAATTGTATTTTGATCATTTCAATTCACAAGTTTTATGATATAGAAATATGTTTCAAATGTGTTGTTAGAATTGTGTACAGAAACAGGTCAACATTTTTGCGCTCGTTTCATTCGCGCTTTTTGATTATATCAATATTTGTTTGTTTATACAACAAACAAATATTGGAAATATTATTAAACTTCAACACTGATCGAAACAGCTCAAAATTTCCTCGGTTGCTGCGCTCGCACTTATTTTAGTTTTTTCATATATTTTTGTTTGATTTGTTTATTTTTCGTTTACTACATTGTTAGGTTAGGTTAATATAATTACAATCTCTACTCTCGCATGTTTAAACAAGCTCTAGCTCAATATTTTAACAATCTCTACTCTCGAATGTTTAAATCATGTCAGTGCATATTTTTACATGTTTTGAAATGATATTATAATTTAAAAAGTGTATTAACACTGACAATTCAAAAATTTCGCGCTCGCTTGATATTTCCATAAAAACATACTTTGTACGAATCGGAGTTGCTGCGGTCTTCAGTGGATATGTCGAGTTAGAGCATGCTTAATAAACAGATTTCCAAGTCGATGCGACATGATTGTCGTTCCTATAATACTACTTGTATTAAGAACGCAATAGAGCGGAACAAGGGCTCCAAAGCGTTCGCAAGAGATCTGTCTATTGGGAAAAGTCTTTTGACGAAGCTGAAAACTGACAGTGGCAGCATCGTTTCGTCGAAGCCAGGGATTTTGAGTGAACTAGAGAAGTTCTATGGATAAAAATACATCTCATCGCGTAGTCCTCCTAGCACGACTAGCGATGCAAGAGCCCGTTCGACCCGACATTATACCGAAGATAAATCCGAACGTCAGCCTATACGAGATCAGAATGGCTCTCAAACAGCTTAAGAGCAACAAGACGCCAACTGAAAACTCTCGGGGTTTTGGATTTGGGAATAACGACAGAGCTACCGAAAGCGGGTGGAACACCGGTACTTAAAGTCCTTCAGAGGATGTTTAACTCCGTCATCCTCGAGGGTACTACGCCAGAGGCGTGGCACAGGAGCGTAGTGGTGTTGTTCTCTAAGAAAGGTGATAACACCCTCTTTAAGAATTATAGGCCCATTTCACTGCTGAGTCATGTCTATAAGCTGTTTTCGAGAGTAGTTACAAACCGTCTCCCTCGTAGGTTGACGACTTTCGGCCTCCCGAACAAGCTGGATTCCGGAAAGGCTTTAGCACCGGCGAACACATCCATACGCTCCGGCAGATTGTACAGGAGACTGAAGAGTATAATTGGCCATTATGGCTAGGCATTATATATTGGCTAGCGTTTGTGGCCTACGAGAAAGCCTTTGATTCAGTCGAGACCTGGGCAGCGCTACACAGTCATTACAGCGGTGCCAGATTGGCTACATGTACATCGAAGTGTTGAAATGTTTGTACAGCAAGGCGACCATGATTGTCCGTCTGCAAGATCGGAGCACTAATTATATCGATTTGAAAAAAGGCGTGAGACAGAAAGACGCTATTTGTCCGAAACTGTTCACCTCTGTACTGGAAGATATATTCAATCTTCTGAACTGGAACGGACATGGTATTAACATCAATAGCAAATGCGTCACTTACCTTCAATTTGCCGATCTAAGCACAATGATGCTCAGTGACCTCAATATTGTTTTCCAACAGGTAGGTCTTAAGATGAGCATCATGTCAAATGCTCATGTCGCACCCATGCCGGTTTATGTTGGGAACAATTATATCGAAGACATAGAAATAGACATAGCTTTATTTATGGCAACTTGTTACACAAAATAAAAACATTGAAGAAATAAGTTAGTACCTAAGTTTTTTGCCATATGCCAGGCCCAACTCAGCATAATGCTGGTTAATAACAACCAGCGCTGGTCTTCCGTTGGGAACGGCAGGTGACGTCACGCACGGAAATGTCACTTAAAATAAAAAAATTACAATAATAAAAATTACACATTAGGTACAAAAATACAATATAAAGTAAATAGGAATTGGAACAAACGAATTAATATATAAATTGGCAACACTGTTCCACACAAAAACTAAAATATGAATTGAGTGTCTCCTATATAGTCTGTGGAAGTGAGGCATATTGCATATTATAATATCTTAAATTGTCTGAGGTATTAATGTGCCCACAGACCAGACAGCAAAATAAAGTGAAGTTGGCAGACAAAAACTGATGGTTTACAGAACAAAACTTATGTATATAAAAAATGCTTGCACGGAAAATACAACTAAGTATAAGGAGTTTAAAAAGCACTGGTATCGTATTTTAGAGGTTCTTCGCTTTTTTGATGCGCGTATAAATCTTTTCAGCTTAAATTTAAATCCATGTATACTTTGCAGGTTCCTTAGTGGCGGTGGGATATTATTCCAACACTTGGACGCAGCATAACGGAAACTTCCTCTGAAGGCGGCTGAACTGTGCCGCTCTGTCACAAGCTGCGTCGAGCATTGGCGTGACTCAAGGAACTTGCGACTAGCCTTCCAAGACAAGTTATCATATAGATAAGTCGGCTCCTTGAACTTAATGACACCGAATAGAAGACAAGCCAAGTGAAGCTTACGGCGATACTTCATTTTCAAAAGTAAGTTTTTTGTTCAAAAATGGGATCACATGTGACCTTAACTGAATGTCGAAGCAGAAACGAGCACAAGCATTCTGAACTCTTTGTATTAATTTTTGTGTATTCACTAATAGACGAATTTCAAAAACAGTGTCCATATAATTTAATTTCGACAAAACTAATGATTCAACTGTACGGATACGCAGCTCTTCTTTAAGATAGGGTCTCATTTGATATAATACCTTCAATTTATAAAAGCAATTATTTATACATTTACTAATATGCTTTTTGAATTGCAGTTCAGAGTCCATAAGTAAGCCCAAGTTACGAGCCTCGTATACCCGCTCGAGAGGTTCACCCACGAGCATGACACTCGCTGATGAACGGATACTAGCAATCTAGCAATCTGATGGTTACTGCCGAATACAATATATTTTGTTTTAACTGGATTAAGTTACAGGCAGTTATTAGAAGACCATGCAGCTATTCTAACGAGATCTTTGTTGAGTTTAGCGAAGCTGTTGATCACTATGTGTACTTGGGTCAGACGATCCAACTGGGAAGATCCAACTTCGACAAAGAGGCAACCGACGATTCCAACTCGGATGGGCAGCGTTCGGAAAATTGCGCCATATCTTCTCGTTACTGATACCGCAGAGTTTCAAGACGAAAGTTTATTATCAGTGCGTGTTGCCAGTGATGACGTACGGTACTGAGACGTGGTTGCTAACTATTGGTCTCATACACAAGCTCAAAGTCGCTCAACGTGCCATGGAGAGAGCTATGCTCGGTGTTTCACTACGTGATGAAATCCGTAGAAGAACTAAAGTTAGCGACATAGCTTTCAGAGTTTGCAAGTTGAAGTGGCAATGGGCAGGCCATATAGTTCGCAGAGCTGACAACCGCTGGGGAATAAAGTTTCTCAAATGGCGACCGTGAACAAGCAAGCGAAGTGTAGGGAGACCCCCCACACGATGGGCTGACGACATTGTAGCCATCGCATAAAGTCGATGGATGAATGTGGCACAATATCGCTCGTCATGGCGCTCTTTGGGGGAGGACTATGTTCAGCAGTGCACTTCTAAAGGCTGACATGATGATGATGACTCGCTTTGAATCAGTATGATCGTTTCGTTCCGAATGCCAAGTCAAAACTGTCCCAGGCAGCCGATGCGCGCCACGATGGAATTTTCCAGAAGGTACTCGTATATACTAGCAGTACTCGGCAGGTATTTTAACTTTCAAGGTCGGCGGCGCCTTCAAAGTTGCCTCGCCGCGCCGCACCCGCAGGTACCTAAGGCCGGCGGCGCCTTTGATGTTGCCGCACCCGTAGGTATATATCTACCGCGCGCTCTGGAAACTTCTGTAGGTACCTACGCTCTATTGGTGTGTTCGAGAAGGTTCCGGTAGATGTAGGTATTGCGTCATCCGACCGCGGCTCCTCGAACATTTTAGTACCTACTGCTTTTTCTAAGAATCTACCGGCGGCGTATTAATCTGACTGTCGAAAGAATACAAAATATGCTTTCAGTGTGACTGTGACCTCTGTATGAGTAAAAACTGCGTCAATGGTGTAAGTCTAAGCAATTAAACAGCATTTGCTCAAATACAATAAATTAAATTAAAGTCACCTACCTGTCCACTGTAACTATATGTACATATGTGCGCGTTTATTTCATGGGGGCAGACGGTAATAAGTATATCGTTTTGCTTTCTTGTGTCAGTTTGTTGGTACTTCTCTACAGGTCGTATTACAACCGATCTGGACGAAACCTAGTAGGTATATAGGATAAACGTTTTTTTTTAATCTTTCCTCTTCGCGGATCATTTTTTTTTTATTTCACTCTTTGGACTCCTGGGTCCGTACTTTTTCCAGCCCCCGCAAGCAGCAACCGTTCACGAGTTGACGCGTGTGCCAAGCATCGCTCTCCTCAACCATAATTTAGGGAAGACGGCGACCCACCACATGTCGCCGCCGCAAAAAGAGGCTTTTTATTGAGCATGACTCCTCTTAATACCTGCAAAGATCCTTAAGAAATTAAAAATAAGTGACATTATTTTATAATTTTTTTAACTCGCCGATTCGTCCTCTCTCCGTCCGAGGTATACAAGGGCCCCCGCCACCGCGAAGTCGTGGTTTTTTATTGCCATCTTTAAGTTATAATCTAATGCCGGGTCCAAACCAAGAGAACGAGTGCGAACGAAGGCTACCGTGCGAAACGAAAGCGAGTGAGAGCTAGCGTAGGCCTTCGTTCGCATTTGGCCGTGCTCCGCCGCGTGTCGGTACATCAAAAGGATTATAGCGAGCGAGCGCACGCGGTGTGTACGAATGGGCTAATGCTCATTCTGCAGCGACCTTTGCACGGAACGGACGTCTCGCGCATACATTTTTAGGAAGGTTCATCTTGACGTAAGTATGAAATGGTCGAATGAAAATCCTCTGAGGCTCATAGAGCTTTATAGGCAAAAACCTCGGCTGTGGGATTCAAAATATAATAGTAATAATAAATACTTATCAGGGGCAGCTTCACGAAGTTTTTATAATTTCCCAAAAAGATACTATTACAGCAATTTTTCCCAAATATTTTGAAAATACATATTGCTTTTTTTTGGGTAATTATCATATATGTAAATAAAGTGTGATTTGTAAATAAATAAAAAATTGTTGAAAATTTTGTTTGTTTTTTTTGGTGCGCCTCTTATATCTTAATTGTATTAGGCATAAATATAACGTTAATTGAATTGAAAAAAAAAACACAGTCCGTGTAAAGTGACATTATAGTTTTCTAACAAAAAGTACAATTAAATAAAGAAACTAATCTTTATCTGTTCAATGTTTAAATTCACTAAAAAACATAGCTTTAGACAGTCATCTTGTCTCAGCCCTGTTTTCGTACGCTGTGGAGCTACATTTATTATGAGTAATTTATTAACAAAATAAGCATAACGTGTCACAACTGTGAATTTTCTGTGTATATATAAACCTCTAACTTAAATTCCTGATAACATGAGTTGCGTAATGTAGTACAGTTTCTTTCTAGATTATATTAATCGCATGGTGTTTATTTTTAGTTATAAAATGGCGGTAACAACGTCAAAATGTCACGTCCATAGTTGTCACATCCGTAATTTCACTGTGACAACGGTTGTGTCATTTTTAATATTTTGGTTTGGTTTGTGTAAGTAATGGTCAGATCCGTAGTCGAAATGTCACATCTGTATTATAATAATTAGTTTTCTCTTCTTTAAGGATGTCCTGTGCCCAAACACAACACAAATAAAAGTTTTTATGTTATTTTGATTAATAAATTTTTGATAATGACCCATGTAACAATCTATTTATTAACATTTAAATTGAATTAAAACACCTTACCACCCTAGCAAAAACGCGCAACACTACATCATTTTAAAAAGTCACAGTCGGATCGGCGTTTGTGTAGAAAGTGTCAGTAGGGTTAAGTATTGTTATCTCATTCACGTTACAGTGTGCTTATGTCTATATCTGATGCACACGAAGTACGACAGTGGCAATGTAGCTGTGTTTGCCTGTAGTAGTATCTAGTCCAGTTTTTGTTTATTTGGTTATAAAACGTGCCGTATGCCCTTTAACTAGATCTATGTCAAAGTGATTTTGTTTTTTTGTTTCCCCTAAGATTACCCAAACATATCAATTTTGCCTAAAATAGGGAAAAAAAACCCCAGATCTGGACACCCTAATTCGCCGTGGTTCGCCGATTGTCGCCGGGTTCACACGCGTTCACTTATTGTAGACACTACGACGAAACCGAGCGAGCGTGCGGTACTAATCGGCGAATCCCACTCGTTTGCCTTCGCTGGCTCTCGTTCTCTTGGTGTGGACCCGGCATAAGATGGTGTTGGTTGACGCTGCCATCACCCTCATCACGAAGCGACCCATCGTAGCATCGCTAACATCAGTGTAGTAGCAGGGCGGTCGCACTCCGCAACAAGTACAAATAAATTTAAGGACCCAATATTCGGGTCCGTTCAGTCGAGTGTCAAGCGTGCGCTCGATGAGTCGCGCGCCTTGTACTTAGCGATAGAGCACCTACTTACGTAAAGTTATTGACAAACTTTATTCGTGTTTTAATTATGAGTACCAAGAAGAAAGCTAGAAAGTACTGCATAGCATTCGGCTGTTTGTATAATGATAGAAATGACGAATTGTCATTCTTTAAGCTTCCAAAGGATATTGAAAGGTAATAAATTGTAATACCTATAATAGGTCCTAGTTATGTAGTTAGATATTGATATTTTTTTATTACGTAGGTTCCTATAGTTTTATGTTATTTCATTTGTGTTCCATACCGAAGCTACGCATATTTAAGGTTTTTCCGCGCAGAAATAAAGTCGTTTATTAAATCGATCAACATAATTTTATAATTGATTATAGTAGGTATTGTTGATCGGAAAATGAATTACTGTGCTGACTTAGTAAGTAGCCTACAACTAATTAGGAATTTACCTATCATGAAATAGATCAAACGAGTGATATAGTCTGGGAGCTGACGTAAAATTATTATGAAGTGCTATGAGCTATTCTTGTTTACTAGGTAGATAACTACTACTTATTTTTTGCAGCAAACCTCAAAATTTCTTTACAGTGCTTAACCTGCTTTAAGCTGAATTTTCAATTGTTGACCATTCTCGACTTCTAGTGATTATAATAGAAAGTATTACTAGTAGTACTGGTGATCATAATAATGCTATTTTAAGTTCATAAAAATGTCGAAGTAAATTCATACTGTCGGTTCTTGGGCTAACTATATATGGACGCCAAGAAATGTCCTTTTGTCCTCAATTATCGTTTTAAATGATGTTCGATAATTATTATACAATTTGCGATTTCTTGTATATTTTCAGGCGCAGTGAGTGGTTAGCGTTACTTGATAGAGAAGATTTATTAATCAAAGAGAGTTTGAAACTCCACAGTTATTCAGTATGCTCGGAACATTTTAAAGATTCATCGCTAAAAAAGGGCCTTAAAATGGGTTCAGCTCCAATTAAAGTTAACGTTTCAACTGATCAATCGCAAGAAAACTCATTTAACACAGACGCACAGTCCAGCGCACAAAGCAAACCTAAAATCAAAATTATATCCATTGCACAACTTCAAAAAGCATATACTGCCTCAGCCGAAATTCAGGCAGAATCTATAGAACAATCAGAAAAGGAAACACAGACATCTAAATTCTTGTCAGCTCAAACTCCTCGGAAACGTAGACTTTCAGAAGAATTACGGAGTTCTCAACATAAATGCAGGCGTTTAGATAGTGAAATAACAAAAATACAAAAGGAATTAGAAGGCAAGAATACAGCCATTATAAGCGAGCATCCTGATGACGAAGTCAGTAAAAGATTCCATAAGTTGATTGAGTGGCAGAAAAAAATAAAAAGCAGATTTAAAGCAGTTTGGAATTTAAAATTAAATCTCTCCCTGATGCCGCGAAATACTGCACAATTTGTGTGGATGAGATGACCCTTAAAAGAAACTTGTATTACAATACAAAAACAGATGAAGTGATTGGTTTTCACAATATTAATGGAAAAATATCACCAGCAATTGCTAGTAATGCTTATACCATAATGCTTCAAGGTATCCACATAAAATGGAAACAACCGATTGCTTACGCTTTGCTAGCATCTGCAAAGCATTATGGCGAGGTTGATTAATGGTTGGAGGAAGTAATTTCCAAACTTCTTGCAATAGGAATTAAAGTAAAAGCTATTACTTCTGATCAAGGATCGAACTTCGACAAATTCGCAAAAGATATAAAAAATGTAACAGTAGATAATCCTTACTTCATATATGATGATCAAAAGATCTTTTATATATTCGACGTCCCTCATTTAATCAAGTGCATTCGCAATAATCTAATCACCAGTGACTTTCATTATGATGACAAAAAAATATGCTGGAAATTCATAAAAGAACTTTACGACCACCAAAAAGACAGAAATTTAAGGCTTATCCCTAAAATAACTGAAGCTCACATAGATCCTAATAACTTCAAAAAAATGCGAGTGAAATACGCAGTGCAAATATTTAGTCGCACAGTTTCTGCTGCTCTTCATACCTACATAGACTTAGGAATTATTCCACAAAATTGGCTGTCGGCCTGGCCTCTTCGGAAGGCCAGGCCGACAGCCAATTTTGTGGAATCCATGAATAACTTATTTGACGTTTTAAATTCTAGCAGAATAAATTGTAAAAACAAGTATCAAAGTGCCTTCAGAAAATGTGATTATCAAAAGAAAGTACTCGATGATGCCTTACAAATATTTTCCAACATTAAGGCCATTAATAAAAAAACAGGAAAAAATAATACAGCTCACATGAAATCATTCATAAATACGCAGATATCAATACAACCCATTCAAATGCTTTATGAAGATTTAAAAAAAGAAGGATTCAAATATAATATATTCACTCGAAGATTGAATCAAGAATATATTTTTGGTTCAGTTAGGCAGGTAAGCGGTGCTTGCACAGAGCCTACACCAATTCAATTTCAAAGAGCTTTTTCAAAGCTATTCGTATGTAACATGCTGAAAAGTTCACCAAATGCTAACTGCGAGACGGATATTTATGACATTTTGCTCCAATCCGAGGATGTTATGAAAACGTTTAATTTGTTTACCCCTCCATCGGCAGAAATATCAGTTGTGTGCTTAAATGGTGAAACTGATCACCATATGGATGTGCCTGAAGAAAATGCCCTAACTTATGTTTCAGGATACTTACTTTTCAAGTGTATGGGTAAACACAAATGCCATAACATTGATGGAGCATTGAACTCGATTCCAGATTTGGGAGAAACGAACTTGTTCACAAAATATAAAGCCTACAACAAAAAATCTGGATTCTATGGCTCACTGAAAATGCCGCCTAAAGAATTTATCCAGTACATCCAAAATTTGGAAGACGTCTTCACAAAAACATTTGAAAAGGTAATACAAGAGAAACCAGGTACAAAACTTTACGAACTGCAGCAAGCTGTATTTCCAGAGACACCGTGAGCCTGTTTTCCTTTAAATTACCTTTTAAAATTGTTCATTCTGTTACGCATATACGCCACTCTAAGATTCAATAATCGAAAATTTAAAGACGAGTTAAAGGATATCAAAAAATATATAAAAGTTAAACATTTGTAAGTAATAATTATAAAAATATCCTGTACCTAATCCTATTATCTATTTTGTGCTATTACTATAATATACACATACTTTATTATTTATTGTTCATTTATTATTATTTCATAGACATTCAATCTGGATACAATAATTGTTTTCCAATCTAACACTAGGTACCTACTTACATTTATTTTTCACTGCCAAAATCGTTCCTCGGCTCCTGAACTATAATAGCCGCGCGTCGCGTTGCTACACGTCGTACGGTCACAATCACCGCGCGCCCAGATTCGGCAAGTCGTGGCAAGTCTTCATGCACCAGTGATGGATGACAGGTCTCGTATAATACCTACCTACTTTTAATACCTTTTATTTTACCTTAACTTAATTAGGTAGTACCGTAAGTTTCGTAGTGATCTAATACCTAATATGCTATCGCATCGCAAAGTAACAAAGATCCTATCGTAAATATCGTTTTTGTAGATTGTAGGTCTCTGAAAGAAAATCTAAACATTGATATTATTTCTCAGCAATAATAGTATGTACCTACTTCAAATAATTACGACTGCCTATTTAAAAATATCATTTTTCTATAGGAATAGTGACTATGACGTGGTACGACTGCCTATTTAAAAATAGTTATTTGTTATGCAAGGCTGCAAAGTGTTTTTTTGGCGAGAGTACTTGTATTGAAACCTGAGCGTAGCGAGGGTTTCAAAAGTACGAGACGCCAAATAACTTTGCTGCCGTGCGCAACACAAAACTTTTCACCTCACTACAGCGAGGAAAATGCTAGGTGCAAGAAAAACAGCTAAAATAATATATTAAATTAGTGTTTAAAATAATAATAAAAAAGTAGCCGTCGCGGGATGCCTGGCAGATGTGTAAACATAATAGAATAGAGTCGAAAAGAGTCCGAATAGAGTCGAATAGAGTCGAATAGGGTCGAATAGGGTTGAAAAGAGTCAAATAGAGACAAATTGAAACGAAAAGAGTCGATTAGAGTCGAGAAGAGTCGAGTTGAGAAGAGTAGAGTCGAGTAAAGTTGAAAAGAGTAAAGTAGAGTCGACTAGAGTAGAATAGAGTAGAATACAGTAGAATAGAGAAGAATACAGTGGAACAGAGTAGACAGAGTAGAACACAGTAGAACAGAGTAGCATAGAGTAGAATAGAATTGAAAATGAAAATAGATGAATAGAGTCGAGTAGAGTGGATTAGAGTCGCGTAGAGTTGCATAGAGTCAAGTAGAGTCGAATAGAGTCGCGTAGAGTTGAGTAGAGTCGAGTAGAGTCGAGTAGAGTTGATTAGAGTTGAGTAGAGTCGAGTTGTGTCGAGTAGAGTCAAAAAGAGGCGAATAGAGACGAATAGAGTCAAGTAGAGTAAAATCGAATCGGATAATAATCTATCTATACTATAATAAAAATGTAACTGGGCTAAATCTGTACATTAAATATTTTTTGAAAATGTTGATTGAGATAAACTTCTAAATCGATGTGGAGTTAAATCTCTTGCTTTGTACCTATATAAAAGTGTATCTACCTATGCCATAAAGACAATGTGGCTTTTATAATGTATCGTTGTAGATTCCAGTGCACAAAAATGATCAAGTCTTGGAGAGACGTACAAATGGGAGCTCGACAGTTGATAATTATAGTCTAGGACTTGATAGACAAGTACCTACCTAACTATATTGAATGTTGAAAGTACTTGATTATACTAATGATATGATACATTTGTTTCAGGTGGATGCACACAGAACTGCAGTTAATAAGAATGTATAGATCTCCGCTCTCCGAGTTCATAGGATAAGGCAAACATCGATTTATGAGAAAATTCTAACATTATTACATGATATTTAATACTTAAACTTGATTTCGTTTTACTTATACCTGCATCCTCATTGTTAGTAGAACTTCACCTAATTAGGCTTTATAAGAAAACTACTAGATTTTAAAACCAGTTGGTAATTTTCTATTTTAGGGTAAAAATCCTACTCTAGCTATGAAATAGATAGGTATGTGATAAAATACCTCATACATACTTGTTTCCTCACAAAAACAACGCAATTTCATGGCACAATAAAACATGAAACAAAGTGTACCTAGGTGTAAAACTATTTGGTTCATAGTAACTATGTATTATCAATCATCATCATCATGATCATCCACACCCTTTCTCGTTCCACTGCTGGGTATAGGCCTCTCTTTTAATACACCACACGCCTCGGTCCTGTGCCAATCGTATCCAGGTTCGACCCGCGATTTTAACAATATCGTCGGCCCATCTTGTTGCTGGACGACCAACGCTTCGCTTTCCCTGTCTCGGCCATGTATTATCAATAATCCTTACTAAACAAACACTGCTATATAGTAGTTGCGATGAAAGCAATGAATGATGAAGTCCTCTTCGGTTGACGAAAACTCATTGCTACTGAATTCCTTGTGAATTCAGATTTTGAATTACCAGTTTTTTATTTCATGAGTGCTCATCGCCTTGATGACGTCATTTCACATGCTTACCGAGCGTAGTGAATTCGAAACGAGTGATCGGTGGCAATGAATGGACCAAGTGCCATTAACCGAACCGCACTTTAACTCTACGGAATCAGGCCCCAGGACTGATAAAATTCTTAGCCCCATCTGACGATCCCATTGTGGCCGTTGCTCGGCGTTCCCGGTCAAAGCTAGACGACAGAATACTCGAGATGGCAAAATCAATTGAATGGATATCAATTTAACTGCGGGTTTTTATGTTTCAAAGCTGAGGTAAACAAGATAGTTCTTAGCTATAATGGGGGGGCCGAGGGCGGGTGCTCGCTACGCTTCACTCCCGCCTTCGTCTTCTAATCTATCACGACCATGTCGGATCGCCACTGCAGGTTGTTAACACAGGTACCTAGGTAGGTACCTATATTGGTAATTTTGGTACTGGAATAACTCATAGAATCCTTATATCCCAGAAAAACTACCACGCGAGCAATGCTGCGGGCACAGCTATAAGGCAATAAGAACGTAAATCTTTACAAAGAAGATAATTTAAAAAAATGGTCTTTGAATAGAAAATTTTTTAAATTCGTGTCTTTCTGTTTGTTTGTTTGTCTGTATGTTCATTCGCGCATCACGTAAAAACGTATTAGACCGATTGCGATGCAGTTTTCAGTGTTGGGTAGCTCAGGATTTTACCTAAAAACTGGGGTACTTGGTATCTTAATCCAATGGTTAGAAGCCGAGCAATCGATAAAAAACTTTGTAACGGCTGAAGGAATTTTGATGAAATGTTTATATTTTAGATCTTGGAATAGCACATAGAGTACTTTTAACCTATAGAAATGACCACGCGAGCGAAGCCGCGTGCACAGCTAGTATAATATAAATTAGTAATAAAGTGTTTTCAGTAAATTGTCGGTATAGAAAATTATTGAATAGAAAAGTTCGAATTTAAAAATTTCTTTCCACGCTAGCAGGTAAAATGCAATTTTGCACTCAGATTTCGAATGACAAACAGCATCTTTCCGAGCTTGTGAGGTGAAAAATATATTTCTATAGGAATAGTGACTATGACGTGGTACGATTGCCTATTTAAAAATATCATATTTCTATAGGAATAGTGACTATGACTGAGACGTGGTCTCTAACTATTGGTCTCATACACAAGCTCAGAGTTGCGCAGCGTGCAATGGAGAGAGCTATACTCGGTGTTTCACTACGTGATAGAATTCGAAATGAGGAAATCCGTAGAAGAACCAAGGTTACCGACATAGCTCTCATAGTTAGGAAGTTGAAGTGGCAATGGGCAGGCCATGTAGTTCGCTGAACTGAAAACCGCTGGGGAATAAAGGTTCTCGAATGGCGGCCACGAACAAGCAAGCTAAGTGTGGGGAAACCCCCCACACGATGGACCGACGACATCGCAGTAAGTCGGTGGATGGAGGTGGCACAAGATCGCTCGTCATGGCATCTAGTAGTTTTCTTATAAAGCCTAATTAGGTGAAGTTCTACTAACAATGAGGATGCAGGTATAAGTAAAACGAAATCAAGTTTAAGTATTAAATATCATGTAATAATGTTAGAATTTTCTCATAAATCGATGTTTGCCTTATCCTATGAACTTGGAGAGCGGAGATCTATACATTCTTATTAACTGCAGTTCTGTGTGCATCCACCTGAAACAAATGTATCATATCATTATAATCAAGTACTTTCAACATTCAATATAGTTAGGTAGGTACTTGTCTATCAAGTCCTAGACTTTAATTATCAACTGTCGAGCTCCCATTTGTACGTCTCTCCAAGACTTAATCATTTTTGTGCACTGGAATCTACAACGATACATTATAAAAGCCACATTGTCTTTATGGCATAGGTAGATACACTTTTATATAGGTACAAAGCAAGAGATTTAATCTAGAAATACATTTCAAAATCGCAAATATTTGATTGTTTTGTACAAAAATAGTGTACAGGAAGAACTTAATGCTAAACAGCATTTTTACTCGACCGCAAAGTTTATTTTCAGTTTAAGTTTAACTTTACCTCAACTAATTCTGAAATGAGAAGCACTAATAGTCACTCATCATCATCATCATCATCATGTCAGCCCTTAGAAATCCACTGCTGAACATAGGCCTCCCCCAAAGAGCGCCATGACGAGCGATCTTGTGCCACCTCCATCCACCGACTTACTGCGATGTCGTCGGTCCATCGTGTGGGGGGTTTCCCCACACTTCGCTTGCTTGTTCGTGGCCGCCATTCGAGAACCTTTATTCCCCAGCGGTTTTCAGTTCAGCGAACTACATGGCCTGCCCATTGCCACTTCAACTTGCAAACTATGAGAGCTATGTCGGTAACCTTAGTTCTTCTACGGATTTCCTCGCTTCGGATTTTGTCACGTAGTGAACCACCGAGTATAGCTCTTCATTGCACGCTGAGCGACTTTGAGCTTGTGTATGAGACCAATAGTTAGCGATCATGTCTCAGTACCGTATGTCATCACTGGCAACACGCATTGATTAAAAACTTTCATCTTGAGGCTCTGCGGTATCTGCGACGAGAAGATATGGCGCAATTTCTCGAACGCTGCCCATCCGAGTTGGATTCGTCGGTTGACCTCTTTGTCGAAGTTGGATTTTCCGAGTTGGATCGTCTAACCCAAGTACACATAGTGATCAACAGCTGCGATAATAACGTTCCCAACATCAACCGGCATGTGTGCGACATGTGCATTTGACATGATGTTCGTCTTACCCATGATCATTTTAGGACCCACCTGTTGGGAAACAATATTGAGGTCACTGAGCATTGTGCTTAGGTATTCCAGGGTTTCTTCCATGATGATAATATATCATCAGCAAATCGAAGGTGAGTGATGCAATGGCCATTGAAGTTAATACCATATCCGTTCCAGTTCAGAAGCTTGAATATATCTTCGAGTGCAGAGGTGAACAGTCTCGAAGAAATAACGTCTCCCTGTCTCACCCCTTTTTCAAATCGATAGAATTCGTGCTCCGATCTTGAAGACGGACTGTCATGTCCGTCGCCTTGCTGTACAAACACTTCGATGTACCAGTAGTCAATTGGCACCGCTGTAATGACTGTAGCACTGCCCAGGTCTCGACTGAATCAAAGGCTTTCTCGTAGTCCACAAACGCTAACCAATATATAATGCCTAGCTACACACCACAGGACATGGGACATTCTAATCACGAAAATACAAATTGCCGTCAACAGTTTGGTCAGTGAAGCTACTGGCTTTACGCCGTCATTTCTGGTTTACGGTAGGGAACTTGTACCTTGTGGTTCGCATTACACAGACTTAGATCAGGGTGTAGAGGTCTTATTTTTGCCACGTGACATCTACGCTGACAATTTAGGTTGTTTCTACACAATATTTGGCTAATTACAAGCTAAATTATGGTACGGACATGTCAAAAATACAGCTCATTATAACCTACGTCGTAAGCCAGCAGAATTCTAAATTGGTGGCACTAAATGAAAAAAGCATATTTTCTTAGCGATAAAGATAAACGGTTCACCAAGAAATTAGCTCCAAAATTCCTTAAATGCCGAGTTACATTTTAGAATATATCTCAGGATAAAAAATCCTGTCTATACTCTTTACAAGTTTTTTTTTGTTAGAAAAATGTTTGTGTTTTCGAGGTTGTAGGAGGTAATCTCTGGATCTACTGAACTGATTTTTAAAATTATTTTACCAATAGAAAGCCACGTTATTTGTGAGTGTCATAGCCTTTTATAAAAACCCGAAAAATGAAAAAGAAAACGTGTTAGTCCGTTGGTAGTCGGATTTGCATAGTAAGTCGGAGAAAAAACGTTTCTTACCAACGTTTCGCTCAGCGCGCCAAATTCAATTCAATTTTTTTTTTTCACTGTGTGCATTCCTTTGACCACGATCTCACCTGATGGAAAGCGATGATGTGGTCGAAGGTGTAGCACGCTTGCCTAGTAGATACCTATTCACTCGTGACTTGAACACACCAGGGTTATATTTTACCGGAAACACTGACGAGGGCACGGCATTCCACTCCTTAGAAGTTCTTATAAGAAATGAAGAAGCGTAACGCTTCGTTCATGTGCGAGGTATTTCTACCATAAAATATTTTTCCAAATTAAATTAAATCGACTTCATAATAAAAATGTTATTTTGTAAACAACCACTAAAACGAATAAAATAATTGCAATTGAGCCAGAACAGTATCACTTATAATGCAAAGATAATAATGCGAAAATACAACATAAGATAAGAAAGAGTTTTTTTCGGTGCCAAACCGAGCCATAATTATTAATATGGTTGAGCTTATTCAAAAAGATAAGGTCTTAAAAGGCTTGACGTGCTATTTATAATAATAAGCTTTTAAGGTAATTATCTACAAAAACTTTATCATTTACTACTACCTATACCTTTACTATTAACTACTATTAACACGATTACAGCAATCTTGCTGTATTGCGAATACAGCAATCTTGCAGTATTCCGCCGCTTGCCGCCTTCAAAAATCTCTTTCTTATCTTATGTTGTATTTTTGCATTATTATTACGTTGGTAATTTCGAAAAAGTGATACTGTTCTGGCTCAATTGTAATTATTTTATTCTTTTTAGTGGTTGTTCACAAAATAACATTTTAATTATGAAGACGATTTAATTTTTTTGGAAAAATATTTTATATTTTGGTTTTTAGTGGCCTAAGCAAACATCAGAAAGAATATATGCCAAAGAAAATAGTAGACTCTCACTCACTTTAGACTCAAAGCGTTGGTAAATTAAAACCAAGGATAAATAAACCTACATACATAACAACTGAATTAGTTTTTACGAAAAATATCTATGATTTCACTGGAATGAAATGAAACTCTTGGTTACACATCTCTTAGATCTGAGGAAACATTAAGCCAAAACAAATGGATTTATAAGTTGTAAATGCTGTAATGATGTAAGTATGTGTCCATTATTAAAGCAATATCACGGAAGTCACGGTCATTAATTTAAATTTTTGAAGTTAGTATGTACATGCTTTTTTATACAGATTCCAAAAGACCAGCCTTCACATGTAACTCAGAATATTCAAGCAAATAAATTACATAAGGT
The DNA here is from genome assembly GCA_946251855.1 of Alsophila aescularia. Taxonomy (NCBI): domain Eukaryota; kingdom Metazoa; phylum Arthropoda; class Insecta; order Lepidoptera; family Geometridae; genus Alsophila; species Alsophila aescularia. Next base: position 64,709,992 of record OX276373.1, read on the forward strand.
TTGTTTGCTCAGTGTAAAAAATGATTTCATAATAAGTAGCAGTGTTGTTATTATCACAATTTTTAAACAGATTTATGTGCTGATAGTTTGACTATTAAATCCACCTCATTCCAAAAAGAAATTAACACCCGTATTCACAAACGTTTCTATGAGGTCAAACAGTGCTCACGAACGCATAGGGTCCTACAATCCTATTCATAAACGACACTTGAGTGACGAACGACACTGCGTTCACTTGAAGCAGCGCATTCGTAAAGTAGCTAGTTTGCGATGTTTGGGCTTAAAAGCCTAAATGGCCCGTGAAGAGTTAAGCTACGCATAGTGCCGAGCTGGCAAAAAGTTAGGTTTCCTATTATTATACCGTGTATAGATAAAATAAGCGGCAATAGTAATGTGAGGGCATGAAAATAGAATTCAATAGTGAAGGTTAATGATCAATATTTCTCTTTATACACCTACTTGCCACTTGGTGGTTGATATTCTATTAGGCAAATCTATAGATGTAACTGATGTAGACATGTCCATACTTACCAAATTCACTTCGCACAAAAATAGTACACAAAAAAATTACAAAATAGACATGATGTTTACCAAAAACTTTTCCGTTGAGATTGTTGGCAATCATTAATATATAATTTGTGATTCCCAATGGAAAACACATAAGATAAGTCCAGAGTAAGAAAAAACCGGCTAAGTGGATAACAAAAGGTATAAATGTATCTACGAAACTCAAAAGAGAACTAAGATATCGCTGTTCTAAATTAAAGACAATAATAATCATATGTTCACTTATAAAAAATATGTAAAGCTTCATGGCGCATTATTCAGGACAAAGTTGTTTGTGAACAAACATTTGATAGTGTAAGTGCTATTACTTACTATGCTATTCGAAATAGATCTGTTGTAGTGTGCCCCACTACAACAGATCCATTTCGAATAGCATCCATTTTTTTAATTACTTTATCATCAGTGTTCAGTGTCACCAACAAAACCCAGCCAAAAATTACAAACAAAGCTGATAATAGTTTAAACTTACAAAAAAATGCTCTATATACTCCTTAAACCGCTATCTGGCGTTGAAGTGTTGAAAATTCTCTTCTCTTTACACAACACTGTAAAGAGAAGTGAATTTTCTGTAGGTTATGACGGTATCTCAACTAATGTAATAAAACAATGTGTGTTACATAATTAGCCCCGTACCTAAAGCATCTACTCAATCTTTCCCTTTTAGGGTGCGTTTTTTTTCAGACAGACTTCAGTTGTCAGAGGTGAAACCCCTGAACAAGAAGGACTCTAAAAACGATTTAAACAACTACAGGTCTACAGGCCAATTACTCTTATTCCTATAATAGCTAATAATTTTGAAAAAGCAATGCATTATCGATTAAATTCATTTTTCGAAAAGATCAGCGTAATAAAAGAGCAGCAAAATGGCTTTCAGAAAGACAAGTCTACGACCTACGAGTATCTACGACATTGGCTGCTTTTGACCTGGTGCACAATGTTTTTATAGACAAGCGTATACAGACCGTTCACCGTAAGATGTCCCCTGCCGTGATGTTGGCACTACAGACCGTTCACCGTAAGATGCCCCCTGCCATGATGTTGGCACTATCTATGGCATCTTACGGTGAACGGTCTGTAGTGCCAATACCACGGCATTTGTTCACCGTAAGATGTCCCCTGCCGTGATTGTGGCACTATCTATTGCATCTTACGGTGAATGGTCTGTACCTGTCTTAGTAATTTTCTTTGATGTGAGCGAAGCATTTGACTTTGTGGACCACGATATCCTGTTAAATAACTGTGAGAGTAATGGCATTAGAAGCCAATCTCTGGATTGGTTAAGGAGTTAACTAGCAGGTCGCAGGCAGTATGTAAAAGTGAAAAATCTTGATGAGCACCTATAAACAACAACGACTAAATTTAGCGCTAGGAGTAATAACGTTGGCGTGCCCCAAGGCAGCATTTTGGGACTGTTGCTATTTTTAATTTACATCAACCATCTACCAAATATAACGAATCATCAATACGTATTGTTTGCTGATGACGTCTAAATCGTTATGGAAAATAATAATAATATAAGGTCAAAAACTAAAACCCGACTACGGTCTTAGTGGACTAAAAAGTCACAAGTCAAGTTCTGCACGGGTCTCAGGGACTAGGAGGGGGTGTTGTGTAATGCACGGCGATGGGGGGGATTAGGGGGAAGGAGTTGGGGGAGGGCAAGATGGAAAAAAGTGAAGGGTGTGTGGGGTAAGTAGGAGGAGGGTATGGGGAAGTGATGGGAGGGGAGGGGGAAGTGAGGGGAGATTGGGGAAAATTGGTAAACAGTAAATATGAGTAGGGGAAGGTAGGATAAGTTTGAAAAAAGTTAAAGAAAGGATATCGAAGTTGGGGAAAGGGTGGGGGGTAGGTTGGGAAAATGTGTGGAGAGGATAGGGTAAGTCGGTGTGATGGATTTGGGGAAATGAATAGAGGGTGGGGGAAATCGGAAGAAGGTAGGGGGATGTGAGGGAAAGGTGGGAACTGTGAAGGGAAGATAGGAAAAAAATAAAAATGTGATGGGAGAGTGGGGTAAGTTAGAAAACAGTGAGGGGAGAGTGGAGAAAGTCGGCGGAGTGTGAGGGGAAGGAAGGAAAATATGGAAAAATGTGAGGGGAGAGTGGAGAGTCGGGGAAGGATGTGGGGATGTGAGGGGAAGGTGGGGAAAAAAGGAAAAATATGAGGGGTGAGGGGGGGGGGGGTAAGCAAAAGTGAGGGTCTTACTTTTCCATCACTTTTCCTACCCTCCACTCACTTTTATCAAACTTACCGCATTTACCTCGCCTTTTATTTCCATCTTCCCTTATCCTGCACTCATATTTTTCTCTTCACTTTTTCCAATCCTCACCCGACTTGCATTATCCTCCCCTCACATTTTCCTGTTTACCCCGCACTCCTCTCACTTCTTCTCGACTTCCTCACCCCCATTCACTACCCCTTACCCGTCCCCGACTTACCCCACCCTCCCCTCACTTTTTCCAACTTTCCCCACCCTCTTTTCACTTCTCCCACCCACCCCGCACTTCCAACCACCCTGCCCTCACCCTATCATATACAGAGGGCATGTTCGGGTTACCCTCCGCATAGTCCCGTACGATGTTAGTGTGGAATGTTCGACTATTTTGATCCTAGAGATTGAGTGCTTTGAGTCTGTAAGCAGACGCAGCAGCCTCCTGCTGGATGTGCAACTGCAACGGTGGCGTACCTAGCAGTGCCTCTAGTGCAGCAGTCGGTGCTGTTCTCATGCAGCCAGTCACTGCTACACAGGCCAACCTCTGGAAGGATTGTAGTTTATTTATGGTAGATACCTGTTGGAGACCTTGGCCACCAAACTAGTGAACCATATGTTATAGAAGCCCTAATCACAGTATTATTTAACTATTATAAAACTAAAGTGTTATATTTCGTAGGTACAAATAAAATGTAGCAGTCGTTAACGAATTATATTCAAATTTGAAACATAAGCTTAAATCATCTAAATAATACACACCTAATTAGGTACAAGTAATGATAACCTAATTTCCTGGAAGGGCGCTCCTTTTTCAAGAAGCGCCCGTCCAGGAAATGGACGTTTCTGCACCCCGGCGGTCATAAAAGCACGAGGTAGATTTCATCTTGACGACCAATTATCATATATTCAATTATGTCTCTGTGATCAACAGGGTTAAGATCGGCAGTGACCACCGCATAGTAAGAGGCTCATTGAATATCAACGTAAAGCAGGAGAGGTCTCGTTTGATGAGGTCTACTCTTCGCCCAAGTTCTGCCCAAATCTAAAACCCAGAGAGCTTTCAGTTGGAGCTCCAAAATCGCATCCAAATCCTTACCGAATGCGATACAGTGGACGAACTAAACAACGGGCTGGTGGAAATTGTTTACGCTGTCGGGTCGCAGTTCTTTAAGACCCACCGCAAAAATAGAACACAGAAACTCTCTGATCATACGCTTAAACTTATGGCAGAACGAGGCGAGATGAGGCTGCAGTCTTCAGTGGATATGTCGAGTTACAGCTTGCTTAATAAACAGATCTCCAAATCGATGCGCCACGATTTGTGATCCTATAATAGGTACTACTTGTATTAACGCAATAGAGCGGAACAAGGTCTCCAAAGTGTTTGCAAGAGATCTGTCTATTGGGCAAAGCCTGTTGACGAAGCTGAAAACAGACAGTGGCAGCATCGTTTCGTCGAAGCCAGAGATTTTGAGTGAGCTCGAGTAGTTCTATGGACAATTATACACCTAATCCTCCTAGCACGACAGCGATGCGAGAGCCCGTTCGACCCGACATTATACCGCAGATATCCCGGACGTCAGCCTATAAGAGATCAGAATGGCTCTCAAACAGCTTAAGTGCAACAAGGCACCAGGGGAGGACGGAATAACGACAGAGCTACTGAAAGCGGGTGGAACACCGGTACTTAAAGTTCTTCAGTAGTTACTAACCGTCTGGCTCGTAGGTTCGACGACTTTCAGCCTCCCGATCAAGCTGGATTCTGGAAAGGCTTTGGCACCGTAAACCACATCTATACGCTCCGGCAGATTATTCAGAAGACCGAAGAGTATAATCGGCCACTATGTCTAGCGTTTGTGGATAACGAGAAAGCCTTTGATTCAGTCGAGACCTGGGCAGTGCTAAAGTCATTACAGCGGTGCCAGATTGACTATCGGTACATCGAAGTGTTGTACAGCAAGGCCACCATGACAGTCCGTCTTCAAGATCAGAGCACGAATTCTATCCAATAGCAAAAACGGGTGACACAGGGAGACGTTATTTCTCCGAAACTGTTCACCTCTGCACTTGAAGCTTCTGAACTGGAACGGATATGGTGTTAACATCAATGGCGAATACATCACTCACCTTCGATTTGCTGATGATATAGATAGTCATGTAGATCATGGCAGAAACCCTGGAAGACCTAAGCACAATGCTCAGTGACCTCAATATTGTTTCCCAACAGGTGGGTCTTAAAATGAACATGGGTAAGACGAACATCATGTCAAATGCCCATGTCGTACCCATGCCGGTTTATGTTGGATTGATGTTATCGAAGCTGTTGATCACTATGTCTACTTAGGTCAGACGAGCCAACTGGGTAGATCCAACTTCGACAAAGAGGTCAACTGACGAATCCAACTCGGATGGGCAGCGTTCGGGAAATTACATCATATCTTCTCGTCGCAGATACCGCAGAGCCTCAAGACGAAACGTGAAACGTGGTCGCATACACAAGCTCAGAGTTGTGCAGCGTGCAATGGAGAGAGCTATGCTAGGAGTTTTACTACGTGATAAGATCCGTAACGAGGAAATCCGAAGAAGAACCAAGGTTATCGACATAGCTCTCAGAATTTGCAAGTTGAAGTGGCAATGGGCAGGCCATATAGTTCGCAGAGCCGACAACCGCTGGGGAATAAAGGTTCTCGAATGGCGACCACGAACAAGCAAGCGAGACCCCCCACACGATGGACGGATGACATTGTAGCCATCGCAGGGAGTCGGTGGATGGAGACGGCACAAGACCTTTGGTCTGGCGCTCTTTGGGGGAGGCCTATGTTCAGCAGTGGACTGCTAAAGGCTGAAATGATGATGATGAATTACAAGTATGGTTTGTTAATAGTGCAAAATATGACTTTTATTTTACTTATTTGTTTTAGTTTGGCGTCATCTGCCCAATGTACGTAGCAGGTATAGTGTACCACTTCCACTTGTTTATATTTCGGGTGTGTACCTACTGATCTACATAGTACCTAAGAACATAAAAAAAGATGCGCATTGAATTAAAAACCCCATTTTTTGAAGGAATTATATGAAAGGGAAAAATAAAACTACACTATTCAATAAATCATTTTATTTCAATTTCAATCACAATCTGGTTTAGAACCTTTGTACATTGCCTCGACAATGTAACAGGGCTTGGCCGAAATATTCTTATCAATTAAAGTTTATTATGAAAAAACAATAATCGCACGTCGAATAAACAGGAATACCTATTATATTTTGTAACCCACGGCTTCGACCGCATGCGTTTCATCAATTCAATGAAATAGTGCACCCCTTATCACTAGAATGAAATTTTCACCCTACAGTACGGCCGATAAGTCGTGGCCACTCTGAATTTCGTGCAAATGGCTACGCAATGATCATTTTTAGTGGCCACGACTTATCGGCCGTACTGTAAACTTCAAAGAAATTTTCACTCTACACTTCTGTAAAAAATTCATGGAAGTGTTTCAACAAAAAATTCACCCTACACTTCAATAAAATTTTCACCCTACACAGAAGTGTAGGACCACAAAAACACAGAAACACACACACACAAGTGACAAGGACACAGAAGTGTATGAAATTTTCACTTCTGTGAAAATTTCATTGAAGTGTTTCAACAAAAAATTCACCCTACAATTCAATGAAATTTTCACCCCTAGACTTCAATGACATTTTCACCCCATATCATATTCCCCCCTCCACTTCGTTTAATTAAAATTATCATTCCCTCCACTAAACTGTTTACCCGTGGGTTTTATTTACGGAAAATCCTTTCATTTTCATTTTCTATTCTTATTAGGTTATTACTTAGGTACTAATCTTTTGCTTTTTATGTAAGAATTTTATTTATGTACTTACAATTGTATTATTTCTTATTCTTATGGTTCTGTGATTGCTATTTCTTTGATTGAAGGCCAGCAGTGGACATGTAATAAATGATTTCTGTTTATTCAACGTGGTTCACTTAACAGCGATTTACATTATGGCAAGAGAAACTACCTACATGTATCGATAAATAAAAAAGGAAGATACGTCATCAACATGTAACTTTCCTCAATGAGTCCAGTGGACCCAGTACAGAACAGGGACTGAAGTTGACAGAAATATCAAGCTAAACTTACTGGCTTACTATCGTTCTGAACTTTTACTTTAAATATGTTTACTTGTCTTATTTATCAAAGAGACCGTTTGACTTAAATTAGGCTAGTCAAGCCAAACTAATGAAAATTGAATTAACTATAATAAATATTAAATACGGAAGAGTTTTCGCTAAGTTGCACTTATCTCGGCTTATGTAAGGGAGTGATGTTTAGAACGATTCAAAGTAATGTATTCTAGCTTAGCTCTGGCTTAATAAAGGTTACCATATAGTTTAGTGACGCTACTATACGTTTTGTATGCACTGTAAAATATATGACAATATACTTCAGAGCGTCTGTAGTCGTGTAACGTGTCTTCGATTTTGATTTATCAACTTACATCTCTTTAGAAAATATTTCATAATTAACTATCTATTCAAGTTCAACTTGTATTTTGAAAAATAAACTCGGAAAAAGAAATTCCACGGTAACATGTCACGCTACTCCAAAAACAAGGAAATATTTTTTGAAAATTGTCACCAGGGTGTCACAGCTGCACAGATCTTGATGAAATTTGACAAGGAGATAGTGTACATCATGAGCAACGACATAAGCCATTTTTTTACCCCCGGAAAGTGTCCGTGCGAGCAAAGCCACAGGGCGCAGCCAGTAGCAAAATATACAAGTATTAATAACATAATCCACACCACAAAACTAAATACGGCAATCAAAACGATATGAACATGTTTAAGACTAGAACATCCGATAAAATTATCTTAATTCACATACGTCATAAAAATGCACAACTTATATAATAAGAGAATTCGCACACGGATCAGCACGGGATCGTAGCGTATAACAATGTGGAAGTGTGCCGTTGGAAGCAGTAGTGTGCAGATATGTACCGGTTTGAAGGACGTGAACAAAATTGCTAGACACAAAATCAAAAAAAACTCCGTCCAAAGTTTATAACAGCCCTGTATTATTCAAAACTTCTTGATATCACAGATTCCCTCGATTCAGCAGGGCTACCGCGATTAAGCGATCGTAATGGAATTGTTATCGTTTATGACGTCAACGCACTGTCCGTCCTTGTCATAGCGTAACACAACGACAAGGACGGACAGTGCATTGGTGTCGCTATCGCTGTAGCTTTGAGTTAGGCGGTCACCGGCCAGGTCCTCTTATCCTTTTCATCATCAGACCCTAATATATGCTGGTGCGAAGAATATCATCGAAACTGAACATTATAGCACCACAGAATAAATAATAGTAGTACCGTACAGAAGGCTCACTCCGCTAAGACAATTAAATAAAAAGCGACTTTTGCCGCCCCTTCATAAAGTGCAATTCAGCTCGCACGACCTTGATGCGTATCATTTTATATGCGTCTCTCTTTCTAACGCGTAAGCCTATCTCAGTCTATCTCGCGGCAAGCCACGGATAGAGTAACGCGGGCGTTACAGAAATTAGCGCACGCGTGTACATCGAGTGAGACAGGCCTGGCTGCAATAGCGCCCGAGATCTCTCACAGAGAGTGATCTAAGCTGGATATAAAGAGAACGGCTGCACCGATATCTTATACTAACAAACCTAAGTACTTGCGGAACTCGCACTTGAAATAAAATGAAAATCGTATTGAAATGCAATCCGACAGAAAGACAAAGGCTAAATAAAGCACTCTGTTTTCGTCGGTGGTTCATCATCATCTCCCTATCCTTGTCCCAGTATTCCCTCTATCAGCCGTCATCTCAGTATTCACTCCCTTACACATGTCATCTCTCACACAATCCATCCACACTTTTTTGGTCTTCCACTACGCTTGTCACCATTCACATTCATTTTAACACTCCTCGTTACATGACATTCCTCTCTTCTTATAACATACCCATACCAAGATAACCTTTTACTTCTCAACATTTCCGTCACTGGCGCTTTCAAACTTCCTCTGACATATTTTTCGTCGGTGGTTATAACTGTAAATGTCTTACGTTCGATTTCGCGACGATTCGTGCGCATCGTCTCTTCTCTTATCGTTTTTTTGTTAAATCGAGTAACAATCTTCTACCACTTTATAATAGTAACAAGAACTTTAAAATAAAATTATTTTGATACAGTGCACTACAAAAATATAAGCACATTACGACCACGCTTATATTGGATCGAATTTTGTAAAAAAATAAGAATCCCACCAACTTCTAGCTTTTCAAATGTAATTCCGATGACAACGCAAAAAAGCAGTATCATCGAGCTGGTCTGATGATGGAGCTGGATGGTGGGCAACGGAACCCTTTTTTTATTCCACCATAACTCTTAAATGCCTGTGTGGATGTGGTATCGCTAAAATCTTTACATCATCCCGAGTAACACGGGATATATATTTTTAGAAAAATAACCCTTGAATGGATACAAGTAAAGCCTTCGAGTTTGGGCTCATTAGGATTTGTCTTAAAGAGTCCGAGCGTGTTTTTAGGGTCCTGTACCTCGTAAGGAAAAAAGAAACCCTTATAGGATCACTTCGTTGTCCGTCTGTCTGTCTGTCTATTAAGACCCTTTTTCTCAGGAACGCGGGAGGTATCAAGTTGAATTAAAATTAATATCAATTACTCAGGTCTGCAATCCCTTGAAAATCTGTGTTAACATTTTTGGAGCGCACTGCACATCTAAACACATGTTATATAAAAACCTCGTGTGTTTGTTGCACCAGAACTAAAATTAAGGAATAACGAATATTTAAATTAAGCGATACATAAAGAGTTAACACATTTCTATTTCCAATAAAATAGACAAAAAAGTTACACTTTTTAAAACAAAAATACTTGCAGGGAATAAAATGGATTACCTTTTTATAACTTTAAGGTTTAAATAGAAAAATATAGTAACATATATGGCAACAGTAATATAAAATACCCCCAAAAAAGAACTAAATGACACATGTGGAGATCATTTATTTTTCACATAAAAAACGAAATACATATATGCTACGATAATTCAATTGAAATATATATTTTAGTCACAGTAGGAACATTATATTTTTAACGTGACTAGCTTAACAAACGCAAACTTATTATTAAATATAATTATAAACATATCTCATATGACTGCATAAAATAAAATAAACTTATTTAAAAATAGCACCGCAATTTAAAAATATACTTTTTTGATATTGCAACACCCTTACCATAGACTAAAACTATTTTTCTCTAACAACTCTCTTTGACAAGATTCCAAAACGCTTCGCTTAGTTCCTAAGACAAAAAGAATCTACTTTATCCTAGGAAAAATTTAAAAAGACTTAAAAAAGTAATTTTATAAAATATAATTTTGTACTCATACGGCCGAAACGTTGTATTTTCCAAAGTCTAGATTCTTTCAATATAGACTTACTTTAATTATATGTTAATTTGTGATTCAAAAAACCGGAAATAGCATTTTTATAAAAGTAAGAGGATATTATTATGAAAAATAACATTGGATTTACACATTTTAAATGGCAAAAAAGGGGGTTAATTATAGTTGGAATAATTCAACTAATATACTGAATAACTCCAGTTTTTGCCGTTTAAAATAAGTAAAAATCACGGTATATTTATGTTTATATGACTAAAACATGTCTATTTGCGCACAAATTAATATAAAAATATAATTTTGGCCATCTTCGACGTCTCAAACAAGTTGCATTGACCGCGATCACGAGACGACTGGAGAAATGCAGGTGTCAGCGTCCTGAACGGCGGACGTTGTTTCCGCCTACCCGCATTTGTAACATTTAGTCTCTCCGCGCCGTTAAGCGGGCTCCCGCGTCGGAGGAGCTCACTGTAAACTGGTGATCTCTACAAAAATAGGATCAGACTAGCGTAAGTTGACCTAACGTGTCTACGAGCGGCGGGCAACATCGTGCGGCCAGTTTCGCGGGTCGCTGCCTATTTTTGTAGAAATCACCAGTTTAATACTTACAAAATAATTCTTTGTCTTTTTTATGTTTTTTTTTTCTCCGTTACTGTCGTAGTGTCTTTCAGTATGTCTGTCTCTCCGGAAGGAGCTCACCTCACACCATTTCTTTAACATTTTGCTCATGATAAAGTAAGTCTATACTAAAGAATTGACTCTCAATACTAATTACGATCACATAATACCAAACTGATCACAGATATTATCACCCTGCGTCCTGTTTCTTTGCTGCCATATTTTAGTGTTATAGTGGAGTAAGTAATATGCAGTTATCTATGGGTGGGTCGGACTCGGATGACATAGGTTTCACTAGATGGCGCTGATGACAATATTTGCATTATTTATTTTTTGCGCTAACTGCAATCAGTTTATATTTAAATCTTTATTGGCAGCTATAATACCAAGTAATGATTTAATTTTATCTTAACTTTCAATTGTAAATAATATATACGTATTTGTTCTTTATTAGTTAGAGTTCAAATCTTAGTCACTAATACGAAAAAATGCTATGAATAGTCAAAAAAATAATTTACTGTTTCTCTTTTTTTATTGTTTCGACAATCAGATGAAACCATAGACATTTATTACTGTCGTTGGATGAAACAAATTACAGCCAAAGTGTTCCATTTTCAAAAAATTTAATTACTTTTTGCATATTGTTTATTGGCCAATTCCGAAATTTTCAGATTAATCTACGTAGTTTATGGAACGAATACGGTTAAAATATTACAATTAAATCTTGTACCCCCTTATATAAAAAAAGTTATGCAATGATTAAGTAATGATTAGAAATACTGCGCAGTACAATATTTTACTGCGCGGAATTCTTAATCATTGCATAACCATTGCATAACTTTTTATAAGTAAGGGGGGTAGTGTTTTAGCCACGAATACAGTTTTAATGTACGGCTAAAAATATATGAAAATATTGACATAAGCGCCATCTGGTGAAACCAGTCTTTTGGACCATCCAACTTAACTAGGTGCGTTCTGCTGCTGCACTAGTTACTCGTTTTTCCTGGATAAAATACTGCCCATGCTTTACTTATTAGCTTCTACCATTCTAAGGTTGTCTGGATAAGACCGCCCATTGTAGATAGATCGATGAGTTTTATAGTATACCACAAATTAAAAAAACTAAGATTATACAATGGGCGGTATTACCGCAAACTTTGTAGTATCTTACAGACAACCTTTCAATGGATTGCACTTCCTTTACGATACTTTTTTTGCAATCTCTTTTACTGTGGTTACAAATAGTGTACCCGTATTAATCAACTATGATACTTTTCAATACACATTACCCGCTACAAAACAGGTAATACTCGAGTGCAGCGACGTGGCACAACCAGTCTATAATATGACAGCAAAAAATACTACAATCTTTCACTCCCCCAAACTTTCAAACACCAAAAAATTTTTTTTTCCAAATCTAGCTTCAACTAAAACAATACTTAACTATAAATATATATTGGTAGATTACCATTCTATGCTGACAGGTTTGACAGATGGCAGCACATTAAAAAACTTATTATATTAATAAACAATTTTCATTAAATAAATGATGGTAAGCGTCACGCCTGCCCATAACAGTTGCAGTGCCACCCAGAACTTTGGTTGTAAAATGGTGCGCGTCTCTGCACTGCGCTCGTCACTCTGAGACATTGGTTGTTAAGTCTCATTGCCCAGTAGTTGCGCTGGAAACATTGCCATTCAAACTAAAACACAGAAATGTATTCTCGCTACTGCTTGACGGTTCAATGTCTGACAAAGGTTTAAAAACGTCACACGTTAGGACGGGATAGGGCCACAAATTGTGTTAGGAATAAAAAATGTGTGACGTCACACCAAAAAGAAAAATCATTAAAATAAGAAAATTGAATATTAAATTAAGTGAAATTATTTTTAACCAAAATAAACTGTCAATACTGATATTTGGGTAGTTTTTTTTTGTGGCATGTAGATAGTCAAAATGTCTTATGTAGTAGTAGTTAACTGTTTATGTTTTGTAGTATCCATACCAAAATATTTATTATTTATTTATTTAGTACACAAAGTTATAAAAGTTATAAAGATTACAATGCTTAAAGATAACAAGTAATAGTTGTAAAAAAAAAGTGAAACGTTGTCTGTTTGGTTGTTTGTTTGTTTGGGGAGCTTTCACGCGATAACGGCTGGACGGATTTTGATGAAATTTGGAATGGAGATAACTTATACCATGGAATAAAATATAGGATACTTTTTATCCCGGAAAATTGTAAGTTTCTACAGGAAAACTGGAAAATGTTGATTACTCGCTGTAAAGCAACGGTTGCCATGGAAACGAAATAACAAGTCAAAAATCATCCAGAGCATTGGTGCTACACATACTATTACATAATTTTTTAATATCCTAGAACATAGGATGCTTGTTTCGCGATAAACAGTAGTCCGCGCGAAGTCGCGGGCGGGAAAGATAGTTCAGATAATAAAAGCGAAAAACCAATCAAAAAATAATGTGACGCCACGGCAGGGCACGTTCACAAGAAGTGACAAGGGGAGATAAAAATAATGTGACGCCACGGCAGGGCACGTTCACAAGAAGTGACAAGGGGAGATAAAAATAATGTGACGCCACGGCAGGGCACGTTCACAAGAAGTGACAAGGGGAGATAAAAATAATGTGACGCCACGGCAGGGCACGTTCACAAGAAGTGACAAGGGGAGATAAAAATACTATGTTTGTGTCACAAAATTAACCTTGCGTGATGACACTGGTAGCGTTATTGATTCGACGTGTAATGTTCCGGGTAGGTATTTAAAGCACAAATCACTGGGCCAGCGTGGTCCACCGTGATCCTGACTCTCCTTAAAGAATGCCCATAAAGAGCTTGGTACTATGGTCTAGAATGATAATCTACCAATATAGTTGTCACCTTATATCGTTGTTACTTGGTTCACTGGTTACATTCTGGACTTGCAATGTGTGACATAGACATGTGGCGCCTGAAAAATAAAATTAAATAGGTACTTACTAATTTATTAGGTACTAACTAGTATTAACTGCAATGGCCTTCAATACTTAGTACCACATATTTAAAATTAATAGTTTTTATTAAATTGCTTGGCTTCTACTCATCGGATTGAGATAACAAGTACACCAGTTTTTTAAGTCGAAACTTAAGCTATGCAACGGTTAAAACCACATTTCAGTCGGGCCAGTAGTCTTTGCGAACAGACAGACAGACACCATTTTTCAAATTGTTTACTATTTTATTTTTTTAAATTACGATATTTGTTTCATCATCTACCTATATTCGTCTACTGCTGGATGTAGGCCTCTACTAATGCACGCCACTGAGCTCGGTATTTAGCTCTCCTCATCCATTTTCTGACAGCCGCTTTTCACAGGTCGTCACTCCACCTGGCTACACTACATTTGCCTAAACATGGTCTCCACACGAGAACTCGTCTACCCCAACGGTTATCGGTTCTGGAAATGTGGCCGTGAGCTCACTGCCAAAATTTATTAGCTTGTTTATCCTTAGAGCTATGTCGGATACCTTGGTTCTCCGTCAGATATATTCATTTCGAATATTGTCCTTCAGAGAAACTCCAAGCATAACTCTATCCATAGCTCGCTCAGCGACCTTAAATTTGTGGACTAGTTTGACCGTGAGTGTCCACGTTTCGGCTCCTTAAGTCATGACGGGTAGGACGCACTGATTGAAGGGTCTTCAGGCACTGTGGTATAAACGACCAGAAGACTTGACGAAGCTTGCATTAACATTAAACACCACGTAAGACATCTGTCAAATCATCATCAACAATCATCAATTGAAAGACGTCTTCTGCTGAACATAGGCTTCCCCTAAGATAGGGGTGTAAGGGAGTACAATAACCACCTTAATGCTCCAAGCCAATCTCACCTACCCTGCCGTACAACGAACGAGGCTCTGGCGACCGACAAATGGCGCAAAAAAAACGACACACAAAAAAACGGCCCTCAGTTCCCAGCAGCTCTGCTATTCCTGACTAAGGTGGCGGTCATGTTAACGGCAGAGCGTGGGGTGCTAAGAATCCCCGGGTTACGTAAAGACCACCAAACAACGACTAAACTTGGCTACGTTTAATGGAAACACTCTACGGCTGGACGAGCACGTGGCACAGCTGGAAGTAGAACTGGAGAACATCAGGTGGCACATTTTAGCGGGGGAGGACACCATTACCCTGAAATCAGGCCATCTGATGTACTTCAGAGAGGGAAACCACTAATCCCAAGGCAGCGTTAGGTTCCTCGTTTATAAAGTCCTCGCTAACAACGTTGAAGTAGTCTGTAGTGTATCGACTAGGGTAGCGTACCTCATTATTATACTCACCAAGAGATATACTCTCCAGGTGATACAGGTCTACGCACCGACTTCGTCGCACTCAGACGATAAGGTTGGAGATATGGTCAATGACATATCCAAGGCCCTTCATACACCAGGAGGGCTCATTTCGACGTTGTTAAGGGGGACTTCAACGCTAAAGTAGGAGTACAGGATTTCAACGAATCGAGGATTAGACCACATGGGTTTGGCAGCAGAAACGCCAGAGGGCAAATGCTTGTTAACTTTCTGGAGAGGGCCCCTCCCTCTTTTTAATGAACTC
Source organism: Alsophila aescularia (assembly GCA_946251855.1). NCBI lineage: Eukaryota > Metazoa > Arthropoda > Insecta > Lepidoptera > Geometridae > Alsophila > Alsophila aescularia. The sequence goes on from OX276373.1 coordinate 64,725,463, forward strand.
TTTCTTTAAGAAGCAGCCCCAGACAAATTGGACTTGGCAAAGCTCGGATGGCATTACTAAAAATGAGATCGACTTTATCATGTCGGACAAAAAGCATATATTCAGAGATGTCTCTGTGTCAACAGGTTCAATACCGGAAGTGGTCACCGAATGGTCCGAGGGACTCTGAGTATCGACTTTAAGCTTGAGCAAACCCGTATGATGAAGTCCACGCTCCGATCGAATCAGCTGCAAACCATAGTTGGATTGGATCCGAACAATTCCAAAGAAATCTGGGGAAAATATTCATTGCCGTGGAAACCACAAATGATGTTAATGAGGAACTTAACATAGTGGTGAGAATTCTCACGGATGAGGGCCGTAAATTCTGTAGTCTGCACCATACGGGCCAGAAATCCAAGCTCACGACTCTCCGGTTAATAGCACAAAGACGGGACAATACTAAGGCCTCTTTGGCAGAGCAGATGACTCTCAATAACAAAATCTCGAAACTGGGCGAAGTGAAGACGGCCTTGAGAGAACTGAAAAACAGAAAATCCCCTGGTGAGGACGATATTACCTCTGAGTTCTTAAAGGCAGGAGGTACTTCTGTCCGCAGAGAGCTACAGACTTCATTTAATTCCGTCATCAACTGTGGGAACTGTGGGAACTCCAGAGGCGTGGTATTCTTGAAGAAAGGGGATAAAACCTTGCTCAAGAATTATAGTTCCATCTCACTCCTGAGTCACTTCTATAAGTTGTTCTCAAGGGTCATCACCAATCGTTTCGCGCGTAGATTTGTCAATTTTAGCCTCCCGAGCAGGCCGGGTTTCGTGAAGGATATGGCACCGATAGTGTGCCAGATTATGCAGGAGTCAGAAGAGCATAATCGGCCGCTGTGTCTGGCTTTTGTGAACTGTGAGAAGGCCTTTGAATCCATCGAAACCGGGTCTGTTCTAAACTCTTTGCAACGATGCCAAGTGGACTTGCGATATATTCAAGTGTTGAGATGCTTATGTGATGCTGCTACGATGTGTCAAACTGAACAAATTCAATTGCTTAGGGGAGTACGAAAGAGGGATGTCATATCCCGAAACTACGCAATGGAGGATATGTTCAAGATGTTGGACTGGAATGGAATGGGCATCAACATAAACGGCGAGTATATCTTTATCACTTGAGATTCGCAGACGATATTGTCCTTATGGCGGAGTCGCTGCAAGAGTTGCAACAAATGCTGACCAGCCTAGCAGATGCCTCCCGAAGTATTGGCCTCCGCATGAACATCGACAAAACAAAATTGATGATAAATCAACACATTACACCGGAACCAATAGTCGTTAGTGGCATGCCTCTTGAATTTGTGCAGTAGTATGTCTACCTAGGACAAGCTCTTATGTTAGGCAGAAACAACTTTGAGAGGGAAGCCAATAGGCGGATTCGGCAGAGCTGGGCAGCATTTGGGAAACATCGTCACTTCTCGTCGCCCATCCCATAGTGCCTAAAGACAAAAGTCTTTAACCAGTGCGTCCTACCCTTAATGACATATGGAGCCAAAACGTGGACACTTGCTGTAAGAGTGGTCCACAAATTTCAGTTCGCTCATAGTCGATGGAACGGACTCTGCTCGAGGATTCTCTAAGGCGATTCCTTAGAGAAACCTCGAGCAGATTCCGTTCCAGAACTTATCAGAAACGAGGTGATTCGGCAAAGAATGAAAAAGACCGACATAGCTCAAAGAATTAGCAAAATGAAGTGGCAATGGGCCGGTCACATTAGTCAAAAAACCGATAAACGGTGGAGTAGACAATTTCTTGAGTGGAGACCACGTATAGGCAAAGGGTATAGGGTAGTGTAGGATGCTCTCCGGCCAGATGGAGTAATTACAGCAGCAATTACATGAGAAGGGCAGATGATCGGGCTCAGTGGCAAGCATTAGGGAGGCCTATGTCCAGCAGTGGACTAATGCAGGCTGTTGATGATTTACGATGTTAGGAGGGGGAGGAGGGGGGGGGGGGGCACAATCAGCAAGTATGGCAGGAAGCTTGGTGATCGCAATAATTAGTGATAATATACAGGAAAATGCTACCTATTTCCTGAATTCCCTTAACTCGTTCTCACAGCGGGGTTCAGCCAGCGGGTTGAGAATTTTTAAACATAGCCTTCCTTAAGTGCAGTCCAAGTAAAAATCTTGTTTGATTGTCGTATGCTGGCCTCTGGAGTCAGAGTTTGTCAAGCGCCCGAGGGCCTCTGACATGGCTTAACGACTGCTATTAATCAATAAGAGCCGGGAACGACAGCTTAATGTGCCCTCCGAAGCACGGAGCGATGGAAAATTGCACATAACTTAGAAAACTCACTAGCGCGGATATGAAGACTAAACTCAGCATCGGTAGATTCTAATTCGCAAAAAACCTCTCCGGGTACCAAAGCTTACCTTAACCCTCTCTCGCCACGAAAAGACAAACTGCAAAAACTACAGTTTTTCCAGTCAGTAACTTTCACCTCTTTTGTTGCTTTCTGCTTCTCATTTTCAATAGGCAAAACTCTTCTTTTGTCTATGCCAATCTCTACACCTTTTTTCTCTACTCTGTTGTCTATGATCGCATCTATTATTTTGGCTGTGGCCACCGCAACTTTCTCAATCTTGTCTATGAGCACGACACCTTTATTTTTTGTATTGTTGTCTATGACCGTCGTATCTATGGTCTTCGTGTTATCTGTGGTTTCAGTTGTCTTATCTGTGGTCTCAGATTGCTTCACTGCCTCTTTGTCTATGCTTTTGATTTTTTCTAAGAGCACTGTCGGTACTTTAATGTCCGTTGGTTTTAAGAGCTCTCTTAGCGTTAGATTATTTGATGCAAAGGAACTCTTTTTGGGTAGTTGTTTTTCTGCTGGCGTTTTTGGCTTCAAATCTGAAAAATAAGTCTTTTTATTACATTAAATACAACTTATAAGCCTCTAATCGCCGCATTCATAATCGTCAATGATCGCTAATCAAGCATTAAATCGCTTGTTTTGTATGGAATTCGACAACTTAATGCTTGATTAGCGTTAATTGACGATTATGAGTGCGGTAGTTAGATTAATTTCCCTACTACCTAAATGTCATGAATACAAACTATAGGCGAAACTCCTAATAATAGAGAGCGAGCTAAAACTTCAACATACTCTTATTGAAAAAGCACCTTGTATTTCATAAGTGGATATGCAACACAATGGTGCTTGTTTTCACTAAACTTCACAAATGGAGAAGGTTTTATGTTCGACTATATGTATATTTTTTGATCGCTGACAAAAGCATCTATATATAGCAGTATTAAAGCAGTCAGGAACAAAAAGTCTGTACAAAAAAGATCTATTTTAAAAAAATGGTCTAGGAGAATTAAATAAGCTAAAGAACAAGATTAAAAAAAAGAAGCTTTTTAAATGGTGCCTGTCTGTCTAATAATAGAGATAGTATTTAGAAGTTCAATTTGCTGGGACTACACCTGGATGGTCCGCAATGCCGTTTTTTTGTATAGTCTGTGTTCGCGTGACTGATTGCGATGCGGTATTCACTGATGGAAAGCTTAGGGTTTGATGTAAAGCCTGGAGTACTTGTATAGTCTGTGTTCGCGTGACTGATTGCGATGCGGTATTCACTGATGGAAAGCTTAGGGTTTGATGTAAAGCCTGGAGTACTTGTATAGTCTGTGTTCGCGTGACTGATTGCGATGCGGTATTCACTGATGGAAAGCTTAGGGTTTGATGTAAAGCCTGGAGTACTTGTATAGTCTGTGTTCGCGTGACTGATTGCGATGCGGTATTCACTGATGGAAAGCTTAGGGTTTGATGTAAAGCCTGGAGTACTTGTATAGTCTGTGTTCGCGTGACTGATTGCGATGCGGTATTCACTGATGGAAAGCTTAGGGTTTGATGTAAAGCCTGGAGTACTTGTATAGTCTGTGTTCGCGTGACTGATTGCGATGCGGTATTCACTGATGGAAAGCTTAGGGTTTGATGTAAAGCCTGGAGTACTTGGTATCTCAATCTGATCAGTACTTCTACTCATCAGATTGAGATTCGAGTAAATGAAAAAAAAACAATTTGACGAAAGGAAATTGAATGAAATTGAATTATATTGGTATATTGTACATCATAGGTACTTTTAGTCGTGGAATCACTTATGTCTTATAGGATACATTTATCCCAGAAAATGACCACGCGGGTAAAGCGGTGGGTACAGCTAGTCTTCAAGTAATTCTCATTTCTCTTCGTTACAAATAAAAAATATACCCATGAAATTTCCTGTGGCTCAGGCGGGTTGAAAGCGGGGGATTTTTTAAATTACACTTGCTGGAGGGTACCGATTATTGACATCGATGATTACTGTTATCTAATGCGCGCTACAGTCTGCCTGAAGGCCTTTTTATGGTTTTATTGTTGATGCACATGGAGCACGACGGTGAGAATGTAGCTGTGTGGGTCTGTTTGCCTGTAGTTGTTTCTAGTTCAGTTTAACTCGATATTAAATTTCAATGCATCACTTTGAGTCGAATTGTCGAGTCGTTATATGTGCGAAGCAGTCCCTCTATTCTGACCAACTGAACCGATCAACTGAATGATCAACTTATTTTCTTTTGATACAATTATTTAATTGGTAAGATTGTTTTTTGTTAATTGTTAACGATTCGATATATATGGAATTATAGGAAATTAAGTATCTAACCAACTAGTTGACTGGAATGGAAAAACAAAAATAGAAAACAAATAACTTTTAAACATAAAATACTCGCATGTCATGGAGCGAAACGAATTGCTATTACTCAGGATACGCTACTCCCCACTTTTAAACATAAAATACTCGCATGTCATGGAGCGAAACGAATTGCTATTACTCAGGATACGCTACTCCCCACTTTTAAACATAAAATACTCGCATGTCATGGAGCGAAACGAATTGCTATTACTCAGGATACGCTACTCCCCACTTTTAAACATAAAATACTCGCATGTCATGGAGCGAAACGAATTTCTATTACTTAGGATACGCTACTCCCCACTATTTTATTTTATTTTGTAGCTTTTTCTTTTTCGTTTCTTTACATTCGGCTTTTTATTTTCAATTTTTTATTTTTTTACTTGTTAGTTCTATAGTGAACTTGTGTTTTACTTGTCAAACCATTTCATTTGATACCCATATTGAGGGGATTGAAAAATTATATGTAATCCGCCTCTTTGTGGCGGCGGCCATTGTGGATTTACAATGATACTGAATATACATAATTGTATTGTCATCAGAACTAAAGGCTTCAATGAAAGAAACAAATAAGAATTCACTAAGTTCGCCCGATTCGTGTTCCACCAAAACTCCGCGCAATACAAAAACTCCGCGCTTGTCCTGCTTATAGTGGAGACGGCTTCCGTAATTGGCAAATACGTAACTAAACTTAATCATCATAAAAAGTAAAAAGCCGCTATCCATAGATTTGAGCCGGAGCCGCACACATAACTAATCGACTACATATCAAGCGACACGCACACCACAAATAGTCGCGTGGTCTCATTTTTAATCGACTTCACAAAAGGAGACGGTTATAAGTTCGGCTGTATGTATGTTATTTATTTTTTATTTTATTTTTTATGTATGTCGGTCGATATCTCCGTCAATTGCGGACCAATTTTAAAGAATCTTTTTTTTTAAATGATAGTATGTATTAAGTGCTTGATCTTTATTTGTTTCTTTCATCGAAGCCTAAAGGTGTGTACTAAATTTCAGATCAATCGGTCAACAGTAAGGGACTAAAATGTAAATTACTAAATTTGACCCGATAACTACAAACAGGGCAAGCTAAATAAAACCGGGTAAATAATTAAATAAAACTAGTCTCCACAACTAGTCGGTAATTTCAGTTGATTCGATAAGAATAAAATTCTACCAAATGTATCTAACCAACAACCAACAAGTAGATTTAATTGGAAAAATGTATCTAACCAACAACCAACAAGTAGATTTAATTGGAAAAATGTATCTAACCAACAACCAACAAGTAGATTTAATTGGAAAAATGTATCTAACCAACAACCAACAAGTAGATTTAATTGGAAAAAATGCTGAGTGGAGGGACATGTGCGAAGGCCTTTAAAAACCAGCTGAAGCCACGCTCTCACCTGGTGACAAAATGAGCAGGCTCCTTGAAAGTGGCGCTTCGTCGCTGGAACCCTCGCTGTCGCTCCGCTGCCGGTTCGGAGGGCGCTTCTTTACTCGCTTTCTAAACCTGTTCACAGAACAAAAGTAATACTTCAGCCTTGTATGAACAGGCACCACATACGACACCAGCGCAATATACATGTGTATATGTATCGGCATGGATCTTGAGATCACTGTCATTTTTCTGCGCAAATGTAAAGGTTTTCTAAGCATGGCCGTAGGCAGAACCCTCACCCCCCCCCCCCCCCCCCCCCTTTTACACGGAAAAAGTGGAACTCGATTTTTAATGAATTTTTAATATAGGTATAACAAAAAACACGCCTGCCCTGCTAGAAGAGAGCTTATGCCAGTAAATTATATACTGCTGGAATGTGCTTATCAAGGCCTTTAATTAGATACCCATAGAAGTACTAGGAACTAGGTTCTATGTAGATACCCAATTTTTTTCATTTTTTTTTCGATTTTTAGTATTGTGCCATAAATGTTAAAATAGCCTATGTTACTCGGGGCAAAGATAATCGAAAGGAAAGATAGCTAACGTCATACATGAGTACAAAGCTCACGTAAAACTTATCATCGTCGCCGGTACCTAGTAGTTTGCCTTAATATATTAGATGGCGTTACTATACTAGCTGAAGTGTGATACACCTAGTGCCATCTATCGAACAATTGGAAACTAAAACGTGGTTGTAAGTGTGTGTAAAGGTATTTATAGCGTGACATATGAGTGGGTGTGATGGAGCGTAAGTCGACTAGCGAGTGAATCAAAATATCACTGTTTTCATCCAATGATGCCACGGCTCAGTGATTAGGACATCTACCCTAGGTTCGATTGTGTAAACTCTTTTTGGGTTTTTTAGAATATTCTAGATAACTAGAATTTGCCTAAGTAAAATTGATAAATTAAGGTGAAGGGTAAGGAGAATACACAAAAACAAGGCGTTTTTCGTGCCATTTCCTGGCGAAAATATAGCATGTGGAGCTTTGCAATTAAGATATCGTATTACACATATCTTGAAGTTATGTCTGTAGGTTTCAGATACTTGCTATTAGTTATAGTTAACAGTCAGAAATATTTTGAAGTACCAAGATCTTAAAATCTTAAGAAATATTTTTTATCGGTGTGCCAAATTCGTTAAGTACCAAACTCGGCCTAGTTATTCTTATAGTACGTAAACTCGGCCTAGTTATTCTTATAGTACGTAAACTCGGTCTAGTTATTCTTATAGTTCGTAAGTTTTGTCTGTAGGTCCTATTTTTTCAAATATATAATTAAACATAAGGATTTTAACGTAAAAACTATTTGCGCCTACTAAAACGCAACTTTTCACGAACGTATTTTGCTCGTAAAATATGATCAGGAATTAGTATGCGCATGAGATAGCGACGTTGCATGCCCGCGGCTTGGCGCGTGGACCGCGCCTCGACCTATGCGCGAGGTTGCCAGACTTCTCGGCACATCTGCCGGCTGAGCTACCTCTTACGAAGTAACTATTAGTTAATCTGTGCTACATATACGTAATTTTATTTTAGTTTTCTATTCTGTATGTTCTTAGCAGCGCGCGCGGCAGTCTATTATTTATTCTGTGGTGCGGTGCACTAAATAATAGACTAACTGTGCCCGCGGCTTCGCACGCATGGTCATTTCTTCAGGTTAAAAGTACTCTCTATTCCAAGACCTAACTTTTCTTGAAACTGGTTTCGAATGAGTCCGAAGGGAAAATACCATATAGCAACATTTGATCAAAATTTCTTCAGCCGTCAGAAATATTTTTATCTATTGCTCGGCTTCTACTCATTGGATTGAGATACCAATTATACCAGATTTAATTAAATCCTAAGCTATCTAACAGTAGAAACTGCATCACAATCAGTCCAGTAGTTTTTACGTGATATAAGAACAAACAAACAAATAGACAAGATATGAAAAAAACTTGCTCAATTGCTTATTTTAAGTACCCTAGATCATTTACCTATATTTTTATAATTAACTTCTTTATACAGACTTTTTCGTACTTGTTGCTTTATTATACGAGTAAGTATACTTAGATATTAATTACTTCAAATTAACAATACTTTGGACCCCTATCCCGCAGGAACCCTCTACTCTATATTCGATACTGGAGCCAAAACTGTGTTTAAAAGCTTTTATTTAACTTGCAATGTTTGTATGTATGTATGTATGTTTGTCTAGGTCAAATCTTGCAAGCTGAATTAGAACCACTTCCTCTTATCCTACTTAGTAGAATTTTAACATGTTGGTTCATTTCCAAGGATTAGCTCCAGACAAAGTGATGATGATGATGATGAAATGTATCATCACTCACGCGATTCGGATTTTGATGAAATTTGGAATGGAGATAGCTTATACCCCGGAATTACATGTAAGATACTTTCATCGTCATCATCATCATCCCTCACGCGGGTGAGTGTTAGCTTATACCCTGGAATAACAAAAAGTATACTTTTCATCATCACTCACGCGGGTGGAACGGATTTTTAAAAACTTTGTAATGGAGATAGGTTATACCGTGGAATAACACGTAGGATACTTTTTATCTTCATCATCATCATCATCAACACATCATCATCATCATCATCACGCGGGTGGAACGGTATTACTGAAATTTGGAATGGAGATAGCTTATACCATGCAACAACGCATAGGATACATTTCATCATCTTCATCATCACTCACGCAGGTGGAACGGATATTGATTAATTAAATTATGAACAATTCGAGGGTAGTAGCAATTTCTATTCCAAATTTCATCAAAATCCGTTCTATCCGCGTGAGTGAAGATGATGATGATGATGAAAGTATCCTATGCGTTATTCCATGATATAAGCTATCTCCATTCCAAAGTTTATCATAATCCATTCCTTTCACGTGAGTGATGATGATGATGATGAAAAGTATCCTATGTGTTATTCCAGGGTATTAGCAATCTTCATTTCAAATGTCATCAAAATCCGTTCCATCCACGTGAGTGATGATGATGATGATAAGTGTCCTATGCGTTATTCCATGGTATAAGCTATTTTCATTACAAAGTTTATCATAATCCATTCCATTCACGTGAGTGATGATGATGATGATGAAAGTATCCTATGTGTTATTCCAGGGTATTAGCAATCTTCATTTCAAATGTCATCAAAATCCGTTCCATCCACGTGAGTGATGATGATGATGATAAGTGTCCTATGCGTTATTCCATGGTATAAGCTATTTTCATTACAAAGTTTATCATAATCCATTCCATTCACGTGAGTGATGATGATGATGATGAAAGTATCCTATGTGTTATTCCAGGGTATTAGCAATCTTCATTTCAAATGTCATCAAAATCCGTTCCATCCACGTGAGTGATGATGATGATGATAAGTGTCCTATGCGTTATTCCATGGTATAAGCTATTTTCATTACAAAGTTTATCATAATCCATTCCATTCACGTGAGTGATGATGATGATGATGAAAGTATCCTATGTGTTATTCCAAAGTATAAGCTATCTCCATACCATTTTTCATAAAAATCCGTTGAGCGTTTGAGCGTGAAAGCGAAACAAACAAACAACCTCACTTTCACATTTATAATAGTACTAGCTTTCGCCGGCGATTTCGTGCAGTATATCCCGAAAAAGAAACATCTTATGTTCCTGAGCGTTGGAATGCTCTTGATGCTTTTTAACTTGTTATTATTTCGTTTCCATGGCATTGTTCCTTACAACCAGTAATCGTCATTTTCCAGTTTTCCCGTGGAAACGTACCATTTCCAGGATAAAAATATTTTATGTGCAGTACCTACGAGTATTTGCAAATTTTTATGAAAATCTGATCAGCCGTTTTGGCGTTAAATCTCCCCAAACAAACAAACAGACAACGTTTCACTTTTATATATTGGTGTGGATATACAGGGATGGGATTGTTTACAATTTCTTTTTGATAGGTAACTATGTAACTAAAGCATAAATAACTTCACTCCAAAGCTTGAACTTTAATAAACTGTAGGTAGGTACTATAACTTCCTAGGTATTTATGAAGCGTTCCAAAACAGGTACTTAATAGGTAGGAAGGCTTTATTAGGGACCATACGTATTTTTAGGGACCATCTTTCATTGAGTGAGATTGATAGGCATTCTTTTATCTCTAATAAATATGGAAGTGAGTTTGCTATCTGTATGTTTGATACTAAACTAATGTATGTACATAAAACGCTTAACGCCTATGACACAAACAATGACAAACGCGCGAAAATCTTAACACTCAAATGTGCGCCATCTTCCGTTTTTTTTGTATAACTGCATGCTCCTTCAGCTAAATCGTGATATTGGTTCAATAAATCAACTGTTAAAAATACCTGCTTATGAATTTGCAAATTTCGTTACTAATGTTATGAAATTTTTGTATTTTATCCTCAAAATAAATAAATATGATGAACCAGAACAGTAAAATGCGATATTTCGTCGATTTCAGGTAAATTTTAGTTCTAGCGAACCAAGTATCGCCATCTAGCAACATTTTTTAAAACTACTGTGAGTAGAGTAAGGAGATAGCTATCTGTTCTTTCGATAATCTTTGCTCGGGGTGATGTAAGGATTCTAACGATACCCCATACGTCTAAATCTGTTCAGGCATTTAACAGTTATGGTGGAATATAGAAACTCGAACATACAAACATACGAGTACATACATGAATGCTAAAAACAATACACTTTTTTTGGGCAGTCGTGTACAAATTGCAGTTAAAATTACGAAATTTTTAATGTAAACTTGAAACGACATCTATTCTTTTTATTTGTTTTTGGTCATAAAGTGAAATAAATAGGTATCGTTTTCAATTAAAACAATTGTCTATATATTAATTACACCAGTTAATAAAACCATCAAACGTACATTGCATCTACGTTTTTTTTATATTGTTAGGAACCATGAGCGAGAGTAGTTTATATGCAAGTTTGCAACACTGAGCAGTAGCGCAGCACCACGGTAGTGACCGTGGTGCTAGAAAAAACTGCTTTAAGGAAGCGTTTTTCGGGTACTAATTTTTACTTTCATCATCAAGACCAGACTATTCTTGTCCTCTAGTGGACATTGACCTCTCCTAATGCACGCCACTTAGCTCGGTTTTCAGCTCTCCATATCCATTTTCTGCCAGCTGCTTTTCGCAGGTCGTCACTCCATCTGGTCATAGGGCGTCACAAACTACATTTGCCAATACGTGGTCTTCACTCGAGAACTCGTCTACCCCAACGGTTATCGGTTATTCGGGAAATGTGACCAGCCTACTGCCACTTTAGCTTGTTCAGCCTTAGAGCTATGTCGGTTATCTTGGTTCTCTGTCGGATATCTTCATGACGAATCTTGTCCGTCAGAGAAACTAAGCATAGCTCTCTCCATAGCTCGCTGAGCGACCTTAAAGTTCTGGACTAGTTTGACCGTGAGTGTCCATGTTTCGGCTCAGTTACTTTCATAATTTTCCCAAAATTTGAGTTTTTTTTTGTTTTTGAAGAAACTAGGAGGCGTGAATGCACCATTTTATTGCTAATTGAATGAAAGTAAAGCTAATTAAATTCTCTACAAATTCCTCTCTCATGACTTTTCTATAAAAAATTGTTTAGCCTGTACTTATCCTGGAAATGACCAAACCGATAATATTGTATATTTTGGGGAAAAAAATATAGATGGGCATCTTTTACTGGCTGTATATCCACAACCAATGGATCTAGAGAGTTCGAGTTGATCTCAAAATTGTAAACAAATTAGTTTGTTTTACAAAAGTGTAGATTAAAGATACCAGAAAATCGCTTTCGATAAAACTGAAACAAGTGCCACAATTTTGAGCACCACGGGAACAAGGTTTTCAGTGTTGCAAACTTGGGTACATACCTATAAACACTCACAGGGGTCGTAACAACATTGTATAAAAAAACTCTGGTCCAAAGCCGGACCCCCCTCCCCGATGTTAATTCCTGGCTATGGTCTTGCTTCTAAGGCTTTGTGGCATAGCTACAAGTTAAAAAAACTAAAAGTAGCGCCCACTAATCAAACCTTAATAAATCGATAGAGGACTTCAATGCAAACAAACGCGTTTCTGAGATATTGGACTTCAAAGATAGCTTAATGGCTAAAATGCTACCTTCGAGTTCCAATATCTCAGAAACATGACAATTTGTTATACTAGTTATCTGGCGGTGTAGCTCGAGCCCTGTGCGTGAGGATTTTGGGAGACAATGCCTCCTCACGTGTTTAGTAAGGTGTCTACCTGCAGCTTGTTCACCATACACTATGATGATCGGTGTCTAGAAATCGGTAGGTGTCCGAGTATTTAAGGGCTCTTTTCACATAGTGAACTTTGTGGAATGTTTGCTTTAAATTCAAATTTTTATTGCTTTCCATATGTAATAATTAGATGAATAATGAAACAAAATTATAGATCGATATGGACCCTGTCACTGTGTCTGTGCACATACATTACACTACTACTACTACTACTACTACTACTACTACTACTACTACTACTACTGACTACTACTACTACCTACTGTTTGTTACATTACTCATTTCATTGCTATAATGCATTGCTAATTTTCTTGTCTTATTGTTGTAATTGTTAATTTAATTGCATTGTTTTATTGTTAATTTATTTATTTATTTCATAAGTTGAATAGACTATGTCGTGTGTTTATAAAACGAATTTAAGACGAATTCGAGAGTTCGGATAGACAGAAAGTACTGACCTATTTATGACTTATGAGGTATATTGAAATTAAGTTTCTTTATACATAAACATTGACCTTTTGTGCAGTGTTTGACCTTTACAATACATTGTTCATTGTATATTTTTCTCTAAATGAAATGTTTTGATTACGAACGAAGAGAGATAGATGGGCGGGCGGGAGCTGAGTTTATAAGTAACAGTAATAGTTACGCCAAGCACCTGCTAGGTAATGCTATTTTAAGAACTTAATTATTGTATGGTTCGAAATTCATACCAATATATAAAAGTGAAACGTTGTCTCTTTGTTTGTTTGTTTGTTTGTTTGGGGAGCTTTCACGCGATAACGGCTGGACGTACAAGGAAATCGTAAAATAATAAGATTTATCGAAATTTTGTTGTTCGAAAATTCAACGACTCATGGGCATCTCGGATATACCGCCCACGCCGGAGAAATTTTCTTCCATTGTTTGCGATTCTCGCATCAAAATATAATTATAAATGTTCGCGACATTGTGTTTGTATGCATATAAACTTTTATATTCTCGCATCAAAATATAATTATAAATGTTCGCGACATTGTGTTTGTATGCATATAAACTTTTATATTCTCGCATCAAAATATAATTATAAATGTTCGCGACATTGTGTTTGTATGCATATAAACTTTTATATTCTCGCATCAAAATATAATTATAAATGTTCGCGACATTGTGTTTGTATGCATATAAACTTTTATATTCTCGCATCAAAATATAATTATAAATGTTCGCGACATTGTGTTTGTATGCATATAAACTTTTATATTCTCGCATCAAAATATAATTATAAATGTTCGCGACATTGTGTTTGTATGCATATAAACTTTTATATTCTCGCATCAAAATATAATTATAAATGTTCGCGACATTGTGTTTGTATGCATATAAACTTTTATATTCTCGCATCAAAATATAATTATAAATGTTCGCGACATTGTGTTTGTATGCATATAAACTTTTATATTCTCGCATCAAAATATAATTATAAATGTTCGCGACATTGTGTTTGTATGCATATAAACTTTTATATTCTCGCATCAAAATATAATTATAAATGTTCGCGACATTGTGTTTGTATGCATATAAACTTTTATATTCTCGCATCAAAATATAATTATAAATGTTCGCGACATTGTGTTTGTATGCATATAAACTTTTATATTCTCGCATCAAAATATAATTATAAATGTTCGCGACATTGTGTTTGTATGCATATAAACTTTTATATTCTCGCATCAAAATATAATTATAAATGTTCGCGACATTGTGTTTGTATGCATATAAACTTTTATATTCTCGCATCAAAATATAATTATAAATGTTCGCGACATTGTGTTTGTATGCATATAAACTTTTATATTCTCGCATCAAAATATAATTATAAATGTTCGCGACATTGTGTTTGTATGCATATAAACTTTTATATTCTCGCATCAAAATATAATTATAAATGTTCGCGACATTGTGTTTGTATGCATATAAACTTTTATATTCTCGCATCAAAATATAATTATAAATGTTCGCGACATTGTGTTTGTATGCATATAAACTTTTATATTCTCGCATCAAAATATAATTATAAATGTTCGCGACATTGTGTTTGTATGCATATAAACTTTTATATTCTCGCATCAAAATATAATTATAAATGTTCGCGACATTGTGTTTGTATGCATATAAACTTTTATATTCTCGCATCAAAATATAATTATAAATGTTCGCGACATTGTGTTTGTATGCATATAAACTTTTATATTCTCGCATCAAAATATAATTATAAATGTTCGCGACATTGTGTTTGTATGCATATAAACTTTTATATTCTCGCATCAAAATATAATTATAAATGTTCGCGACATTGTGTTTGTATGCATATAAACTTTTATACCCACCTTCAAGAGACGGTGAAATATATTCCCCGTCTTATGTCAAACGGAGATAATTTTAAACTACGTTTTTCGAGTCTATGTTTTTAAACGGGAGTAGCATCATGGGAGTAGCGAAGGAGTAACGGCACATAATGTCTATGACAAACGTCATTAGATTCATTTTCTCCTTTGATTTTAACCCTTTCCTCGATTGCCGTGCTATGTAAGGTAGAGATGAGAATTATTTCTACTGAGCAGTGGATAAAAACGGGGGAAATATAACTTGTCCACCCCCCATGCTAGGCCTTCTGGAAGAGACTAGTGTCCCACAACACAGGGAATCCTATTGTGGAAACTAGCATACTCACATTGACATAATTGTCAAAAATATAGTTTACTATAAGGTGTCCGATTGTTTTGTAAGCTTTTTGACAACGAAATAAATTATTATTATTATTAACCTACGGTGCCCCGACCTGGTAACTTACTGAATGTCACAAGTCCCGACTCAAGGTTTGTCAAAGGACAATGGAACGTGTGAGATAAACAATGTAAGAATACACTTTGCACAGTTGTTGAGCATATTTTTTTGCGTGAAAGAGGTAATAAATTATTTAGGCGCTATGGGCTCCAAAATGTTTGTCCTTCTCGTCAAGGTACAGGTTAAGCAGAAGAGGTAATGCATCTCGGGAGACGATTTTAGTTAATATTTTTAATGTTATTTTACTTTTTTTAACAATTTTATAATTTTTCAGAAGTATTTGAATGTGTGTTGGGATTATATACTTTTTTTGTATTAATATATACTGAATGAAGTTGATTCAAAAAAGTTTGTTTTTAGGAAACTTTACGGTTTTTTTCTATCGAGGGAAATTTATTTAATCGTGTTTCGGTGACCACATCTGGTTAAAGAATTTTGTGTAAGTACATTTATTACATACTAGCTGTGCCCGCGGCTTTGCCCGCGTGGTCATTTCATTTAAAAGTAGCCCACACTTGTTATTCCAGGACCAAAAGTACCTACAAAGTACAATATTATGCTACATTTCTTCAAAATTCGTTCAGCCGTCAAATAGTTTTTTATCGATTGCTCGGCTCGGAATTTTAATTATTTCAGCAAAGCCGCGGGCACAGCTAGTATGTAATAATTGTACACAAATTTCAGAATAGGTTGATCTATATTTATAGATATGTGCAGAGTAATTCGATATCAACCGGACAGTTGGCAATTCAACAGACAACTTCCAGTCGAAAGGGCTTGAGAGCTGGAGGTCGTGCTGAGGCAACGCGCTAAAGCTAGTGTGAGCCGAATTCCAAAAATTTACAGATTTGAGTTAAGCGGGTCGCTTGGTTGCTTTGAATGAATGTGTTTTAACGTCAATTAGTGCCATCTAGTTAAATCGGAGGGAGAACTTTGATGCGTTTGGTTTGTAACGAGGTCAAACCTCTTTCGTAATAATACTCATTTGATCTCTTAATTCTTTCATAATCCATTTCATTCCATTTGATAGTTGGTCATTATTAATTCTAGGTTCAAATAACCTGTCATTCCTATTGATTTTAGCAAAACCGAATTTCACAAAATAATATGTTATAAAATACCTAATTAAGTTTATTACAACTGGAGATTTTAAATATATATGATAATACCTTCGTAAGCCGCTGTTTATGATCATCTCCTCCTGTTTCTGTGCTCCTAATTGTTCCTGACCTTTCATATTGTCCACTGAGGCTTGGTCCCTGGGCTAGTGGAACAAACCCAAAGCCTGGAACCGCCTCGTGACAAGTTTATACGCTTGAGTTGTTGATGCTGGTAAATTATGTAGTGTTACAACCTTAATTATCTTCTTTATAGTCATTTTTGTTCTTATTGCTTTATTATAAGTACAGATACTACGCTCTCTAGTTTACAGGTCCTACAATAAAAAGACTTACGCCCGTGTGAAGGAAGTAGGATACTTCATTGAGATATACTCGTACTCTAATATCTAAGAACCATCTCGATTACCTCAGCTTTCAAACATAAAAAACCGCACTTAAATCGGACCATTCGTTTGGCAGCTACGATTCTTACCCCTTTTTCTCACCTCGAATCCAAGCGATCCAAGACGAACATGAGTCTGAAATATCTTGCTTTGGTGCTTGGACTCAGTGTAAGTACATTTTCAACTATTTATATCTTAGAATAAGACTCTTTTTTTTTTGTCCGCCTGTTCTCTTCTACAGGTCGCATTTCTCAAACGATACTTGTTGTGAGCAGGTTCGATAATTAAATGTTTTTTCTTGTATAATCAGTACTTCGAAATTTTTCAAAGAGATATGGAGCCTATATTAACAAAATATGTCCTTCAGCTTTTTGTTTTAAGGTGCGCGGTGAACATTTATTCGAATTTTTATTTATTTATTAGAACATTTATGCGAAGTCTACAGCTCACAGAGCCACTACTTTTTAACCGACTACAGCAAAGCAAGGGAAGGGTACTGAGTTTGTATGTATATATCTATTTATGTGGGTATGTGGATATTCTACCATAGCGTCGCCCCTATTGGTTCGATTTTGACAAGCGAGGTGTCAATCCATTTTTCTTTAGGTATAGATTGTCATAGGCAATTCTTTTTTACCCGACTACGGCAAGTTAAGGTAAGGGTTATGTGTTCAAACTAAAAACTTGGTCCGGTTTTGACACATGAGGTGTCAATCGATTCGTCTTCATTTATAGAGTGTCATTGGCATTTTTTTTACGTGACTACGGTAAAGTAAAAGAAGGTTATACGTTCAAACTTAAAAATTGGTCTTGGATTTGGGCAGGACTTGGCCGAAGAGTAGATCTCATCAAACGAGACCTCACCAGCTTTACGTTGATATTCAATGAGCCTCTTACCATGCGGTGATCACTGCCGGTCTTAACCCTGTTGATCACAGATACATCGTTGAATATATGCCTATTGGTCGTCAAAATGAAATCGATCTCGCGCTTATGACCGCCGGGGTGCAGCCACGTCCATTTCCTGGACGGGCGCTTCTTGAAAAAGGAGTTCATCATACTGGAGTCCTTCCAATTCCATGAAGTCAGCCAATCACTGACTACTTTGGTTCCGCTGTCCAAGTCCAAACTGCCCCACTCTCTGTTTATCGCCATTCATCATGCCCAGCCGTGCGTTGAAGCCCCCCATAACCACTGTGAAGTGTGTTTTCGGGGCATGTTTGGCATTAGAAATGTCATAGCCTCCACATATGTTTTGTAATCATGTTTATTTGTTACACTGATAGAAATATTTAAAAAATCCATGCTCGCTTTGCTCGCGCATTATTACAATGTGATTTTACAATGCAGCTCCCAAACGAATGGACCTCTTTTGAAGCGGTTTCTTATGTTTGATGTGGTTCTTAGCTATAATGGGTAGAAAACGGGAGGGATCGTGGCTCCCAAACGAATGGACCTATTCTGAAGCGGTTTTTTGTTTGAAAGCTGATGAGATCGAGATGCTTCTTAGCTATAATGGGGGGTGGGGGTAGGGGGTTACATTTTTTTATTTGTGCTTTGTTTCTTCTTTTATCATTCACACGGCTACAAATAGTTCGACATTTATGCGCTCGCTTTGCTCGCACTATTTTGTATTACCTATTTTCGTACGCTTAGGAATTCCACTAATGTCTAATTTACCGATTTTTTTCCTGCTCGTTTCGCTCGCACCTTCTTCATAAGTTTACATGTTTTACACTCACAAAATAACGATTGTAAGCTTTATTTTTCATAAGCTACGCTAATAAACGTATAAGTAGCGCAACATTTTCGCACTTGCTACGCTCCTTCTTGGTAATATTGCATGTTTCGCAATCATAGAAGATTGCTCATAAAAACAAACAAAATATATAACCACATTAATAGAAGTGTACCTAAGTGGCTAATACTCCATGGTATAATACTAATGCAGAACTACATGAGCATTTAAAAGTTGACAACATAAAGTGAAACCTTGAGTTTGTAGAGAAATCATACAAAAAAAGACTCTCACTTCATCC
This sequence comes from Alsophila aescularia, assembly GCA_946251855.1. NCBI lineage: Eukaryota > Metazoa > Arthropoda > Insecta > Lepidoptera > Geometridae > Alsophila > Alsophila aescularia. The sequence goes on from OX276373.1 coordinate 64,744,286, forward strand.
AAACCAAATAGCGGTAGATCTACTGCAGCCCAACACGAATAAACGCCTGAAAAGGCATAATATCTTGCAAAGACGCTTATAATGAGCTATCTCTTATGTGCTGGGTTCAATGGAGCCCTACGAATTCAACATATCTCTTCATAGTCTGGTCAAGGCTGATAGCAGAGAAAAAAAGAGAAAAAAAGAGTTCATATATAATAAGTATATTTAAAAAAAAAATACAAAAGTGACGTTTTGAAGTTGCTTTGTAACTTTTTACGTTTTTATGGTTTGTGTTCAATTTTATTAATTATTGCTTGGTAACTTTTAAGTTTTAAAGTTTTTAAGTAGTTTTTTTTTGCCTTTGCTCTTTTCAAGTTATAAGATTTTTGTTTTTTTTTCATATTTTTTATTGCTTTGTCATCGGTTTGTGAGCTACCCTGAAAGTTTGAGCCGGATAGCTAATCGGGAAGTGCTCGAAATTTGAATAGGAAGAATCAAGGACAGACAAAATACATAGATACATACAAGTGAAGTTAAATAAAATCTTTTAAAAAGTAGCTCAACATTTTCATATAAAAAGGGGGCGCTTATATATTTCCCGCCCAGGCCGCACAGATGACTAAGGCCCTGCCCTGCCCTTGAGAACAACTTGTACACGTGGCTCAGGACTGATATGGGCCTATAATCTATACTAATACTCGTAATAAAACTGTAACAGGTCCAATTCTGTACATTGAAGACATTTAGTAATTTTTTTTTGAGACTGTCCTGTATTCCATACTGAAGCCAAAACTGTATTTTTTTTGTGTCTGTCTATCTGTCTGTCTGTCTGTATCTTAGCTAGGCATCACGCCGAAACTACTGAATGAATTTAAATGAAACTTGGTATGATTTGAGTTCATACTACGAGGTAGGACATAGGATACTTTCATCCCGTAAAATTAAACGGTCACCGCAGAAAATAAGTTGAAAGTTATTTATTTAAACACTTACCACTCTAAAAATACTGGACGGATTTTGATGCACCTTGGCAAAATCATAGCTTGTATGATGGGTGAAAATTTAGGATACTTTTCATCCCGAAAATTAAATTGTTCCTGCGGGATGGGTCCAAATTCTGTAGGTTGAAGATATTTAGTAAAAAAAAATTGGAGGCTTTTCTATATTCGTGCTGAAGCGAAAACTATTTTTTTTCTGTTGTCCTTCTGTCTGTATCTTAGCTAGGCATCACGCCGAAACTACTAAATAAATTTAAATGAAACTTGGTATGATTTGAGTTCATACTACGAGGTAGGGACATAGGATACTTCAAAACACCGACTACAACCCGAAAAATTAAAGGGTTTCCGCAGGATAGGGATTGTAAGTTATTTAAAAGTACACGTATCACGCTGAAACTACGGCACGAAATTTGATGCAACTTGGCACAGTCATAGTTTATAAGATGAGTGAAAATTGAGGATACTTTTTATACCGAACAAGTAAAGGGTTCAGGATATGGGTCCAAATTTTGTACATTGAAGATATTTATTAATTATTAATTAGTTACGTTTTGAGGCTGTTCTATTATTCGTACTGAAGCCAAAACTGTTATAGAAAGGAATATTCCTCCAAATTTCAAATACTAGGTCCACTGGTTTAGGCTGGGTGTTGTCTGTCAGTCAGTCAGTCAGTCAGTAGGTATGTCACGGTACTGTTTTATAGGTATGATTAAAGTAATGTAATAAAATACATATTTTTATTAATCTGTCCATCTTTGCTTATAATAAAGCAGTAAGTACCAACAAATATTTAAAAGGAAGATATGTTAAAAAAGACTAGGGTACTAAAAATAAGCTACTGAAAAAGAAAAATCATTTTTAAAATTCGTGTCTGTCTGTCTGTTAGTCTGTTCACGCATCACGTAAAAACTACTGGACAGATTGCGATGCAGTTTTCGCTGTCGGATAGCTTAGGGTTTGTCTAAAAACTGGTGTACTTATTATCTCAATCCGATGAGTAGAAATCGAGCATTTGATAAAAACTTTTTGACGGCTGAAGGAATTTTGATGAAATGTAGATATAAAGGTATTTTAGGTCTTGGAATAGTACATATATTACTTTTAACCTAGAGAAATTACCACGCGTGTGAAGCCGCGAGTACAGCTAGTTCTTGAATAAGGTTTTATCCCCTTTCGTGAAGAACTGTAACGCCACACTCTTGTTCCACCCTCCCAGATCCCAGTGTATATTATTAATTGTTTTTTTTTTTTTTTTCTAGATCCTGCGCGCATATGCAACACCACAGATTATCATTGCATTGTGTGAGTTTATTATTATAATGAGACTATAATGAGACACTACAACGTTATCAAGGGAGACTTTAAGGCAAAAGTGGGAGTACAGACTTGCATTGAATCGAAAATAGGTCCACACAGCTATGGAGATAGGAATCACAGGGGGCAAATGCTAGTTAACTTTATGGAATAAGACGGGTTCTTTTTGATAAACTCTTTCTTCAAAAAGCAACCCCAGAGGACGTGGACTTGGCATAGGGGCTTTGCCAAGTCCAATTCCTCTTCCACGTCATGGTGTGACTAAAAATGAGATTGACTTCATCGTGAGACGGACAAGAAGCACAGATTCAGGGAAGTCTCTTTGATCGCAAGGTACAATACCGGTATTGATCACCGACTTGTCCGAGGCTCCTTCAATATCGACCACAAGCTGGAAAGATGCATTCTGGTGAAGTATTCGCTCCGACCCAACCTGATCAAAACAGATTCAACTCAAGTTGAAAAATCGATTCGCTGCCTTGGAAACCACCAATGACGTGGATGAGAAACTCTAAAAAGTTGTGGGAATCCTTAGGGAGAAAGGCACTAGATTTTGTCAGCTGCAGCGTACGGGCACGAAGTCTAAAATCTCGGATAAGGCTCTTCGGCATATGGACGATCGACGGGAGCAACACCGTCAGAAAGAAGGGAGCTCAATCAAAGAATCAGTAAGCTGGTGCGACGTGACCAACCGATGCTCAAATACACGCCGAATAGAAAAGGCAATTGAGCAAAATCTGGGGTCAAAATTCTTCACGCAGCACTTGAGTAGATCCCTTCTGACGAAGCTCAAGACCAATAATGGCAAAAACGTCGTCTCAAACACGGAGATCCTTTTTGAGATTGAAGACTCCTATAGCCGATTGTACGACTCGCATGCTTGACCCGAACCCAGCGCAGAGGATTCCCGCTCAATACTGACCCGCCACTACAGTGACGAACTGCCCGACGTCAGCCTAGACAAGATTGAGATGGCGCTCAGTCAACTTAAGAATGGAAAGGCCTCCGGTGAGGATGGTATAACTTCGGAGTTCTTGAAAGCAGGAGGGAAACCCGTACTTCGAGAGGTTCAAGAGTTATTTAGCACCGTTCTTAACAGTGGGAGAACTCCAGAAGCGTGGAGCAGGAATTTGGTAATACTCTTCTTTAAAAAAGGGGATAAAACCCTTTTAAAGAACTACCGACCTATTTCACTCTTAGCCACGTCTATAAGTTGTTTTCGAGGGTCATATCAAATCGTCTCGCAAGAAGACTTGACGAATTCCAGCCTGTTGAACACGCCGGGTTTCGCGGAGGATTTAGCACCATAGACCACATACACACAGTGAGTCAGGTTATACAGAAGTCTGAAGAGTATAATCAGCCCCTGTGCCTTTCTTTTGTGGACTATGAGAAGGGCTTTAACTCCGTTGAAACCTGGGCGGTTCTGGAGTCTTTGCAGCGTTGTCAAGTGGACTGGCGATACATCGAAGTGCAGAGGTTTCTGTATGACGCCGCGACTATGAGTGCCCAAGTACAAAACCAGCAGTCTAAACATATCCAACCTCGCAGAAGAGTGAGACAGGGGGATGTTATATCCCTGATACTGTTCACTAATGCCTTGGAAGATATGTTTAAGATGCTGGATTGGAACGGAATGGGCATTAATATCAATGGCGAGAACATTTCACACTTACGATTTGCCGATGATATGGTCCTAATGGCGGAGTCGCTGCAAGACTTGCAAAGTATGCTGACCAACCTAGATGATGCTTCTCGACGGATCGGTCTCGGAATGAACAAAGCGAAGACCAAGATCATGTTTAACGATCTTATTGACCCGGAACCGATTGCAGTTAATGGTGTGCCTCTTGAAGTTGTTGCACAACGAGGGATGTAGATAGATGCGAGGTTAAGGTGGCTTATTTAGCAAAGCATGAACCACGCAGAGACACGGATAATGCAGTTTCGAGTCCCATGAGTAATCCAAATTTTTCTATTTTTTTTATATATAAAGATTTTTTCATCTGGCCCATCCATATCAGCAGTTGGCGAAAGCAATTACGAAGTATCTACCTCAGGAGTTCGCGTTGGCAATAACAGAACATCTGGCCCAGGAAGTGTGTCTACCTCAGGAGTTGGAGTTAGCGTTGGCACTAACGGATCATCTACCTCAGGAGCTGGCGTTGGCACTAGCAATGCATCTGGCCCAGGAGGTGTACCTACCCAAGGAGACGCTAGCAATAACGGAACATTTCGCCCACGAGGAGAGTAAACATAGTAAAAATTGTATACGGAAATCGTACTACTTTTTATAGGTATTATTGTTTTTAACCCCCGACGAAAGAGAGGGGTGTTAAAAGATATGTATATAAAATATATATAAATAATTGTCTAATACAAATATGATACTAATGTATAAGTCTATGATATACAAGTAAAAAGATAAGATAGATATATGATGTATAAGTAATTATTACATTAAGGGCCTAAGTTTCAATCCTTAGATAAACAGACACATAACTACCAAGGGAACAAAGTTATTTGGCTGTTTATCTGTCTCACAAATGGTTGACTATTTTTTAATTGTCATAGCTTGCTTGCTTGTCGTATGAGCTAGTGTTGGCCTCTGGTGTCAGAGTTTGTCAGGCCACCCGAAGGCCTCTGACAAGGATTAACGACTTCTATTAATCAATAACAGCCGGGACCGACAGCTTAAAGTACCCTCCGAAGCACAGAGCGATGGAAAACTAAATGTATAAATTGACATTTCTACCGTGATTAACTAGCTGTTAGACATTTAGACTATGGCAACGCTAACTTCAGAGAGGTGAAACCAATTATATTGTATATACACGCGTTAAAGTAGGACGGACTAGTGTCACCTTTTGCCAAGGCCGAACAATAGGTTTAAGGTTGAGGTTATGTTGTTTGTTGGCTATCGAGTTCAGTTGTGTTTAATTTGGTTTGTATAAAGAGTTATTTTAATATCCACAATGGCGTCGAAACGTGAGCGTTAAGTAATTTTAATTTGGCTGAAATACAATTGCACGTGAGTTTAATGGAGAAAATATAGTTAGATAGATAGATAGATAATACTTTATTGTACATCAGTTTACTAAAAATATACCTACAGCAAATAGTAACAATCTTATAATTAAAGAACAACGGGCGGGCTTATTGCTAAAAGCGATCTCTTCAAGTCCACTTTTGGATGGAAAGAATTAATGGAGTGAGAGAGGACATGTTATAGAAAACAAAAAGACCAAAGCAGTGCCGAACAAAGACAAAGAGTATACTTGGAGAAAAATTGAGAGCTCATTTAACTCGTGTGGTATTTCTACAAGTAGGTATCCGTAAATATCAGACGTTAAAGCTTAAGACCAGGCTCTGCTTTTTAATGTTTTTTTCCATAAATATGCTGGGCCAACCACAAACCTGATAAATGTGAAACTTAACATATATGTTATTAAGATCTTTATCTCTTTAAGACTAAGACAAAAACATGATTAACAGGATTTCATTCGAAACATTTTCTTATCAAACATTACGTTATTTTCGGTAATATTTTCATTTTTCTACTCAACGGATTAAGTTTTATCTCTAAAATAAATCTCACAGCAAGAAAATATAGTTTATTATCTAATGCTTAGACAAAATTTACCTAACTAAATTATTAGCCTGACAATAAAATAAATAACTTTTGAGACATACGACATTTAGTTCCGAGCTACATTGTGTTCAAACAGCGCTCGCGATATTCAACCTTGTTACGCAGACACTTCAGTGTTTATTGCGGGTAGCGAGTGGCAGAGTGTAGGGGCAGGGGAGTGGGGAGTGGGAAAATGTAACCTTGGAGCCTAGCCTTAAGAGGGAATTAAAATAAGGACAAACATAAATCTTATCTACAAAGGCAGGAAATGTACAGAACCGGAGTAGGGCCTTCAAATGCTCCCGAAATTAATAATGTTGATGAAAAAGTGCTAAGCATTTGTTCAAACATGTTTTTTGACAAGCACTGCCTACTGTCGTTGCACACTGTCTGTAGAATAAGCATCTATCTGGCCGTTCCAACGACAGATAAAGTTATTCAGACAGAAGGGTTATTCATCCAACAAACCCTATCTGGCAATAGAAAAAATCAATATCTTAAAATCCGTCAAATAAATGCTATCTGTCAGTTTGTCTGAGGATTGAAACATCGGCCCTAAATCTATATATTTTTATAATAAAGCAATAAGTACCAAAAAGTCTGTACAATGAAGATAATTTAAAATTAGGTTAAATATTATAAATAACAAAAGCCGGCTGCGGACAAAACTAATAAAAGGCAAACATGTTTTATTTATTGTTTTTGAAATCTAGGATGCAGTCGGAGGAATCATGCATTTCATTTCTTCTTTGATGAGATCAGTTAAAACCTGGCGAGCTCTTAATGCCTCCGACTGCATCTTATATTTTAAATAACAAAAATCTAAAGCTTGTTTGCCTCTTTTTAGTTTTGTTCGCAGTCGGGTTTTTTGTTTTTTTTTATAATAAATTATCTAATTTTTAACTTTTTAGTTTATATTTAGAATTAGTTGGAAAAATTGGATTATACTTTTGTTTGAAGAAGTATTGTTTATGATATTTATAACCATCCGCTCGACGCTTTATAGCTAAGCGATGATATTTTACCGCTCGGCGCCTGTGGGCCCAGCGACGAGTCGAAACAACAATTTATTTCGACACGACAATGTCATGTCATTTGAGGCGACGTTGTCGTACCAACTGAGGCGACACGTTGCAACAATGAAACGTCGTCTCGACTAGATCCAGGTGTCGTTTCAGTTAACGGTATATTATCACTCGAACATTCGCGACGTCGATTTAAAATATTGAGCATTGGTCTAATCACAGGAATGCCAGATTTGATGAAGTTAGGAGATCTCCCATCCGAGATATGCCCGAAAGAACACGAATCACGCTGAAACTACTGGACGGATTTTGTTGCAACTTGGCACAATCATAGTTTATATAATGGGTAAAAATTTAGAATAATTTTAAAGTTACTAAAAAGAACACGTACCACGCTGAAACTACTAGACGGATTTTTGATGCAAATTGACACAGTCTATACTTATAATAAAGCAATAGGTACGAAAAAGACTGCAAAAAAATATATATGCTATTGGGTGCTTAAAAAGGGTAAAGAACACGAATAAAAAAAACGTGTCGCTCTGTCTGTTTGTCTGTATTTTGTTTGTTCACGCATCACGTAAAAACTATTTGGACCGATTGCAATGCGAGTTTCATTGTTAGATACGAGTAGCTTAGGGTTTGATTTGAAAACTGGTGTAATTGTATCTCAATCTGGTTAGAAGCCGAGCAATTGCTAAAAGTATTTTTGACGGCTATAGAAATTTTGATAAAATGTTTGTATATTGGTCCTGCAATAGTAGAATTATGGTACTTTGAACGCGTGCGAAGCCGCGGGTACAGCTAGTATATTATAATAAAACTGTAACTAGGCTAAATCTGTACATTAAATATTTTTTGAAAATTAAAATTGAGATAAACTTCAAAATCGATATGGAGTGCAAAAAGTTTTTTTTTTTGTCTGTCTCTTTGAACACGCATCACGCTGAAACTACCAGACGGTTTTTGATGCAACTTAGCACAATCATAGCTTATGTTATGGATTAACATTTAGAATACTTTTTATCCCGAAAAAAACATGAGTTCCCGCAGGATAGTGGTTGAAAGTTATTTAAAAGAACACGTATTACGCTGAAACTACTGGACGGAGTTTGATGTAACTTGGCACACTTGTCAAAGTTCATATTATGTATTAAAATTACGGATTATTTTTATCCCCAAAAAATATAGGGTTCCTGCGGGATAGGTACTCAAAGTTATTATAGTTTAAATGTAATATAAATAAACCATTAAAACTGTATCATAATTTCGACCATCTCGGCACGATGTTGTGTGGCACAGCGGGAGCATGCCACTCAACATTCGGCCTTCCAACCCAGACGCGCTTCTTGAAATGTTTTGCTCCATATTTTTAATCATTTACATATTTTATGCCTTATTTTTACATTTTCCTCGATATTTTTAAGGCTCCTGTCATTTCCTGAAGTAAACCATCAAATCGTTTCAACAAAATAGGTCACAATAATTCCAATTCAGATAATTTAGAAAAAACTCTAAAACAGAAAAGAATTCTGACGATTTATGTACTTTGTTCTATTTAATTTGTAAATTTGTTAGTTTTACCTGAAGTGCATGTTTAATAAAGAAATTAATTATCATTATTTTATAATTTACAATCCCTCATAACAAGCGCCCTCTAGCGGCTGTTTTTATTGGTAACCAAAGTGCTTACTGTTTTACATGTTTAACACCCGAACCAAAGAGACGGGTATTATAAGTTTAGGGTGTGTATCACTTTGTGTGTGTGTGTGTGTGTGTGTGTGTGTATGTGTGGCATCGTAGCTCTCAAACGAATGTACCAATTTTAATGCGGTTTTTTTAAGGTTGAAAGCTAATGTGATTGAGATGGTGCTTAGCTATATGGGAAGGGGGAGGGGGATTAATGTTGTAACACTACATAATTTACCAGCATCAACAACTCAGGCGCATAAACCAAACGCATCAAAGTTCTCCCTCCGATTTAACTAGACGGCGCTGATTGACGGTAAAACATGCAAGCATTTCATTCACTGCAACCAAGGGTCCCGCTAAATTCAAATCTGTAAATTTTCCGAATACGGCTCACACTAGCTTTAGCGCTTTGCCTCAGCACGACCTCCAGCTCTCAAGCCCTTGCGACTGGAAGATGTCTGTTGAATTGCCTACTATCCGGTTGATAGACAGAGTACATTGTAATGGTTGATATCGAATTACTCTGCGCCTTCGCTTCATCTGCACGCTGCACGTTATTCGTTACCTTACCGCTGTCGCACTACGTCGCCTTACAAGGTTTGATTTAAAAACTGGGGTACTGGGTAACTGGGTACAGCTTAGGAGCGTTTGCAGAAAACCCCCCTGACAGACAAATCCTCTCTTGGAAAATGGAAGACCTGCTTAGTTTTCTGAAAAGTTATGATCTCGACGAGAAAAACCTTTTTTCAGTTTCAAGGCACGTATGTGTCTTACTACTTTTGTCTACGGCAGGAGAGTTCACGATTTGACCTTATTGTCACTTGAAAACGGAGCTTTCGAAAACAAAGAGGACGATAAATTATTTTGGCCAACCTTCGGATCGAAAACCGATTCAGCCTCTTATAGACAATCTGGTTGATAATTAAACAAGGGGAGAGAGAATTTTGATTTAAGATTGGATATAGTTCATTGGATAAGGAAGTACTATCGTTCTCCAAACAGAAACGTGATTTGAGAAGCATTAGTAATCTTTTCATTACTACATGAGGAATCGTCAAAGTCGTCGTTACCCGCACCGGGGGCTAGATAAGAACGCTGTTTAAAGAAGCTGGAATTTCCGCTTCCGCGGGGAGCTTTCGAGCGGCAGTGGCAACCCATAACTGGACAAGCAATAAATATATCACAAATTAGCATAGATGATATCTTATGAGGGAACTGGAAGTCTAAAAATACTTTATAATCATTATACAAGTTACCTCACTTGTAGTTCTTCGACACATAACTTTAACGTTAAATGAATCATTTGTTTCTTTCTAAAGTAGGTACTTAACCACGATGAAAAACTGTTAATCTCAGTTATTGTGAACCTCAAATTATTTGTACATGTGATTACGATGCGCATTCATGACAGTATGATATATTTAAAAGTTAGGAAGACTAAACTGATTGGTTTGTGTCAGTGGTCAATTGTGTTTTCATTTTTAGTAATGTTGTTTGAATTACCTACGTTGTGTTAAATTGGTATAATTACGTTTCTTTACTAAACTAGCAGGCATTATCTTATCGTTCGAATTTATTTAGTTTTTTCACAGGTATTGGCTGTACATTATCGCCCGTACAAAAAGTGTCCGGCCCGTATTACACAGCCAATAATGCACACCCTGTTATTACATGTACATATTTTGGCTTCGTAATCCTGGCTGCGTATTATCGCCTGTACAAAATCAGCACGGGTGATATTACACGGCCAATAACACGCTACCAAATAATGTACACCCTGATATTACGACGCCAATCCACGTAATATTGGTCACGTTTTATTGGCTGTACATTATTTGGCCGCGTAATATTGGCCGTGTAATTTATGGACTCATCCGGAGTTAGTGAACGACTTTGGACGTACACATAGAACTGACAACTGTCAAGTGTCAGTTTCATACTATTCCTTCCCTCCCCTACTATTTTTCGGATGATCCCGGGGCCCGTTCACATAAACGTTCGAGGACGCACGGATCACCCGCGCGTACACTCGAAATCGTTCACGGCGTCGTCCGGGCGTTCGCCTGGGTCATCAGAAAAATAGTAGTGGAGGGGAGGAATAGTATGAAACTGACACTTGACAGTTGTCAGTTGTATGTGGACGTCCAAAGTCGTTCACTATCTCCGGATGATCGAGCGATAATCGCACGGATGATTCGAGCGTGTAAGTGAACACAGCCCAGGTGAACACCCGACGACGCCGTGAACGATTTCGAGTGATCGCGTGAGTGATCCGTGCGTCCTAGAACGTAGTAAGTGAACGCGCCTTGTTTTATATTTAAAATAGTTGATTATTGTTAATATGAAGACATATTTTTCAGTCACTATTATAGACGGGAAAAACATGTGTATATATTGTTTTGAGTTTTAACTATTAATTCAGTTTATCCGCGATCACTTGCAACAGTGAGGAAATATCGAAAACTCAAAACAAAATAAATACATGGTAAATATTCCGTTTCTAATGTTGACTTTAGGTCTTTAGTGTTAGTGCTTTGTGATCTTCATAGTTTGTGACTACGTCAGTATATTTTTTTTTTTTTAATCTGTAGAGGAGAACAGTCGGACATCCGCCGGACTAACGAAAGCAATTTTGTCCAAGCTGAAACGGAGACGCTTCGCGCTCGCTCGGTCTATTAAATCATATGTGGCCTTGTATAGATAGGTCATTCATTATACGTGTTTTATGTTTTACATTGCATTCGTTTTAGAGAAATCTTGAAACCGATAAGTCTCTTATTTGGCCAATACCAAGTTTTCCAAGTTGCCGGCTATCGCTTATAACATTGTCAAACGTCTTTTTCAAACTTACGATATGTGGCGTTGTGGTGTTTGATATTGTAAGTTAGGTTAAAAATTTGCTCCTTACCGTTTTCTGGGCCTCTTGTAAACAACAGTCTTGCTCTTCTCCTCGTTGTTGTTGTTGAGGGGTGCGAGAGGCGCGAGAGGGCGCTCTGCCTCGGTGCTGCTCGAAATGTCGCTCTTGTCGCAAGCAAAGAGGTCCGTTTCGTTGCTTAGTTCGTTGCTGTCTATTTGGTCGCTAGAATTAAAAATAAGTATAATTTAAACAAAAACTGTTAAGAATATTTTATTTATGAACGTCACTTTTCATGTTTTGTTTTTGCATTGTCTCTTTTTTCTTTGTCATCGGTTTGTGAGCTACCCTGAAAGCTTCAGCCGGATAGATGATCGGGAAGTGCTCGAAATACCCACAGTCGCGCTAGGCGTTCTAGGTACAGTTTATTTATAGTACAACTAATGAGAATATCTCAAAGAATTCCTGAAACCAGTTACGAAACTGTAGTTTCGCAAACGAAAGAAAGTTATTTTTTCCGTTCATGATTAAGTAGTTTAGTGAAGATGAAAATAAAATTTGGGGTCTAATTAAAAAGATATTTTATATTATGATGAAGTTTCTTTGATCTTTTATTATTTGGTTCAATTTTTACAAAATCTCTCTAAAGTGACCTCATTGCACGTTGTATTATAGCTAACGGCACGTAAGTCTAGCGATGAACGAAATGTGGCGGGGATCTTGGCACAGTTAGTTTTCAGTATAAAAAGTATTCAACATTTTAACACATTATATAAACTTTGACTGAGATCTCCGCCACGTTTCGTTCACCGCTAGACTTACGTGCCGCAAAGTATAATAACTACAACCAATGACTACATGTAAGCTTCAAAGTAAAAACATTTGTAAGCTCAGTAAGTAATTTAATAATTAATAATCCACACCAATATGTGAAACATTGACTGTTTGTATGTTTGTTTGGGGAGTTTTAATGTGATAATTACTGGGCGGATCTAGATGAAACTTTGTAAATAGGTACTGTACAATATAGATGCCAACATAGGATACGGGAAAATTGGAAAACGTTGATTACACACTGTAAGGAACGGTTGCCATGGAAACAAAATAATAATAAGTCTGTCATAAAGCAACAAGAGCATTGATGCTATAATTTGGCATTTGTTTTTAATATCCTAGAAGAGCATAGGATGCATTTTTGCAAGCGAAAGCTAGTATTAAATGAAGGATGAAGCAATGCAAATCCATATACCTAATCTATAGTTATAAATAGCTGGACGTTGCACACATGTTTATTTTTCTGGTATTTATGGATCCTACGTGTTATTCTTGGCCCTAACATTCTGATTACCAAATTAGTAGTGATGCAACGAATACGGATATTCGTATTCGCCGAATAGTAGACATTTACCGAATATTCGTATTCGGCGAATACTAATACGAATATTTAAAAACTAATATTTTACGTACAAACGCAACTCACGTACTGGCAGACTTGAAAAACGCGCGTGTAAAAATACGCACGTGTGCAGAGGGCTTTAACCGCAACGACGACGCAACGGGGGACTCCCCGACCATAGTTTGTACAGTACCGCAGCTCCGGGAGTTTCCCTATCATTACAATTACGAACCATTGATTGATTGATTCATTTCTTTCACTTCATTTGTTAGTCGAAAGCAGAAGTCAAGCAAGAGAGTATTGTTTTATTTATTTTCTGAGGTTGCTGCGAAGTAAAAGAAGTTAAAGTTGAATTGAAAATGTCTTCTCGTAAACGAGATCAAAGTGACATATGGAAACACTTCGATAAATTACCGAGTAAGTAGTTATATGGTCTGTATTTCTTTGGTATCAACAAAAGGTAGGATAGTAAGTAAGTAACTTAGACGAACGTTGGTAGTTAATGGCTGCGTCAATGTAGTACTAGACTTTGCCCGCGACTTCGTCCGCGCAGACATCAATTTTACTTTCACATGTAATATTATAGTGGGATAGGATTTTAAATTGTGTTGTTTTTATTTTAGACAATGAAAGCAAAGCTAGGTGCAGATATTGTGCTTGTGAATTGTCTCGGGGAGGGAAAAATGCATATATTAAAGGATTTACTACGACCGCACTGTGGACTCATGTGAAGAGATTTCACGAAAATGAGCTTGCTGCCAGTATAAGTACTGTAGACGAAACAAGCACTGAAGTTGAAGTAACTCCAGCGAAGAAACAAGCGTCCTTAAAGGAAATATGGGAAAAGCGAACTACGTATGAAACGGGTGATCCTCGGGCTGTCAAAATCACATATTTGATTGCTGAACAAGTTTGTCTAGACATGGAGCCCCTGAATTTGGTAAATAAACAGGGATACCGTCGTTTGCTCAGTGAACTAGCTCCAAGGTTTGTTTGCTTTTATTAAAATGCTATACATTTGTTCATTCATACATATCAGTGGGATTTTCTTTCAACTTTCACAAAACCCTTTTTAATTCCTGACTGCTATTTTTTTTTTACAGATATAATATTATATCTAGAACCCACCTTACAGAAAAAAATATTAATGATATTTTTACGGATATTAATGAACGTGTTAAATTAAAATTGAAGGAGCAGTTAACAAAGACCCCATATCTCTCTGTCACAACAGACATGTGGACCAGTGACGCTTCCTCACAAGTCAATGATTTAATAAGTCTTACTGGACATGGTGTCAATGAAGATTTCCAGCTCAAATCTTATTGTCTGGAAGTGTTTCCCTTTGAAGGTGACTCACATTCAGGAGAAAAAATTGCCCACAATATGCATATGATGTTTCTGGAATGGCAGCTATTGGGTAAAGTTGCAGCAGTTGTAACGGACAACGCACGGAATATGGTTAAAGCAAATGATGAGCTTGATCTTAGTATTAAACATATTTCTTGTTTGGTACACAGCATCCAATTAGCGCTGAAAAAAAGTTTATTTGGTCAAAAACGCTTGACCGAAATGTTAACCACATGCAGGGGAGTTATTACTCATTTTAATCACTCAACCTCCGCACTCAAACAACTGAAAGATTCTCAACAAGCTAACAATATACCGAAACATGTTTTGTTTCAAGATGTTGAAACTAGATGGGACTCAACATATCAGATGTTGAAGAGATTACATGAACAACGCATAGCGATTCAAGATGTTTTACCATCTCTACCAAATTGTCATCAAGAAATCACAGCAAGGCAATGGGCTCTTATGAGCCAAATCATTGATATTCTGGCCAATTTTGAAGAAGCTACTAAAGAGCTAAGCAAAGAATCAACAACGTTATCTCAAGCAATCCCAATAATACGAAGTCTAAAATCTTGCCTCAATAAAATTTCAAATGATCCTTCTTCTCATCCTGATGTAAATGATCTGGCAAACTCCCTATTCAGTGAACTTTCGAATAGATTTGCCTTTATGGAAAGTGATGAAACTTATCTATTAGCAACGATCCTTGACCCACGGTTCAAAACAAGGATTTTCAGCTCAACAGTGGTCGCTAAAAACGCTCGATCAGTTCTTAACGCTGCTTTTGTTGGCAGAGAGGCCGTAAGACCGACAAGACCTCCAGAAGAACCTCAACCGTCGACAAGTTGAGGAATTTGGCAAGTATGCCAAGAAATAATTGAAGAGGCTGAAATGGAAGAGCCAATTTCAATATTTTCTGGGGAGTATGAAAAAAGTTAGAAAAGTTATTAATAGGTAATAGGTACTCTTTGTCATCTACATAGTATACTAAAAGTTAAATTTAATTTCAAAATGTCTTTTTACAGGGGATTCGCAAACTAAAAACGAAATAGATGCATATCTAAAGCTCCCAAATTTATCGCCGACTGCTGATCCACTGGCCTTTTGGCGAGAAGATGTCCATTTTCCAAGTCTAAAAAACTTGCCCAAAAATATTTTTCATTGAAGCCATGTACAGTCGCCTCAGAAAGACTTTTTTCAATGGCTGGGAACATTCAGACTGAAAAAAGAAATCGCCTTAAACCAGAAAATCTACAAATTTTATGTTTTTTAAATAAAAATTTGCCTGTTGTAAATTTTAATTATTAGAAGAATAGAAATTTGCCTGTTGTAAATTTTAATTATTAGAAGAATAGAAATTTATCAAATAAATTAGTCTTTTATTACCATGGCGAGATATTCGTATTCATATTCGCCGAATAGTAGGTTTGATATCCGTATTCGTATTCGTATTCGTAAAAGTACTATTTGTTGCATCACTACAAATTAGATCAATATTTGTTCAGGCGTGATATAGTTTTTCATTGATTGCTCTGCTTCTACTCATCGGATTGAGATACCAAGTACACCAATTTTATAAGTCTAAACCTAAGCTATCCCACAGTGAAAACTGCATCTCATTCGGTCCAGTAATTTTTACATGATGTGCGAACAAACAAACAGATCACAGTTTTTGGGACTTACAGCTTTATTATAAAGTATAATCTATACTTTATAATAAAGCAGTAAGTCCCAAAAACTGTCTAACATCTATCTGTAAACATCTATCTAGATAGATAGATAGATAGATAGATAGATGAACTCTTTATTGAAACACCACAATACAGAAATATACAATTAATAAACTTAATCTAACAAAAAACATGTTACAATTGGCGGTCTTATCTCTTAAAGCGATCTCTTCCAGACAACAGTGCATGGAGAGGATTATAACATAAATAAATTACGAACGGTGGTTTTTCTTACAACAACAACATATATATCTACTTTAATAGAAATGTTAAATAAATACCAAAACATAACAACCATACAGATATATACATATAAATATACACATTATACATACATTATATATATAATATATATAAATATACCCATTATACATACGCAATACTTGTTTATGTATATTTTTGTTTTATTTTTTAAATATATACAGTGTGTTAAAAAAGTAGCTAGTGTGAAAGGTAGTAGGCTTTTACTTGACTTTTAAAAGCATCAATAGAAGGTGCACGTTTAATTTTAACTGGCAAATCATTCCACAATCTAACTGCTTCAACCGTAAAGGAATGATCATAGAATGAGGTCCTATGTATGGGAATTTTTAGCAGTAAGTTCTCTGATGACCTTAAAAAACGAGAGTTTGACATGTGAAGGAAATCAAAACGTTCGTTGAGATAATGTGGCGAAGAAGGATGAAACAAAATAGAGTAAAGTAGGGACAATATATGAGCATTCCGACGTTGACGTATGGGAAGCCACTTGAGCTTTATTCGAAATTCGGAGACATGGTCATATTTGCGTAATCCAAATATGAACCTAATACAAAAATTTTGAAGACGCTCTAGTTTATTTAGCTGGTCCTCTATCTAGATGATAAAGCAGTAAATAACAAACGTTTGGTACAATCAACATAATTACAAAATAAGGGCAGACATAAAGCCAGGTCCACTGCAGCATGTTTTCGTGTTAGCTAACACTTAGTGTGTGAATCTAATAAAAGTGTGTTAAAAAATGGTGACAGTTTGTGCATCACGTAAAAACTTCTAGGCCAATTGGCTGGGCAGCTTATGAAATTTTTGTCAAGTCTTCTTGTCGCCCATTACACAAAACCTGAAAACAGTGCATCCTACCCGTAATAAAATATGGAGCCGAAACATGGACACTGTTTGTTAAACTGGTGCACAAGCTTAAAGTCACTCAGCGAGCTATGATCGGAGATTCTCTGAGAGATGGAATCCTAAATGACTTGATTATGCAGAGAACTAAGGTAACCGACATAGCTCAGAGAATTAACAAGCTGGAGTGGCAATGGACTGGTTACATTTGTTATAGAACCAATAACCATTGGGGTAAACGAGTTCTAGAATCGGACTGTGAATCGGACGCCCTTCGGCTAGATGGAGCGACGATCTGCACAATGTAGCTGGCAGTCGTTGGAAGAGAAGAGCCTAAGATCGGGCTCAGTGGCACGCCATGGGAAAGGCCTATGGCAGAACAGTGGACTAGTACACAGGTTGTTGACTGGAAATATGCTCAGATTGCAAATGAATTCGGTATTACATTTGTATGGACTTTTCTAGAAGAGAATATGACAGGTTTTTTTATGTTAACTATTTTACCTGTTATCGGAGATATCACTCTGGTTGCCAGTCTCCAGTTTTTTAATCTGAAATGTTATGTTTATCCTCTTGTATATCTCCTCGGTTATGTTGCGACATTTTTCATACTTGGAATCCAGCTGGTGACCAGTCAAATTCGTCCAAGATGCTTGATTATTCTGTACAGTTGACATTTTAGCAAATATATAGCCTTACAAGACTCTTATTGGATTTCAATTGAGTTTTTAAAGTAGTTTACCATCATATGTCGACTTTTAGTACAATAATTAAGCAATACAGCCATCACGACACGGTTAATTGGCGTAAATATGTTGCGAGGTAACGATGACCTGTTTATAGGTGTAACAGTTTGTTGTAAGCTTTTTTTACAAGACTCTTGATGGAACTGGGCGTGAATGCTTATCAGAACACTATTATCACGGTTTCACAGCTTGTTCTAGCTCGGTCAGAACACAATTCACAAATTCCACAACAAAGAAACATTCATCAACAACTTTATGGCACTAGCGTCAGAGCTCGGGATTGCAAGTCTAAATTACATAACGCAAGTAAAAGACTAGATAAAATTATGGTTTAAACACCCATCTAGAGTTTTTAATAACAATAATAATTAAACAAATAACATTAAAAATAAATAAAAACTACAATTGCCTTTCCGGCTTTGTTTTTTTTTTGACGTTTTTAATTTAGTGTTGCAATTCGCTTGATTAATTGCTCATGCTCATAAATTCATAACTCTACCATAGACAATAGGATTACCACAGAAAAAACAATTAAGGTCCACATTGGAGGAACAAGATGTAAAAATCCTTTGAAAGGATATCCTTGTTTTGACAGCTGTGTGGTGACCAAAGAGTATATAAATACTACGTAAGAAGTGTGACGATCTCACGAACCCTTAGAATATTCTAAGCACGAACGAAGATTATGAAGAAAATGGAAACCAATATTAAATTAGTAATTCCGAAGAAATAATCGTTTTACTAGATTATTTAGTTACGTTGACATTACATTTTACAATCGATTGAAATCACACCTTTATGTGTCACTCACCAGCTAGGCACCATAACTGGGTTCTCCTGTAGCTCCAGTTGTGGCCAACATATTTAAGGAATGGTTTGAAGGCGTGGCGTTAACAACAGCCTGTGTGAAACCACGACACAGCAGCCCGATTCCATAACTTGGCTTCAATCGGATTATCACTTTTTTCATAGCAAATTCGACTCTATCGCAAGGCATTAGTGGTTGCGATACTGAGAATTCGATTGAAGCCAAGTTATGGAATCGGGCTGCTGGTGGCGATATGTGGATGATATCTTTGCAATAATTACCAAGGAAGGATTGCCTGGATTTACAGATTTCCTGAACTCGCTGCATCGCAATATTAGCTTCACGGTGGAGTAGGAGAGTGAGGGGGTATTGCCGTTCTTGGATGTGCGAGTGATTAGGAAACCAGCAGGCTGATTCCCTAAGGAGTGAGGTTGAGTGATTGCCACCGAGCACCCATTGCGGGTGCGCTTGAAGGTCGTGAAGGTTTTGGAATTCACTAAACAGTTAACACGCACCCGTCAAGCACCCGCAATCAACACTAATACCGGGAAACCGGTAACTAGGCGGCAGAATTAAGCTAAACCTAGCCTACAAATACTTCTAGCAGAAATAGGAGTTTTCAAATTTTGCCGGGTTTTATGTTCGAGTGATTATCTATGGGTGACGGGCGTGCCAGCCATCAATGGCGGCAATCGCCCTCCAACAATCATCGTCAGAATTTATTTTGTTTTTTCTCTCTCGATATTAATCTATCTAAAATTTTGTTTCCGTGTAGATATTAAGTATAATTAAAAGTTAATTAGCATCATCAGTTTTATAGTGATCTAAAAATATGCCAATAAACTTTTTGTAGATTGTACGTCTCTGAAAGAAAATCTAATCATTGATATTATTTCTCAGCAATATAATATGTTACCTACTTCAAATAACTATTACGTACGACTGCCTATTTAAAAATACCATGTTTCTATAGGTATAGTGACTATAGTGCTTCTCAGGTAAAGTTAAACTTAAACTGAAATTAATCTTTTTTTAATCATTCGAGTAAAAATGCTGTGAATGAAAACATGTCATTCCTTGTACCTACACTACTTTTGTGCAAAACAATTAAATCAATAAATAAATAAAACGCCAAAAAACGAAGAAATAAATTTATTTGCGATTTAGAAATGTATTTCTAGATGAAATCTCTTGCTTTTTACCTTTATAGAAGTGTATTGTATCTACCTACGTCCTAAGTAACGTTGTAGATTCACAAAAATAAAAATCGTCTTGTTGATAATTATAGCCTAGGACTTGATAGACAAGTACACATTAAAGTACAAGTGTATATTAAATGTTGAAACTACTTGATTATACTAATAATATGATACATTTGTTTCAGGTGCATGGATGCACACAGAACTGCAGTTTATAAGAATGTATAGATCTCCGATTTCCGCTAGGATACTGTAAATCTCAATTTATGTGAAAATTATAACATAATTACATGATATTTAATACTTAAACTTGATTTCGTTTTCTTTATATTTGCTTTGACCCCTCGTTGTTAGAACTTTACATAATTAGGCTTTGTAAGAAAACTACTAGATTTAAAACGAGTAGGTATTTTTCTATTTTATGGTTAATATCCCACTCTAACTATGAAATAGATAGGTAGATTTTATGAAATACCACATACATGTCATTAAACCTACCTTTCACAAAAACAACACAATTTCATGGCACGATAAAACATGAAACAAAGTGTGCCTATGTAGGTGTTAGAACTATAAGTTTCATAATGACTATGCATTATCAATGATCTTCACTAACCAAACACTGCTAGATAGTAAATGCAATGAACGCACCGGGTGCTCTTCAGTTGACGAAAACTCATTGCTACTGAATTCCTTGTGAATTCTGATTTTGAATTACCGGTTTTGTATTTCCTAGTAAAATGACAGTTTCCGTGCGGTTAAGTGCTCATCGCCTTGATGACGTAATTTCACATGCACACTGAGCTAAGTGAATTCGAAACGAGTGATCGGTGGCAATGAATGGTCCAAGTGGCATTAACAGAACCGCACTTTAACTTTACGGAATCAGGCCCCAGATGGCAGTCTGATGCACACTGTCTATCATAAGCCAACTCACACAGACCGGTATCTGCAGGCAGATTCGCACCACCATCCTGCGCATTTAGCCTCGATACCCAGGTCACTAATTAACCTAGCTTTCAAGTTGTGTGACCCCGAATATGTGGAGACTGAACTGAGGCATGTAAGGGAAGTACTTGAAAATAATGGTTATGTTTGGCACCAGTGTGCTCGGTTGGTAAATCCTAGTGAACGTGGAAGGTCCCCTAGGGTGGAACGGTCTCCGATGTATCTACCGTTCGGAGGAGGAGTAACGGAAAAAATTGGATATCTTTTACGGCGTAAGTACGGTATCAAGACGTTTTCCGTCCTCCGGGTTTGCTGAGACAGCATTTACGTTCACCAAAAGATAGAGACCCTTTAAACGTGCCTGGTGTATATAAAATACCTTGCGATTGTGGCAAGAGTTATATTGGTGAAACTCGACGCAACATCACAATTAGACTTTCCAAGCACATAAGGAGCATTAAGAATCTGGACACAGCTGGGTCGGCCATTGCAGAGCATGCGTGTCTTTC
Source organism: Alsophila aescularia (assembly GCA_946251855.1). Classification (NCBI taxonomy): domain Eukaryota; kingdom Metazoa; phylum Arthropoda; class Insecta; order Lepidoptera; family Geometridae; genus Alsophila; species Alsophila aescularia. The sequence continues at coordinate 64,765,581 of OX276373.1, forward strand.
CGGTTCGAATCATTACATAAGTTTCGACAAAGCCTCGGTACTAGCTCGAGAGAAGTTCTTTGTACCACGAAAAGTGCGTGAGGCGATAGAGATCTGTCGATTGCCTAATTTCAACCGGGACCGTGGGTGGACTCTGACTCCAGCTTGGAAAACCGTGCTTAATGTTTCCTCGACGCAGTAAGTGGTAGGTAGTCTGGAGTGTGACACGGTCAGCATTGTGTGGCAACACGTTTGGCGATGATGCAATGGATAGCGATGGAGTTCCATCGCCAGTAGTGGGGATTCGCGGATTCTGGCTCACTTATTTAAACCTCTATTCTATACTCTATTTCTATGCAAATAAGGTTGAAACTAAGTTTGGCCTCAGTGAGCGTGAGCCAGAATCCTCGAAGGCCCAATATTTTTGAACTTTTCCATAGCTCTAGCCCGTTTCGAGGGGAACGCCGACTAAAAAAAAAAGAAGAAGTTTGGTGTCATTTTATAGGTTTTCGGACACGCCCGATCGATCTGTGCCATCCCCGTTTTGATATCTCTTACGGATCACGAGATAGGATTCACGATTCTGCATCTCCAGTACACTTCAGATAAGGAAGAGATATGCGGGCTCTATTGTCCCTGTGACGTTTTTCGTCGGTGTTGTCGGTTACTAATCGGCCAGCTCACAGATAAACTAGAGTATATATAAGGAAGAGATAAGCGGGCTCTATTGTCCTTGTGACGTTGTGGTTACTCATCGGCTAGCTCACAGAGGTAATTATGTAGGTATTGTATCAACTACTTTTTACCGGTGTTGTTTTAGGTGCAATTCTTTAAACAGTTTTCATGTTTAACCTAACCAACCTACCTAGTTTTTGAGGTACAATTCTATCAAATATAGTAGTTTGCATACAGACTAGCGGTTTGTGTAGACAGGTTCAGTAATAACACTTTGTAATTTGATTTATATAATTTATTAATCAATAAAACAGGATTTAAACATCTTATAAAGTAATATATCATTGTATATTGTATTGGTATCGAATATTCTTATAAAATCATACATTGTATGGCCATTGAATATGTGGTTTAAAAACAATAGACAATATTCGCCGCAGACTGATGTGAAATCATTTTGTATCTTATGGATATTAAAACTCCATCGTCTAGAATTTCTTTTCAAAAATGCTCGGTGGAAACGGGTGGGGGGGTCGACCAAAGGAATCAAAATATTGTGCAAGACCGCCATCGTCAATGTGTATGGCTATCCAGTGAGACCCCGGTTTTGTATCTGCATCTAAATTGCTTATTATGTATGCTGGAGTCTGAACGTATATTGGTAATCGGTTTGCCGCAAACACATTAAATTGTAAACTTGGATGAATTTTACATAAATGTTTCTGTATCTCTATTGTGTTCATAATGCACACAGAAACGCTGCTAGCTCTTATCTATTCAACTGATCAGATGCAAGTGTGAAATTGAAGGTAATAACTAGATATTTCAAGCCTGATGGGATCGCGGAAATAATACAAGGTAAGTATATGCTGAAAATTATGTTTTATTCAAATTATATAAACACTTAAAACTATTACAATGATACTTAACTACTATAGTCTACGAATACATTACGGTTTTTATCAATTTCAATAACATTATCGAACTCGGCATAAACAATACAATTTATTGTTTGCGAAAGTGTTGATTCAAAACGAACTTCCAATCTTACGCTACCATGTTTTATAAGGTTCCAATGGCCTGAAGAGTTAGCTGATAAATCAGGTGTTAAGTCGAAAGCTAATAGAAATTACCGTGAGCATATTGTTCCTTAGATATACCGTTACCTTCGTTAAGAAAAGGATACCCGTTCCAGAGAATAATGTATGATAGGCTGAAGTGAAAATGTTATTCTCGAATGATGGCTGTAAAGCTTTGGAAGGTATTTGTTGACCATCAATATATTAACAAAATGTATTAATATCGTAATTTTCAAAATTAAATGGATTTTTAGTGAGTTTACCATTAAAAGCTGCGTTATTAACAAATCCAATTATGCATCTTTTAGGTACTTGTCCCAGAAAAATGTTATCAAGTGTTTTTCCCTGAACCCCTGATGGTATTGTTAAGACTTTAACTTCAGCACGCGTAATAGGATATTTAGCTGTAGTAGAGGCTAACACTTTTTGATGTGCAAGCAAAACTGTTGGATTGATTCGCGCTCTACGAACAATAAGCGTTGCATCAGTAATACAAACTTTTAATTTTAAATCATTTGTAGAAGCCATTAGGTTGAATGTTTCTCTGGACCGAACTAATTTAACAGACATTTCAACACCATTAATCAGAAACTTTTCTTGGTTGAATATGTCACCGTGTAGATGTCCAATCATTTCAATTTCTTTACTTTCAGATGTTAATCCTTTTCTTTTAATGAAACCTTCATTTTTCTCGTCAGTTGAATCCATTTTTCCAGCTTTATCATCATACCAAAGACTACACGTTAGGTGAGATTCTTTTGATGCAGGAGCATAATTCAACAAAGTTTCCATGTAAGCACGATAGGCGTATGTATTATTTGGTGGTGATATAAGTTTCTGATTCAAATAAACATCAAGTTGACCAAATAATGAATGTAGCCAATTGTTTACTGGTGCCACTGTTGCCGTTGCTATCAGTTTTGTTGAGTCTTGGTTTAGTATCTTAGCTTTAATATGAATCAGCGTATGTGACAAATCTATGTAGTCATCGCCAGTTCCTGGCACTTGAAATTCGATGGGGCCATCGTCAGTAAGAGATGAAATAGGTTTGTAATGTATCCACATTCCATTTTCTATACTTGTTTGTGTAGACGGTAAAGCAAATAAATCTAACTCTGACTTTATACACTCACAAGAATGACTGTGTAGAAAAGACATTTTAGTAATATTATTTAAGAAAATATGTCTTTTATATTATTACGCTTTAATTTTTTGTTTTTATTAATAAAAACAAAACAAAAAACAAAAAACAGATGTTTCTTCTTAGTTATATATCCTGATCCAGACATATTAATTCGATCAATTTTGTCATCGGCTTTTCTTTTTAAGTTTTATCCAACTTCCTTCAATCGAGCTTTAATAGAATCTTCCATAGGGCGTGCACTAACCATATCTGATAAAAGCCCTACGCCTGCATTTAAAGCCTCTTTACCAATCACTCGAGCTCCACTAGAGAGCAAAGGTAAAACAGATCTGAATAAACCTCCTAGAAAGCTACCGATTCCATGACCACGTTGATATGGTGCTCCTCTGTAAATTACTCCAATACCCGATCCAGCTTGATGTGAGTAATAATGTTCGTAGGGACAAGTTATACTATTACGTTGAGGATACATTATAATTTTCTAAAATGTAGTTTAATAGCCACGGTTCCGAACTGGAATGGTATTTTTTGACCTGTGCTTGATCTTATATCTATTTCAATAGTATCAAACTCTCTACGCATTACAGGCAGATAGTGAGGTGGTGAGAACACATGCATTTTATTAGCTCCGTAAATATATTTTGAAGGGTCTAAAGGTATTATTCTAAGAAGTGCAGTCATTACATCTCCGACGATCTGTGGTTCGATTATATCACAATAAACAAATAATTGAGATGGTAAACCTAAATGTAAATTCGCTGGACACTTTCCAAGACCCTTAGAGACAAGGTTTCTATTGGGTTCAAATCCAAGTTGAAGACACAATTTAGGCAATAACGTTACTGATGTTATTGAATCATCCATTACCGAAACAGATACAAACTTTGATAACTCATCATAACGAAAATTAACTTTCTCTTTTATATTGTTTAACGCTGTTAAAATATGGGTGATATTATCATAGTTCGTGGCTGGTATATGAGTTTTGTAGTACACTAGCGAGCGTTTTTTATCTTGAGGCATTACAATCCATTTAGTAATGTAAACGATATTTTCATGATCTTGAACAGTGAACATTGTACATGGATATTGGAATTCAACAACACCAACAGACCACGATCCTTCCAATATGATGGATTTTGGTAATTTAGTTGAAAAAAGAGTTGTCGTCTTTTCTGGAAAGTATAACATAGAACTGTTACTAAGTAAAGTCAAATAAAAACTTTCTTTTATCATAGTTGTTTTAAAGTAGAAGCCAAAATCCAACTATTAAATTTATCCGGATAACCTTTCCACTTCACTAACACTTGCTTTCTGTTACCAGCGTAGCGATTGCTAACTATTTTATCTATTTTGTATCTGGAAGAGGGGTTAAAATCAATTTTTTGTAATTCTCTTTCATAAAAAGTGCCTACTATCGGTTCGTTTTGCAAGTCTTTCAACGTATATACTACCAAAGGTGACCTATGTATTATTGATGATATAATAAAAAATTCATCACTCCAGTTCGATTCATAGCCTTTTTGAAATATATGTTTATATTTAGTAATTCTCACATGATCACCAATATGAAATTTTGGTAATGGAATATCAGCTGAGGTTTGTTTTATAATATCCCTTTCATATAAATTATTCCAAACAGTCATTATATTGTTGGAATTAACATCACAAGGGCACATTTTAATGCTGGAATGATAGGTATGATTATATGCGTATAGCAAATTCTTTTAATACATCTATGTACCTGTATGTATTTTTATGAGTAACATAACGCCACATTTTCATCTTGAGTGTTCTTTGAAATCTTTCTACGATGCTTGCTTTAATATCAGGATTATTTGTTGTGTAATAGTTAATATTTTTGCTCCTTAAATACTTTTGCACATCCTTTGAAATAAATTCAGTTCCTTTATCGGATTGTATATGTGTTGGAGTGGTACTGGCTTCATTAAATATAATCTCAAAACATTTTTTAATCGTTTCAGAGTTTTTATTTTTCATTGGTAAAGCATAAGCATATTTAGTAAATACATCAATAACACAAAGAATGTAATTAAAACCATCATTATATTTAGAATAAGTTCTCATGTCACTTAGATCAGCCTGCCAAATTTCATTTTAGAGGTCGATCTAGAGTATCCCGAGGAACTTCACGATTTACATTCAGATTTACCACTGTGTCCAGAAAATATATGTACAGATGATTCTACAGAAAAAAAACTAATTCCAAATCTGAACAATAAAATTAACTATAAAATTCATTACAGAAATCTTAAACAATGTCTTCAAATGGGGATGAAATTGACTAAAATTCATAGCATTTTAAAGTTTCGTCAAAGTCCTTGGTTAGAAAGATACATAGATCTAAACACTAAATTAAGAACAAAGGCAACATCAGATTTTGAGAAAGATTTCTATAAATTAATGAACGATTCCGTATTCGGTAAAACAATGGAGAACATTGAAAAACGAGTTAATGTAAAATTATTAACACGCTGGGAAAATCGGGGTAAATCTTTAGGTGCACAAGACTTAATTGCTAAACCAGAATTTCACAGTTTATCAATTTTTGCTGAAAATTTAGTTGCAGTACATTTACGAAAAGTAATATTGCTATATAACAAACCTATCTACTTGGGATTATGTATATTAGATATTTCAAAAACTCTGATGTATGATTATCATTACAACTACATGTTAAATAAATTCAACAATAAATCAAAATTATTATACACTGATACAGACAGTTTCATATATCAAATTTTTACAGATAATTTTTATGAAGATATTAAACCTGATCTTATCACACGATTTGATACATCTGATTATCTTTCTAAAATAAATACAATATATTTAATTACCCAAACATGAATAAAAAGAAGATAGGTTACTTTAAAGATGAAAATAATGGCAAAATAATGAAAGAATTCGTAGGACTTCGATCTAAAATGTATGCGTTTGAAGTTGAAAATAAAGTAACGGCAAAAGCAAAAGGTGTAAATAAAAGTGTCACAAAAAAAATGAATATTGAAAATTATAAGTCATGTCTTTTCAAACAACAGAAACTATTTTGTAGTATTTACAGATTCAAATCAATTAAACACATAATCTTTACTCAACAAATTAACAAAATCTGTTTATCCTATAATGATACAAAACGACATATTTTACCAAATCTGGTTGACACTTTAGCGTGGGGTCATTATAAGTTAAGTAAATGTATGTACTTTT